>OY282561.1:0-337561 GCA_958295665.1 Tipula vernalis
ATATATATATATATATATATATATATATATATATATATTATATATATATATATATATATATATATTTACAATATGTCGTATAATGGAATCGCTTTCCGAAATTGTATGCTGAAATCTGACCTCGAAACACCTGATGGTATTGCTAGCTGGCAAGTTGTTCGTGAGCTGTATACATTAGAACAATCGTCCTCCACTCGAATGTGTCCTAAGTTAAGTGATAAACACGTGAATCCAGGCCATTTCGATAAGATGAAAGTTAAACTATTCACCCAAGTATTTAGCCGGACCGTGGTAGCTGGAATAAAAACAGCATTTGAGTTAAATAAATTCTCTGATTCTGTCAAAAATAAAGTACCTGCCACCTTGATTCTTTTTTGATAATTTTGACAAATTGTTTGATTGTTTAAATTCAAAATGTTTATATGCTGCAAATAAATTTAAATGTGCTCTAACAGTTGAGGAAAGCTGTTGCATATTCAAATTCCTGAACGAAATGTTGATTTACATGCAAAACATAAAACTAGTCAACGAAAAGAAAGTTTATTCATTTGATGGAATGGTGCAAACGATTCGCGAAATTCTTTTCCTCCTTAAGTCATTTTCACAAGATAATGTCCATTTTAAATATTTGCTTACTTCAAGGCTAAATCAAGATGCTTTGGAAAATACATTCTCTTTGATTAGATCCGCCAATGGAAATAATTTCAATCCATCCGTCCAAGAGTTTAGTTACACAGTCGCTAAATTGTTATCAATTAAATATATTACACCGTTCACAACACTTTCAAATTGTGAAGAAGATACAGATGCAACCTTATTGGACGTTATTCGCGAGGAAAAACAAAATGAGCTATCTTTAATAGATACTGGAGAACCTCAATCAAGTACCACCGAACTTTGCTTATTTAATGACCAAACCAATGAAAGTGATAGCGACGATCATTTAATTGTAATCGAGATCGAAGAGGAATTAACTGATTTAGGCTCTTCGTTTTGTCAAACTAATACCAACTCAGATCCATCAACTAGGTATTTTACAGGATATCTAGTAAATAAAATATTTAAAAAATGTAATTGTGCTGTCTGTGTCTTAACACTTTTAAAAGAAAATGATTACGTAGAATGTACTTCTGAGTTGTTAATAAAACACAAAAATTACATGACGGACTGCTTTGGCAAGCTTCAAGCACCGTCTCAATCATTTGAATGAAAAATGTTGAATATATCATTTTATGTTTTATGGGTTTTAAATTAAATTTTGAAATTTCAACCAAGAACACAAAATAAATTGTTAAATGAAATATCTTAAAAGTAACCAATATAATCTTTTTCGATTCATTCCGAAGAGATGAGAGACAAATAATGTCACCATGTTCTGATTTTACCAAAAAAATAAATTTTTGAAACTCTGCGATTGAAAGCGAATACTATACATCAAAAGCACTTATGTAGGTATTACATTTACAATTTATTGAAGAAAATATAATATAATGTTTCAATTTAGGTAATAGTTTCATTGAAGAAATGGAAGAAAGCTTCGTAAATTAAACCAAAGTCTTTGGACCAGATGAAAAGAATTCAGAGTGGCCTATAAAAATATATTTTGAACATTTTTATTTACAAATATAAATAATTTGATATTAAATATATCGAAATGTAATTTGCGAACAATTTTGATTGAAATTAATAATTATTTAAAATTTTGCATTTTTATAAAGTTATTTTGTTCTCAAAACATCATCATGCTTCGTGCTCCTTTAAACAATATATGTTCATTTGCGTAAAGTAATAAAACTAATCGTATACATAGTAATCTATGTACGAAATGAAATTTTAAAGAAACACGAAGCCTGACCATGTTTGAGAATAAAAATCAATTTACTAAAATGGAAAATTGTGAGTTAAAATTTTATTAATTTCAATTAAAATTGTATTCAATATATTTAATTTCAAATTATTTATATTTATAAATAAAAATGTTCATTTAAATTGAAAATAAAGACAACACAAAATCATGAATTTTAAAATCCCATATGATTTTGTTTTCGTGTCGTAGGAAAATAAAAATCTTTATTCCCTTCTTTATTTTAGAGATTTGGGTTTTTTAAAATAATGTGCATTTTTAAATGCGTACACACACAAATAAAATATAATTCGAAAAATAACAATAGGATACACTGACAAAATCCTCAAAATAAAAAAAAATAAAAAAATCTATAAGCGAATGGTATGGTATGGAAACGATCGTTCGTTTCTTAATATATATACTCGTACACATACTAGTGAAACTTAATCATATGGTTGCTTTTTTTATTGTTTCGTTCATTCATAAAGTTTTGTTTACTATACTCGTATAGTATAAAAACGAAAGAATCTCCTTTGTGTTCCTTCACAATAATGTACAACAAGGATAGGAACATAATTAAAACTACAACACTTTGTGTGCGCACGTGAACGTATTAAATAAAAAATTAAGAAAAATTTCGATGGATTGTTGGTTTTGATTCTATTCTTTTCTAAGGCATTTCAATAAAGTATTTTTTTTCATTTTTCCTTATCCATTTACTGGCTATGTTCTTCATTCTAGTTTCTATATGCATAAACCTACATACACACAAATTCAAATTTAGGTATATTGTACAATTTAAATGTATGGTAGTATAAGTCATGCGACGATCAACGATTTTAAATTTTTTACCGCTGATTATTTTAAGCGCCAGTTATATCCTTAATCTATCTTGTATATTCCTATAATCTCTATATATTCCCATAATTTTTGTTGTGTCCAAATTTAGCAATTACTCAAACCATTTTGCATGTTTTCCCATCATTTCCGCTGTATTCAATTTGGCGCCAATGTCGTTTCGTTGACGTAAAATATCTATTGACGATTGGAGCATCACAGATTCCACCTAGTGGAAAATTTTTAAACTGAGGTAGCTGCTAATTTGACGTTCGAAATTGTTGTAAACAATTCCAATTTTGAACTGTAAACACAATTTTTACCTACCAGATTGATAATAATTGTAAATAATTCCAATTTTGGATTATAAAAACAATTTTTAACTCCCGGATTGCAAAAATTTCTTTCGTCGCATTTATGAGAAATGTCATTTTGCCGGTTGCCTCATTTTAACTTTTTTCCTCGAGAGGCGCTTTCTCTACTTTTACAATCGTCAATACTTGTTCCCATTGCGTGGATCAAATTTTTTTTTCATCTTACCTTCTTTTTTGGACTTTGAAGTATAATTATTTTCGAATATTATGAATTTTTTGAATATTTAATACAAATTATGGTGTCAAAACAAAACTTGTCATATAATATCACTAACTATACTGTTAAGGATTCTTAATTTTTATTATTTCAAATAAAAACCAGTAAACCAAAGAATACATAACCCAACTTTCTCTTACCTTCGGCAAATCAAGGTCAAAAAAATGAGTCCAAATTTTTCCATACAAAAACAGCGTTATGACTGTTCTGGTTAATCTTTCTTCTGTGATAATAGTATAATTATGTATAATATTTTGTTATACATACTACCTACCAAAAATATAAGGTAGCAAGCAAATTGTGTTTTTAACATTATAAATTTATCTGACAGTGTATTATTTTCACAATTCACTAAATTACCATTCGATTTTCTTTTGTTTTTTTTGCTGGTATCTGCATAGTGCATATATTTTATTAATTTTTTAAAAATACAACTAATGCGTAAGCTTGGTTATTTTTAATTGTTTTTTATTATGAATACACGTTAAAATTTTCAAAATAGGAATTATACCTACGTTCACATAAAAAAACTATAATTGGTGCTAACTTCAACGCGTGCGATGGAAAACCGACAAGGAATAATAGTATCATACTATTATGCTATTATACTATTGACGATGGAAAATCGGTATTATTTAAATAAGTAGGTCTAAACAAATAAGTACATATAACTTTCGGAAAGTGCCTAAGAACTTTGAATTTTTGGTACAAAAATAAAAAATAAATTAATTTTTTTGTATAATTCATGTCTAGTTCTCAGTTTTATTCGTGATAGTTGCTTTTGTTTACATTTTTGTTTCGGTACTAAAAAATATGTTTAAAAAAAACTAGTACTGCCATCAGTAGAAATTTGTCATCTACGGCCGTTTTCCGAAGCGATGCCCCTTATAGAAATTATAATTTATTTGCTTTTACCCGATTGAACCACGACCAATGATTTTCTCTGGCGATAAATGATTACGTTTAGTTTGATGTTAAAAGTGATAAAAAATATCCTATTATTTTTTTATCATTTTTTGGCCGATTGAAAAATATATTCGAGATAGATTAATCAAATATATCCATTTTGTGAGCCAATAAAAATATAAATGTTGTTTTTATTTTGTTAGTTACATGTTAAATACAAATTATAAATTTCAACGTACTTTTTAGTTTGTTTATTCGCCACAAAAATCAGTGGCGGCAGAGTAGGTGCCGGCTACTTGCATAAAGTTAGCAACTAGCGGTCCATTCTATTTCTGTTGTCTGAGGATAACACATTCGCAAAGCAAAAACTGTTTACTTTTAACAAGGCATTCAGTGTAAAAACTTTTTACTTTAAACTTCCTTAGGTTTATCCAACATAACGAACAAAAATATGTTTGTGTAAGTTAGAATTAAAAAGCGTTTCCATTGTGAATGCCCTATAACCTGCCGCATTGTACGAATTTCCAACATAGCGAACTAAAATTTTTGTTCGTTAAGTAGAAAATTCAAACAATCGTGTAGGAAGCCATTCACAATACTTACTTTCCAATCGGCCACCCCAAATACATCGAAACTCGATTATCCGGGATGCTCGGGACCGAACGTTTCCCGGATAATCAAAGATCCCGATTGATCGAATTTTTCAGTTTTATAAAAAAGTATGTACACAATATACATATGTAGATAAATGCTAAACACAGAAACAACACTGTTCCCAAATTTTTACGAAAAAAATAAAAATGAAAAATCCCGGTTAATCAATTGAAAATATGGATAAACAAGTGACAAAAAATCGACTGTGTAAAAAAAAATCACGGATAGGATCCCGGAAAATCGAGTTTCGACTGTATAAGTGCTTATGTGTACTTGCGGTGGTCGATTGGAAAGCCACTAATAAAAAGCCGTATACTTTTAACTTACAGGTTTGATTCGTTTGAATGAATTTCCAACTAACGAATAAAAAAAAATTTCGCTGTCGGAAAGTCATACAAACGTATGTCAAAAGTAAAAAGCTTTTTCATGGTGAATGCTCTGCATGTTAAAAATTCTTTGCATTAAATGTATTTTTACGTTGTGAATGGGCGGTTGTAGGGCGCTTCGTCGAGTATAGAACACACGCCTTTGTATACATATAAAATTATGGTTTTTAGTTTATTTATACTGAATTCTTATTTTATTTCTTAAACCGCTAAATTGTGGGTGCTTTCAAAAATTTAGTTGGCTGTACAGATTTTGCAGCATTGCGTTCAAATATTATTTCTGCAGTAAAATACTCGCAATTTTATGTTCAAAAATTAAATTTGAGGATGCAGCCATAAAGCAGCTTTTTTAATCTTTTTATACCACCTGCATTGAAGAAATATCGATTGCGATTTCTAATACCAACTGCAATATCTGTGCAGATGCTGAATTCTTAAAAGCGCCCTTTGTTTAATTTCATTGCTCACCATGGAGCGGATTAAAGACAAAAAATGAATTTAAACGAATCAAAACCTAGAATAAGGACTTTTAGTATCGATTGTATGAGGATTTCAGGGTTTGTGTGAAAGGTTTTTTTTTTTGGAATGTCACATATACATAGTAAAGAGGTCATACAAGCGATTTTTTGTTTTTACATACAATTAATGATATAAACTTTTTTTTTTTTATTTTTTATATATGAAAACTTAATAACTAAATAAGGAAAATTAAAATATAATTTCTATTTTTTATCATCTTTGTCTCATTTATAATTAATTAATAAGATTAATACAAGTTTTTTTTACCAAATATACATGCAATCATTTTTATAAAATTGAGATAATTTCAAAAAAATTACAATTAAAATTTTCTCAATAAAACTTTTTTAAATGCATATGTATAATTTGTTTTAAATAGTATATAGAGTAACATGTTTATGGACACATGTAAAATATATATATATTGAAAAGGAATCCTTGATGAGATGTTTAATTTTTTTTATGAAAGAACATATCTTTTATATATAAATATATAGATATAAAAAAGCATTTTTTAATGAAAATCTTCTTTTTTTCAATTAAACTTATAATAATTAATTTATAGTAGAACACATGGCTTAGGTTTCTTTTTGTTTGTTCTCTTTTCGGGCGATTTCTTATTTATTTGACGAACTAAATCATAAAATATATCGTTAACATTTATTTTTGCTTTGGCTGATGTTTCCATAAATGCACAATTAAATTGATTTGCTTGAGTTTTACCCAATTCTTTAACTACAACGCGTTCATCTTCTAAATCGCATTTATTACCTACAAGCACCATTGGAACATCGTCAGTATCCTATAAAAATATTTATACAAATTTTTAAACTACATAACTGTCAAAATACATTCAATTTCAAACATGGCGGTACAACTATAGGCCGCCTTATTCGTATTTATTTTACCTTAACTCGTAATATTTGTTCCCTCAAATCTTGTAAATCATTGAAAGTTGACTGGGCCGTTATTGAGTATACCAAAACGAATCCTTGACCATTTTTCATATACAAATCTCGCATAGCAGTGAATTGTTCCTAAAATTTTAGTAAAATTGTGCCCCGGCATCCAGAAAAAGATCCGGTATTTTAGGATATGTCAAAATAATGTTTTATATAGCGCTACTTAGTAATTAAATTTAAAAAAGCTAAATGTACAATTTTATCAACATCCTGGGCGTGGTTTAATACAAAATTTTTATAAACAAATATTGTAAAGGATGTTATTGGTTCTTAAGATTATCTATCCAAAATTTTCCTCACCACACCCTCCGTACACATAAGGCATCCAAACACAAACCCTATATAACAAATATTGTAACTATATATTACCGTTCCAGCGGTATCGAGAATTTCCAGCATACATTGTTGTCCATCAACTTCTACTTGCTTCCGATAACTATCTTCAATTGTTGGATCATATTTTTCTACAAAAATTCCCTAGAATTTTACAAAATCCCTTAATTAGTTTGATATTGAAGGCCAGTTATTTTTTGTGAGTATGCTTACCTGAACAAATTGTACTGTTAATGCAGATTTGCCTACACCTCCACTTCCGAGCACTACAATTTTATATTCACGCATTGTTTTTATATTAATGGAGTCTTTCTAAATACTAATATATATAGAAATATATTTAGTTAATATTTTTTTTTCTTTTTATATAATTTTTAATTAAAATTTGTATTTAATAGCCTAGAACCAATTATAATAACAATAAATAAAACACTCGGGTTTTCCGATTAGTCCGCGCTTCTACTTTTAATGTTTATAGGAAACACCATTTTTTTTTTTTATTTAATCAGGGAACAGTCAAAAAAATGCTCGTCAAAATTAACAAAAAAACCCAAAAGCCTATTAATCAAACCCTATTTATATTGAAACAAATTAACACAAAAATAGAATTATAACAACTATTCGATAAAAAAATTTGTATTATCTGCTATTTTAAATACTTAGTCTCTCAAAAGCACGGTATTTTATTATAAGGGCGATGGCTGACACATAATTTTCATATAAAACTTTCTTTTTGTATCCGTCATCACACATTTCAAATAAAAACACACACACACATTTGTATTAAACAATTTATAAATTTTGTGTCAAATTTTTATATAAGTATATTTAAACAGTATTAAATGAAGTACCGTATTTGTATCTCACGCTTGTTACTAATATGTTTGAAATATTCAAAAATTATCAACTAATTATTAACACAGAATTTCGATAAAATAACAATAAAATTATATATGTAATCAAAAAAAAGTTTATGAATACACTACACACATACATACACAAACGCAACAAGTCGAAATTCAATTCGGTCTATTTTTCAAAATGGTGAGTTATGAAAATCGGAAATTTTCGGATTCGAAGCTACCCAACCCAACAGACGATTTGTCACTAAAGCTTACTGTCAGCTTTACATAAGAGGTGTGACAAAAATGTCTTTGTGATTTACCGGCATTTGAATTGTAAGGTCTGACAAAACAATAAAATAAGGGCGGTTGTAATGCCAGACAATTCACATGACAAAGAGCTACTTATACCACGTTTACATTAATAGAATAAAAGTATGTAGCAAAAAAGTATCGTCATGTGAACTCAAATTTAAATATTTAAATATTTTATCACATACTTTTTTGATATTTCGCTAAAGTATATATCAAAAAAGTATTAGTATATTACGTTGTAATGTGAACTCTGACTAAAACTATAATCATTCGTATATTTGTTGTCAAAACAAATATTTGTTACGTTTTTTGTTAAACTACAACTTCGGGTGTTAATCAAATAATTTACCTACAAATCTAATAGAGTTTGAGAAGAATTCACAACACATAAGCGGAATTCAATACAGAAATCTATCTGTCAAAACAACAAACTTTTAAAGTATGCGTTCACACTACAAATCGCGAAGCTAGTGTGAATCGCAGCGGGAAAATAATTAAATAGCAAAAAATTACATACTTAGGTACGTATAATGTAAACGTGGTATTAGTTATATATTATATTGTATATGCTGCGAGTCGAGTAGAGTTTAACCACAGAAGAAAGATTAACCAGAATAGACATTGCGTGGACCAAATTTTTTTTTTCATCTTACCTTCTTTTTTGGACATTGAAGTATAATTATTTTTGAATATTATAGTAGTTAATGCAAATTATGCTGTCAAAACAAAACTTGTCAAATAATTTCACTAACTACACTGTTAAGGATTCGCAATTTTTATTATTTCAAATCAAAACCAGTAAACTAAAGAATACATAACCCAACTTTCTCTTACCTTCGGCAAATCAAGGTCAAAAAAATGAGTCCAAATTTTCCCATACAAAAACAGCGTTATGTCTGTTCTGGTTGTATTCTGTGGTTTAACTCTCACTACATACGGAGTCGAGTTATTTTCTAACCAACTCTAGGTGTATATGCTGCAGAGTTAAACATATGCAGAGTTCAAATAGGATTGAAACCGAGTTTAAAAAAAATGGAACAAAATATCATTTCGGACGATCATAAGATTGATTATTCTTTTTGTTGATCGCCATATAGGTTATTGTCATTTTTCCAGCGATATTATGTCTAAAAAATTGTAATTTTCAATCAAACTCCATGAAAATTACGGGATAGACCACTGTCGGAGTAATTTTTTCGAAAAAATAACCAAAACAAAAATTTATTATTAAAACTAATTAATTAAAATCTTAATAAATAAGATATTTAAAATAAAATAATAAATTTAATTGAAAAAATTAAAACGAATATTTTTTAATATTGGTTGGTTAATATTGGTGTTTCTTAAATTTTGTTGTTGTTTTTTTAACTCTACTCTATGCGCATATAGGGCATTTTTTAGAGTAGAGTTTAACTCGACTCTACAAATTATTAGGTTGAGTCGAGTTTAACTCGACTCCGTATATAGTTATACTGTATATGCTGCGAGTCGAGTCGAGTTTAATCCGAGTTTAACTCTCACTATATGTTGTCAAAGACTCTCAATCACGAGAATTGGTTGGCTATTTCTTTTGACTAAACCCAGTAGGAAACTTGTCACATGCATGTGAATTAAATTTGTGCGAAAAACACACGTTCCTGGGAGCCTATTCTCGAATTCCACATCCATTTTCCACAAGCAGACATCTGTCAAAATTCATCAAAATGTTCAGAAATTGTAATTCGTATATGAAATACATGGGACATTGACATTTTCCTATATGGGGAATTTCTTCCACCTGCTTGTACCCATTGGGAAATACCCTGCCGGCCACGCGTAACGCAAACGTTCATTTTACGAATAGTCTCTTCTACTAAAGTGTTCGTAAACGTTAAGCTAAAAATGAGTAGAAATGTTACGTAAATGATACTCTTGTCACATGAGAAGTGAAACAAATTTGTGAAGACTTATTTATGGATTGGTTTATAAAAAATATTCTTTTACGTAACATTCATGAACTCACATGGGTGTAACGTTTATGAGCCTTCTAAAATGAACATTACGTACGGTTTGAGAATTATTCCGCAATTAATTTTAAATTATTAATGAAAACAACGTATTTTGTTTTATTTCTAGCAAATATATCATTTTATTTATTTGATATTATATCAATTAATTATTAATTATACCTATACTAAATTTTATCACATTTATTTTTACTTACACTCATAAGTGATAAGATTAGCGCTTCTTAATAAAACATTAGATATAACACATTTGAATTCTGTTTCAAGTTCAACAAATTCATTAAAATATTAAAATAAAATAACATAATACGTAAACAAAAATAGCTAATAATGTATTGTATACCATGGCTGTGGACCAATACTCGGGTAAATGCCACTTTTACCTCAATTTTAACAGTGTATTGAGTAAATTGAAATACTGTACTAAAAAGCTGGGTAAAACACGATAGAATTGAGTAATTGAGTTGTCATTGCTGTTTGTTTGACGTTTTTGTTTTATAATGCAATAAGTTTCCAAATGTGTAAGTATACAAAATTAAAATAGTTTTTATGTAATTTACATTTATTTATATTTACATTTATTTATGGGAAAATTAGACAAAATAATTGTTAATAAATTTGTTATTATTGTTGCAGGATACAAGAGCTGTGAAATGAATTTAACTACGAAAAAAAAATACTCTGAGAGATGTATGTTTTAATAATCTTTTCATAACTAATTTTTATTCGCATATATATATACATATATTTTATTATAGGGACTATCGAGGAAGAAAGAAAACTAATCCAAACCAGAATACTCTACGATTCGGATTTCCAGTCAACCCACACCATTCCCAGGCAATGTTGGGAGTAAGTATACAGTTAATATGACTGTTTTCTTTTTAATAATTCGTATGTAATGTCCGTCCTTATAGAAAAATTACAAAAGAAGCGGGGCTGTCAAAATCTTTGAAAAATGTCACACAGAAGTGGCAAAACCTGTTAAAGAAATATAAGGTAATACTAATTTGTGAGATTATAGAAATTTTATAATTCATTGTTTTGTTCTTGTTACAGAAAATGATTCAACCTCAGTCCGGTGTATCCACGGAAGGCGGGAAAATACTGCCCACACAGTGGGAGCTCTTTGATGAGTTGCATGATTTTTTAAAATCAAAACACGGACTGCATCCAACGTATCTAATTGATGCAGAACTAACGAATGATGATTTTGACGAGCCATCCACTTCGAGTGCCTCATCAAGATCATTCAGCTGTGTGCGCAGTATTTCCCCGTCCGATGTAATTGACACATCAGACGAAAATACGACATCTACTCCTGCAAAAAAACCACGGAGAGGACGACCCACCGAGGTTTTGATTGGCCATTTATCCGAAACGGCTCAAGACGTAGGGAAAAGCGTGAGGAACATAGAAAAATTGGTGACATTCATCACAAAAAAAATGTTCCCAGAAGGGGATTTTCCAGATTTGGAATAATTAACTGAAATGTAATTTTTTATACAATTAATGATGAAATGAATTAGTACATATTATTTAGTTTTAATTAATATTTATTTTTTATTGTTATGAAATGGTAAATAAATGGATTCCAAAATGTTAATTTGAATAATTTTTAATTTACATTTGCATGCTTAAATTGTCCCGAAATTGAATCGCATCTGCGTAATCTCTGACGTTTGGCTCATATTCGTTATTAATTACCTCTATGTTTTCCAAATTTACCAAATCGTCTGCCGAAACACAAATATTGTGCATTACACAGCATGCACAAACAACTTGCACACATCTTTTAATTTCCAGCTCCAATGTTTTAAAAAAAATTGCCCGCCACCTGGTTTTCAGCATCCCAAAAGTTTGCTCGATTGTGATACGAGCTTTTGAATGCGCATGATTAAATCGTGTTTCTCTTTCAGTTAGCACCGAACCCTTGTATGGCGTTAAAATTGCGATGGGGTGCATCATGCACTTATAGCCTGCATCACCCAATAGAAAATAACCATCCGGGGGAAAGGTCGCATTTCTATATAGGCTACTATTTATTAGCACACGCTGGTCGTGTACGGAGCCCGGGTATCCGACACACATGCTAATGATCTTATAATTTGGGTCGCAAACCGCTTGCATTTGAATTGAATAATCCATTTTCCGGTTAATGTATTGGTCTTTCTGGTTAGGGGGACATTTAACCTTAATGTGGCAACCATCAATTGCACCCACTGCTTTATTAAAGATACTAGACCGTGCCTTAAATAGAAAAAAATTAACATTAACATTAAATTATGGTTCTAGCGTACTGTAATACTTTCCTTATTTGCGAATTTGTCTCCAATATCATCCAATGCCGAAATTGGTGGAAGCTTTTGAACCACTGTGGATGATAATTTTTCAAATATTTTTAAATATTTATGAATTATATTTTTTACTGTGGCTTTCGGCATTATCATCGCCTTCGACACCACACGGTAGCTGGTCCCGCATCCTAACCAAAACAAAAATACAATAACTTCCACATCTGTGCTCCAACCGTGAGTCTTCAGAGGGATTAATTGAACTATATTTCTGAAAGATGCGGGAGTAACTCGAATATTTGCTTTGGTCTCCGCGAAATCTCCACTCAATATGTTAACAATAATGGGTGGCTTGTGGTTTATACAGTAACTGATTCTTGTCTAAAAATTAAAATAAATTGTAGGTTAAATTATGAAGAACATGACAATCTCATTACCTCTCGTGATTGGTATAACTCTTTAAGAATTTCTTCTTGAAGAATTAAATATTTCTTTGCCAATTTGGCAACCTCACCACACAATACAATAATCATTGCTATTTGATTCCTGTCTTCCACGTCATCGGCAAATTCAAAGCGATTATTTAATTCCATTTTAACAAACAAAAAAAAATTAACACGCAAGAAATATAATTTTTTATTTTATGTCAAAGCTTTGACGTTTATTTGGTACCAATATACCAGCGAATTCGACCCTTCAAGCATATAAATTTTGCCCTTAAAACCATTTGTGACAAATATATTTACTAGAGAATTGACACGGTACATGAGGTAAATTTGTTCTAAAATTGTAATTTACTGTACTAAACGATTTACCCGAGTATTGGTCCACAGCCCATATATTAAAAATGCCGCCGTCACTATCATTCACTAAATTGTATTTATAAACAACAAAAATTAATATCAAATTATAAATTTATCAAATTTTAAAATGGCGGACCAAGCTCTATTTTATCAAAAATCACATTCTGTTTAGCAATGGAATGAAGAAAACTACACGGTTTTGTTAATTCATATATGAAATCTGAAATTGTGAAGTAGTAGTAGTGCCGCATAAAAGAAACCGTTCGTAAACTGTTCGTAAGTGGTTCACATTTTATGTATACTTTTATGCGCCGGCAGGGTATTCCCTTAGTACCGAAAAAATTCAATTTTTATGAATTTTGACAGATGTCCACTTGTGGAAAATGGATGTGAAATTCGAGAATAGGGTCCCTAGGGGCCTATTCTCGAATTCCACATCCATTTTCCACATGTGGACATCTGTCAAAATTCATAAAAATTGAATATTTTCGGTATTAAGGGAATATTTCCGAATGGGTATAAGCATGTGGAAAAATTCCCCATATAGGAAAATGTCAATGCCGCATGTGTTTTATAAACGAATTACAATTTTCGAACCATTTTTTGACAAATTTGACAGTTGTCCACATGTGGAAAATGGATGTGAAATTCGAGAATAGGCGCCCTGGGGGCCTATTCTCGAATTTCGCATCCATTTTCCACATGTGAACATCTGTCAAAGTTCACAAAAAAACGTTCGAAAATTGTAATTCGTGTATAAAACACATGCGGCATTGACATTTTCCTATATGGGGAATTTTTCCACATGCTTATTCCCATTCGGAAATATTCCCTTAGTACCGAAAAAATTCAATTTTTATTAGTTTTGACAGATGTCCACATGTGGAAAATGGATGTGGAATTCGAGAATAGGCCCCCTGGTTCTAACCTTGTTTTTTTCATGAGTATGTAAAAGAAAGTAAATATTTTTATTTCGCTTTTTCATGGCATGCTGACTAAATGATCAATTTATGACAAGTCATATTGGATTCTCAAATGAGAAGTCGCCTGATTTTCAACGATGTACGACAAGTTTGAGACATGTCATATGTATTTCTTCTTTCATGACGAAGTCCTTAACGAAACATGTACGACAAGTCTACGATCATTTTCTTTATAATACGCAGTAAAGAAAACAAAAGAAATATTTTTGCTCTGTTGTCTGATCAATTCAATTTATATGTTTCATTATGTTCTTTACTTTTTGTGAAAAGGTTACACGCGTACAATAACCGTAAAAATTGGAAAATAAAAGTATAATTATTTATTTTATACATAAATTATTGTTAAAGTTTAATTGTTGAAGCTTGAATTATTTATTAAGTTTATTAAATTGCATTTATATTTCACAAACAGAAGATTTTGTTACATTATTGTGAGTAAGGCATTTAATTTGCCCAAACACTATATATATACAATATATAAACACAATAAAATAACATGAATTATATGAGAATATTAAATATGTAATTAATTCTTATGGGACCTGTCATATATGATTCATTTATGAAAGGTCCGAACATTATCAGACATGACGATTCACAAGCGATTACCTTTTGACGAGTCAAGTACTATTAGTTTATGACATGTCACAAACGATTCGTCTCAGACCAGTCACACACGAAAATTATTCCTACCCTCTAAACAAAAAAAAGCGATTAGGAAAAAACGATACGATTGCGATATGGGAACGATGTATATTTTTTTATATCACACCACGCACTTTCTTATTTGTATTTCTACTCCCATAAAAACAACGAAAATAAAAATTCTATATTGCGCGTTCTTTTACTCGCCATTTCAATTCAAGTTTAACCTAAAACAAAAGCGGGCAGCTATATTTGTGTAAAAAGAAACTAAAACCATTAGGAAATATTTGGTGTTGTGAGTTTCACAAAGTAATTATATATTTCTTTTAAAATTTATTTAAATCATTTTTGTTTATTAATTTAATCCATTTATATTAATTGTTTATTTTTTAAGATGTGAGCAAATTTTACTACTGCCGATTGAATTGAGGAGCGAAGTATTATGAAACCCGATGTAATTAAACCGTCATATAAAAAAGTAAATTTTATATATTATATATAATGAAATAATTATTATAAAATAATACTTCAAATAAATAAAAAAAAAAATTAATCGTATAATAAAACTGGCTTTTTATTTTTGCTAATCCAAAATAAATACTATCGTAACCAACACGAAAAATACGATACGTAAATATATCGCATAATTAGATCTGTTTACGATATGAAAAATAAGCGTCGTAAATGTATCGTAAAAATCTTTCTATTTACGTTACGTAAAAAATTCTAATTATCATGTGACGTTGGATTCGTAAACATATCGATTTCGAATCGCAAAAACGTTTCGTAAACGATATTTTGTATGAACAACAATCATCATTTTCGTATCGTAAACGAATCGCTTTGTTTAGTGGGTATCTACTGATAAATGTCTATATACGTGTCGTGCTTGACTGTCGCTGACGAGTCATTAATCGTGTTCCATTGGCGTTAGCAAACTACTCACAAGTACTTGTATCTACTCGCAATTACTCATGCTCAATTGATAGTGTAGTTGTTAGAAGTAGTTACGCATATAATTAACGAAAGAGGGATTTTAGTTTTAAAAATTCTAATAGATGGCTGTGTACCAATTTCGGTTGTGTGAAACGTCATTTTTTAACCCTAATCCAACCAAGGTGTGCCTTTTGGCTCGTCGTTTGATAAATGCACCGATTTTTAAAATAATGTTAATTTAGTTATAAACTTGTATGTATTTTATTTTGAAACATTTCCATACAACATACTTGACATCTAATCATTCTCTGAAAAAATGTTCGTAAATTATTTGATTAGAATTTGAATTTACTGGCATAACAAAAATATGTTGGTTCGATTAGGATTAAAAACGAAAAAATTTTGTTTATGTGTGTAATACGACGCGCAATTGTTAAATCGTAAAAATATTTTTATTATTTTGTTGTTTAATGTTTTATTACTTATTATTATTAATAGATCAACGTATTTTTTATTAAAATCTAGCAGTTTTATTTAAATTGAGGTTATGTTTTACTACTGTCATAAAAATTTGCGTTCCATTGAACATCTACTCACAAGTACTTGGCAGTAGAAAATTGTTTCCAATAGAACACAGTGATTAGCGTGTCTCAAATGACCTTCCTGCTGGGAAATTGAATTCCAAGGCCCTTTCCCAAAAGTTATACTTATTTATTTGGACATACTTATTTGTCGCCATCTAAAGTAGTATGTAAAATCATCCGAATTGATTTCACATACTTATTTTTTATTTTGACTATTTTGTAACTAACTATAAAATAATTTTTAATTAAATTTTTTATAAAACTTAACTACTACATAATATCACAATATGTATTGATTTCAAATGTACGATCAAGCATTACGCAAGTCTCCCGTATTATAAATACGAATACCACACAGCACTATACCCATGTTACAAACACGACACCATTCTTCATGAAGCCAAATCCCGGAAAGAAAAGGCTTCAACATCGATAACCACATCGACTCGGGTCGAGTATATTTTATAGTCAAAAATTTTTTTTATGGAAACAAAGTTAAAAAAAAAAGAAAAAAACTCCAACTAAATTTTGTTTGTTTATATGTTTGTTCTTGTCTTTCAAATGAAATTCGCGATATACTAATCTCTTCATTTTTTGTTGGGAAACATTGTTGGAACGTGTAAATCGCGCATAAGTTACCTCGCCAACATATTTATTCAAATAATACCACGTTTCCATCGTCAATGATATAATAGCAAAATAGTATAATACTATTATACTATTTTTCCCTATCGTGTTTCCATCATTTGGTGTGAAGTTAAAATCGTTTTATATTTTTGTATGGGAACTTAGACGCAATTCATTATTTTGATAGCGAAAAATTATTAAAACCCATATTTTATGCATATTTATAATTAGCTGATAAATATTACTTGAAGTAATATAAAAAATATAAAAAACGCACTACAACCGCACCCTAAAAAAAATTAATTTGAAAAAGAATTCAAACAAGCCTATACACTGCCATGTTTGCACTGTTAAAATTACAATTTGCTACCTATTATATTTTTGATAGCTAGTATAATGAAATATTATAATAAACTATTATACTACCAACATCGGGTTTCCATCGTCATAGTATAATAGTATAATACTATTATGCTATTATACTATGACGATGGAAACCCAGTATAAGTAGGTCTAAATAAATAAGTACAGTAAAATCTCTCAAAGACGGAATTTTAAGGGACCGACAAAATTTTCCGGGTCCCGGGTTTCAGGGGTTTGAAAAACAAAATGTATGAATAAATGGAAAAATACTTGTTCGATATTTGAATTTGAAAAATTTAATTTGAATTTTTTTGCGTATTTATCTTTTAAACTAAAATTACGTATTGTTTTCCCGTTATTTTTTATGAAATATTGTTTCCAACACACATTTGATTCCGACATTTCTAAGTTTAGGCATTTTTATTATTTATATTTTTTTATTAACCTATACAAAGTTGGCTAAAATTCCACCTATGGAGAGTTATTCTGTCAAATTTTTGCTCTACGAAAGAAATTCCGTCCGCGTCTCGCAAGATTCCGCGATAAAAGGTTCTTTTGATATGAAATTAGGTTCAAAGGGACTTTTTAACATATATTTCCGGGTCTGACGAGTTCCCGCGATAATCAGATTCCGCCTATCAGAGATTTTACTGTATAACTTTCGGAGAGGGCCCAATTCCTTCCCTCCAGACCAGGTGTATCATAAACGTACGGTTTACGAAGACTTTGATATACTTAGGTGTTCGTAAACGTTACACTAAAACAGTACGAATATAGTACGTAATGTGTACTTTTGTCACATGAGAAGTGAAACAAATTTGCGAAGACTTGTGTATGTATTAGTATGTATAAAAGTGTTCATAACGTGTACGCCTAAACGTAATGTTTACGAACTGCTTAAGCGTAACATTGACGAACGGTTTGGTGCGAATTGCCCCATTTAATTAGAATAAAACAATTTTTTTAAATCAATCAATTTATTTGTATTTTTACGCACCGCAACACAAGATTCAAAGTGCCAAATTTGTTAATTAATCTTTTTCTGAAATGAAATAAAATGTTTCAATCATAGATGAAGTACTTCGAGTATTACTTAAATACCTTTTAAAATATTCATTATAATGATTTTTATACGATATTATGGATATAGTGCTGCTCTTGAATGTCACGAAAAACTAACAATAATTATCAGAAGTTTTATATTTTTACAATACAACAACTTTAATTTAATTTATACAAAAAAAATTGAAAATAAAACAAAGCCGCAAGATATAATTGACAGCACTGTGTATAGAGAATGTAAATGTAGTAGTGTGTTGTAATAAGAACCTTTCGTAAACTGTTCGTAAACGAAATACTTTTTATGTATGTATACATTTTTGCGACGGGAGGGTTGGTCAAATGAAATGTCACTACCCTGCCGGCCATGCGTAACGCAAACGTTCATTTTACGATTAGTCTTTTCTACTAAATTGTTCGTAAACGTTACGCTAAAAATAGTAGAAATGTTACACAAATGATACTCTTGTCACATGAGAAATGAAACAAATTGGCGAAGACTTATTTATGTATTGGTTTATAAAATTTTTTCGTAATGTGTACACGTTTTACGTAACATTCATGAACTCACATGGGCGTAACGTTTATGAGCCTTCTAAAATGAACATTACGTACGGTTTGAGTATTATTCCGCAATTAATTATGAATTAATAATGAAAACTACATTATTTTGTTTTATTTTTAGCAAATATATGATTTTATTTATTTGATATTATATCAATTAATTATTAATTATACCTATACTAAATTTTATCACATTTATTTTTACTTACACTCATAAGTGACAAGATTAGTGCTTCTTAATAAAACGTTAGATTTATCACATTTGAATTCTGTTTCAAGTTCAACAAATTCATTAAAATAATAAAATATAATAACATAATACGTAAATAGAAACAGCTAATATAATATTGTATATATTATAAATGTCGCCGTTACTATCATTCACTAAATTGTATTTTTAAACAACAAAAATTAATATCAAATTAAAAATTTACTAAATATTAAAATGGTGGACCACGCTTTACTTTATCAAAAATTACATTCTGTTTAGAAATGGAATGAAGAAAACTACACGTTTATGTAAATTCATATATCCCAAGTATAACAAAACTGAAAACTTCAACAGGTTATCAATTTTTGTCCGGTTTTCGAACGAAAAAATCGGAAAATGATGAAATTTTGTTTCCAACTTTCGACACATATAGCGTTGAAGTGCAAGTATAATTTTTTTTTTATTTCTGTAGAGGCCATTTGTTGATTTTTTGTTGTTTGTTAGTTAACTAACATAATTGCGTAGCAATTGCTACGCTAAATTTTTTTTATCTTAAAATAAATTATTATTAAAATCATCCATAAGGCAAATACTTTCTTACCCTTGTTAATCATCGATAAGGTAAATATTTTGAACATGCATATAATTATTTTCTATTTAATAAAGTGTGAGATTAAATAATGTACATACATACATATATAATATGGTATATACAATATTGTTGTTGTAAAAGTGAAATATGTCCAGCTGTCAGGATATAACAAAAATTTTTCATGCGAAGTTTAAATGGAAATACCCTGCCAGCGCAAAAAAGTATACATAAAAAAAAATGAACCACTTACGAACAGTTTACGAACGGGTTCTTATATGGGGCACTACCCTGCCGGCGCAAAAAAGTATACATAAAATGTGAACCACTTACGAACAGTTTACGAACGGTTTCTTTTATGCGGCACTACTACTACTTCACAATTTCAGATTTCATATATGAATTAACAAAACCGTGTAGTTTTCTTCATTCCATTGCTAAACAGAATGTGATTTTTGATAAAATAGAGCTTGGTCCGCCATTTTAAAATTTGATAAATTTATAATTTGATATTAATTTTTGTTGTTTATAAATACAATTTAGTGAATGATAGTGACGGCGACATTTATAATATATGGTATACAATACATTATTAGCTATTTTTGTTTACGTATTATGTTATTTTATTTTAATATTTTAATGAATTTGTTGAACTTGAAACAGAATTCAAATGTGTTGTATCTAATGTTTTATTAAGAAATCACTTATGAGTATAATACCACATTTACATTATACGTGCCTAATAAGTATATACTTTTTTGCTATTTAATTATTTTTCCGCTGCAGTTCACACTAGTGTTGCGATTTGTAGTATGAACGCATACTATAAAATTTTGTTGTTTTGACAGATAGGCTTCTGTATTCAATTCAGTTTATATGTTGTGAATTTCTTTTCAAACTCTATTAGATTTGTAGGCAAATTATTTGATTTACACCCGAAATTGCAGTTAGAAACAAAAAAACGTAATAAATTTTTGTTTTGATAACAAATACACGAATGACATTAACATATAGTTACTAGTTATGGTTCACATTACAACGTAATATACTAACTAATACTTTTTTGATACATACTTTACCGAAATATCAAAAAAGTATGTGATAAAATATTTAAATATTTAAATTTGAGTTCACATGATGATTCTTTTTTGCTACATACTTTTATTCTACTAATGTAAACGTGGTATAAGTAAAAATAAATGTAATAAAATTTAGTATAGGTATAATTAATAATTAATTGATATAATATCAAATAAATAAAATGATATATTTGCTAGAAATAAAACAAAATACGTTGTTTTCATTAATAATTCAAAATTAATTGCGGAATAATTCTCAAACCGTACGTAACGTTCATTTTAGAAGGCTCATAAACGTTACGTCCAAGTGAGTTCATGAACATTTCTACTCATTGTTAGCGTAACGTTTACGAACACTTTAGTAGAAGAGACTATTCGTAAAATGAACGTTTGCGTTACGTGTGGCCGGCAGGGTACTACTACTTCACAATTTCAGATTTCATATATAAATTTACAAAACCGTGTAGTTTTCTTCATTCCGTCTCTAAACAGAATGTGATTTTTGATAAAGTAAAGTGTGGTGCGCCATTTTAATATTTAGTAAATTTTTAATTTGGTATTAATTTTTGTTGTTTATAAATACAATTTAGTGAATGATAGTGACGACGACATTTATAATAAATACAATACATTATTAGCTATTTCTATTTTCGTATTATATTATTTTATTTTAATATCTTAATGAATTTGTTGATCTTGAAGTATAACTAAAATTGAGTATAAGTAAAAATAAATGTGTTAAAATTTAGTATAGGTATAATTAATAATTAATTGATATAATCAAATAAAAAAAATCATATATTTGCTAAAAATAAAACAAAATACGTTGTTTTCATTATTATTTCAAAATTAATTGCGGAATAATACTCAAACCGTACGTTTTTACATAAATAAAAGGAATATAGCAAGATACATTAAGAATATAACCGGCGCTTAAAATAATCAGCGGTAAAAAATGGAAAATCGTTGATCGTCGCATGACTTATACTACCATACATTTAAATTGTACAATATACCTAAATTTGAATTTGTGTGTATGTAGGTTTATTCATATAGAAACTAGAATGAAGAACATAGCCAGTAAATGGATAAAGAAAAATGAAAAAAAAAATACTTTATTGAAATGCCTTAGAAAAGAATAGAATCAAAACCAACAATCTATCCAAATTTATTTTTATTTTTTATTTAATACGTCCACGTGCGCACACAAAGTGTTGTAGTTTTAATTATTTTCCTATCCTTGTTGTACATTATTGTGAAGGAAAACAAAGGAGATTCTTTCGTTTTTATACTATACAAGTATAGTAAACAAAACTTTATGAATGAACGAAACAATAAAAAACGCAACCATATGATTAAGTTTCACTAGTATGTGTATATATTAAGAAACGAACGATCGTTTCCATACCATACCATTCGCTTATAGATTTTTTTATTTTTTTTTTATTTTGAGAATTTTGTCAGTGTATCCTATTCTTATTTTTTGAATTATATTTTATTTGTGTGTGTACGCATTTAAAAATGCACATTATTTTAAAAAACCCAAATCTCTAAAATAAAGAAGGGAATAAAGATTTTTATTTTCCTACGACACGAAAGCAAAATCATATGGAATTTTAAAATTCATGATTTTGTGTTGTCTTTATTTTCAATTTAAATGAAAATTTTTATTTATGAATATAAATAATTTGAAATTAAATATATTGAATACAATTTTAATTGAAATTAATAAAATTTTAACTCACAATTTTGCATTTTAGTAAATTGATTTTTATTCTCAAACATGGTCAGGCTTCGTGTTTCTTTAAAATTTCATTTCGTACATAGATTACTATGTATACGATTAGTTTTATTACTTTACGCAAATGAACATAAATTGTTTAAAGGAGCACGAAGCATGCTGATGTTTTGAGAACAAAATAACTTTATAAAAATGTAAAATTTTAAATAATTATTAATTTCAATCAAAATTGTTCGCAAATTACATTTCGATATATTTAATATCAAATTATTTATTTATTATTTGTAAATAAAACTGTTGGTTTTTTTTTTGTGCTGGGGAATTGATTTTATTGAAAAGATGTGAACAAGATGAAGGGGAAGAAGAAAAAGAAAAATTGTTTGAGCTAGGTGAGATCGGGGAGTTGAAATTTTGAGTTGATGAAGGGCAGAAGCAGTGAATTAAATTAAGATTAAATTAAAAATATTATGTCGGAGTTTTTTTTTTGTTGGTACATATTAAGACCATAATATAGTTTGTATCGAAGCTTTTAGTTGAAAAAGCTATTGTGATTTTTTTTTGTTGTTCGATAAAGTGAGAAGAAGTATTGAGAATCTAATTTTTTCTGTAATGAACAAATTCAAAGAGGTGTTTGACTGACTGACTGGTTGTACCTGATTGGCTGATAAACTATCGAAAATAGATCTACAGTTGAATTTATCAGTAATAAATAAGTTCAAAGACACGCGGATTCACTGGTAAACGATCGAAAGTAGATCTACAATTCAATTTATGTAATGAATAAATTCAAAGAGATGACTGACTTGTTGATTGTGACTGAATGGCTCGTAAACTATTGGAAATGAACCTACCGTTGAATTTATCAGTAATGAATTAATTCAAAGAAATGATTGACTGGCCCGTTATGAACGATTGGCTGGTAAACGATCTGAAGTAGATCTACAGTTGAGTTTATCAGTAATAATAAATTTAAAGAGATGACTGACTGATAAACGATCGAAAGTGGATCTGCAATTCAATTGTATCTTTATCTGTAATGAATAAATTCAAAGAGATGACTCGGTGGTTCTGCTTGTTTGACTGGTAATGATCGAAAGCAAATCTGCAATTGAATTTATCAGTAATAAGTAAATCCAAAGAGGCCCTGATGGACTGATAAACGATCGAAAGTGGATCTACAAATGAAAATATGTAATGAATAAATTCAAAAAAATGACTGACTTGCTGATTGTGACTGAATGACTCGTAAACTATTGGAAGTGAACCTACTGTTGAATTTATCAGTAATGAATAAATTCAAAGAGATGACTGACATGCTCGTTTTGACTGGCTGACTGTTAAACGATCGGACTTATAACGTTCTTATTTAATATATTATAATTATTATTTATTTATTTATAAAATACAAACGTTTATTTTATTAGAACTTAATTATTTAAAGTAAAGTAAATACATTTCTTCTAAATACGCTCTCACGCCATTAATTATTTTTTAATAAAAACCAATTCGGTCGAAAAATTAAATTGAACTGGCTATATATTTTTTAAATATAATAGCATATACGTGTGTGTGTCGTCGTTGTACAAATTCACGACGATACCAAAAAGGGGAAATCTAAATATAATATAAATACCTATAATAAAATAAAAATCTTTTTCGCATTAATTTAGTAAACAAAGCTATAATAAGGGTTCGCACACGGTTGTGCAAAATGATAATAAACATGAAACATAGATTCCTCTCATTCAAACAAAAAAATTAAAATTCACAATATGAGTTGTGATTCTCGGTAGCGCGGTTCATATAATATTTAAATTCGAAATTATAAATTTATAATTGAATTTAAATTGATTGAATCGAAGTCGCTACAGGACTCCCCTCCAAGTTGATATTCAATTGAAAAGAGAATATTAAATGACAAAGTTAACTGCTTTGAAATCTTGGGACAAACAATTTTGTTCCACTGAACTAACAATTCCGAAAGCAGGCTTTAATCTATCGATCGAGATATTATGATTTTTATCCTTGATCGAAATAATGAAATGTTTCCGATTACGTCTGATAACTCTAAACGGCCCTTCGTACGGAGGAGAAAGTCTAACTCGAACCTTATCTGTCCTTATGAAAACAAAATCACAGTTGTCCAATGTTTTTGGTACAAATATGCCCTCTTCTTTCGCTTTACGCGTAGGAGACGGTATAAGATTCTTCATTGCATTCCGCAGTTGGTCGATGATCGTATTGTCAGGCAAGGGTGAAGGAGGATTATCGATAAAGAATTCACCAGGTAGCTTAATGGATTGACCATAAACCATCTCAGCTGGTGAGCACTTAAGCTCTTCCTTCATTGTGGCTCGAATACCTAATAAAATAATGGGTATTTCGGAGCTCCAATTAACAGTATTGCCTCTGGCCATAAGAGCAGCTTTAAGCTGTCGATGTAAGCGTTCCACCATGCCATTCGCTTTAGGATTGTACGCTGTAGTACGAATCCTATGAGATCCAAGAAGTATTGTAAGTTCAGTAAATAGCTTAGACTCAAATTGAGAACCCTGGTCAGTTGTTATTTCTGCCGGGACACCAAAACGCTAGATGTAATTATTGACAAAAGTCGTGGCAATGGTATTAGCTGACATATTGCTCATGCAATACGCTTCAGGCCAACGTGTGAATCTATCAACACACTTTAAAATATATGAACAATTGTTGGAAACCGGTAATGGACCAACAATATCCAAATGGATATGTTCAAATCGACCAGGTGGAATATCGAAATGTCCATGTGGTGAGACTGTGTGCCTTTGCACTTTGGATCTTTGGCAGGATAAACAAGAATTAGCCCATTGGGTCACGTCTTTGTTTATATTTGGCCAAAAATATCGAGCCGTGATCAGTTTGCGCGTTGCGCGGACTCCAAGATGTGACAAGTTGTGCATTGAGTCGAAAATAATTCGGCGCAATGGCTCTGGCATATACGGACGGTTTTTACCCGTCGATATCTCGCAGTAGACTTCTAGGCCAGGCAACGTAAATAATTCTAGTTTAAAACTGGAAGTAGAACGGCGATCTATAGACCCAGATAATAATTTTTTGAGTTCGTCGTCTTTTGATTGTGCCAATATTATATTTTTATAATCGAAAAAAAATTCGTTTGTGGCCGAGTCGATATTTAACGTACGTGATAGCGTATCTGCTACAACGTTTTCGATGCCAAGCACATGCTGAATGTCCGAAGTGAACTGACTTATATAATCCAAATGTCGCGATTGGCGCGGATCCCTTTCAGTTTTGGATTGTATGGCTTTTGTTAGGGGTTTGCGGTCGGTGTAAATAGTGAAATCCCGACCTTCTATGAAGTATCTAAAATGTTTTACAGCAAGAAAAATTGCCAGAAGTTCCCGATCGAATGTTGAATACTTGATCTTGGCATTCGTTAATTTCTTTGAGAAAAATCCCAAAGGCTCCCATCTCTTCTTATTGAACTGTTGCAAGACCGCGCCAACGGCGACGTTCGATGCATCAGTTGTTATGCTAATTTTCGCGTTCCCGATAGGGTGCGAGAGAAGAGTAATTTTACTTAATTCCGCAACTAAACCTGTGAATGCGATATTGCACTCATCAGGCCAAGAAAAATTCTTGGGTGTTTTTGGTAACTTATTAAGTGTTGCCAAATGTGCATGAATCGGCGCTAACATTTCCGCAATTTTCGGAATGAATCGGTGATAATAATTTATCATGCCGATAAAGCGCTGTATATGTCTAATAGACGTTGGAGCAGGAAACTCCCTAATAGCAAGAATTCTTTCCTCAGATGGTAAAATTCCATCAGGAGTAATTTTATGGCTCAGAAAATTTAATGTAGGAACACCAAAAACACATTTTTGTGTTTTAATATGCACATCGTAATTGACCAATCTCTTAAATAATTGTTCAAGATGACTTAAATGTTGTTCCTCAGTTTCTGAAGCAACCAGTATATCGTCAACGAAATCTAGCACGCGGACTACTTCGTTAATAAAACGCTGGAAGGTTTGCGCGGCATTACGCGCAACCCAAAAGGCATGCGTGTGAATTCATACAACCGCAACTGGAATTAAGTGATACGCCCTAACTAAATCAATCTTGGAGAAAATTTTACAACCATGTAAGTGCATTGAGAAATTTTGTATATGAGATATCGGATATCTATCTGGTATTGTTACAGAATTTAATTGCCGATAATCTCCACATGTCCTCCAATCGAGATCTTTTTTTCTCACCATATGTAATGGGCATGATACTGAGGAAGACGATG
Source organism: Tipula vernalis (assembly GCA_958295665.1). NCBI lineage: Eukaryota > Metazoa > Arthropoda > Insecta > Diptera > Tipulidae > Tipula > Tipula vernalis. The sequence continues at coordinate 26,970 of OY282561.1, forward strand.
GACGACAAATCCCCAAATCCACCATCTGTTGGAATTCTGTAAATGCGGCTTTGTGCCTGTCAGGATCTAATCTACGTGGTCTGGCCATTGGCAAGTGACCATTTGTCACTATGTGATGAACTACCGAATGACAGACTGGCAAATTAAAATTAGGTAACGCTGTAAGACTAGGATATTTATTTAAAAGCGTACCGTAACCATTATCTATTGAAAAATGCACAGGTGTAGGGGTTTCGAAACTCCTCACTGCAGCATCAACAGATAATTTTCTTGTTGCATCTACTAATCGTCTTCCTTTGAGGTCGACTAGTAGATCGAACTTTGACAAAAAGTCAGCACCAATAATAGGACGACTCACGGATGCTATAATAAATGCATGCGTGAAGTCTCTTTTAAGTCCTAAATTTACATTGAGCAACTTCGTACCATACGTACGAATGGTTGACCCATTGGCGGCTGGTAATGTTAGATCCTGAGAATAGCTATTTATATTTATGTTATAAAATTTGACAGGTATAACTGAAATGTCAGCTCCCGTATCAATTAGAAAAATTAGTTTGTTATTATTATCATTTATAAAGAGCCGGGACGTACGCGAATTCATTAATGTCCCGGACTCAACTTTGTTTACTGGTTCACATTTTTTGATTGATTGTCTTTGGTGGCCTTTCTTTCGATCTGGTCCACATTGTTTATCGAAAATATCTAAAGTGCCGATTATTTCTTTTAATTTGTTTAAAATTTGTACATTATTTGAACCTGGGAAAAATTGTTTTATTGGTTGCCACCGTATAAGCGAAGATTTCGATGGTAAATCGAAATTCAACCTGTTCCTCAAAAAATTATATGATTTCGGGGACCGGTAATAAATATTTTGCGCAAGTATTTTAAATGTTTCGGGCCACTCCTGCGTTTTCTCTTTTTCTAAAAGTAGCAACCGACAAAAGTTTTTGGAGTGATCACTTTTATTTGCTTTGGTAATTAAATCACTTAAACATGATTTGGGTTGATTTTTCAAATCGATCAGTTTTTTATTTGCAATTCGATTTCTGTGCTCTAAATTTTTAATTTTTCTTGATATGCTTTGAAGTTGATTAGTTGACTCAGTATTTAAATTAACTACCCCTTTGCTAACCATGCATTCGTTTTATAATAAGGGGCTTTTATTTAAGTTAGTCGACGTTTCCGATAAAAGTTTCTGTTTTGAATTTGTAGGCTGGGGTAAACATAATTTTGGTACAGCTGTCCGTTTAAGCTTGCGTTTAAAAATACAGCTTGCCTCAAAATGGTTTGAACAAATAAATATTCTCTTTTTACTGAATGGTAATATGCCACAATTTTTTAGCCAAAGTTCGTGGTTCGAATAATGCTTTGAATATTTAAAAAGACGAGCAGCATCTTTTAATTTAGAAATACAGTGCAAAACTGCACATTTAACACCCGACGCTCTACTCATAATAACAACAATGATATTTCGATAATACGAGTTCAAATAATTACCTATAAATCGATTAAAATGCAAAATAAATATCGGCAATGAAAAATTATCTAAAAACAATAAGTTTAAGAATAATAAAAATAAATTCGGTAAAATCTAATAACGAAAATCAGATTGACGACAGCGAAATAAAAACACAATATTCCTCTATTGTAAATATGTACATACTATATATACGGCTCAATAATCCAAAATTCAATAAATAGTAAAAATTTGGTATGCAACTACGAACTACGAACTTAAAATGCATACAGATGTATTATGTATTTATGTATATGCAATATTATGTAATTGAATTCAAAATATTTTTTTTTGCACCTGTACTGCTAAATGTATCCTATTTGGTTATATAATTGTAATTTGTTTAAAATACGGATATTTCGTCAAACTGGCTAGGTACAAAATCTTCTATAATAAAAGTCATGAAAATTCCATACATATGAAATAAAAAAAATCAGGTTCTATGTGTATTGATGACAGATGTTTATTTTGGCATCACTAAATTTATATGTGTTAGTTAACTAAGTATAAAGGTGTTGGTGTAGAAACAAGAAAAAAAAATTCAAATTTACGTTGAATTGTTAGTGTAACTAATACAGCCAAATCTAGTGGAATCAATAAATGTATTTGTCTGTAAAAGAGAGTTTCATGACTTTTATTATAGAAGATTTTGCTAGGTATATTAAAAAAAAAACAAAACAACAAAAACACATTGAAAATTTCCTTAATGTTTTTTTTGTTATATACATATACATATGTATCTACAACCAGAACCGACTGTAAAAATATAGAAACGAAGTAAATAAATAGGGATATCCTCAATTTTATTATTTACATGATTTGGATTTGAAAACATTTGAATCCAATTCATTTTATAAAACAAAAACGGTTTTGTTTGCTACTCGTACATTAAAAACTAAAATAAAAAATTTTCTTTTACATACTATACTACTTTCTTTTATAACTATTGTAACTGTAACTTGTAACTCTTAATCTTCTTCCAATAAATGAAACACGTTATGTAAATTAACTTGTACAATCTTTATTATATCTCTTAAATGTGTGTTCATTCTTCACTTTCTAAATGCTGACTCTCTGACATTTCGTTTTACGCCCCGCGTACCTTAATCCGTATATTACCCAATATACCTTACTGTAAATTAGTATATTCAAAGTATACTCTTATTATAACACTCTAATTATAACACCTCTACCCTCTCTTAAAAAAAATTAATCAAAATAACAATTAATTGTACAGATCAGTATAGTACGTTAACAAAATTTCTTCAAAATTACACATTAATTCAAAATTACATATTAATTCATATTGTTTAAATTACTTATTACATTTTTTTTTTTTTTTTTTTTTTTCTTATAAATCTAATTTTTTGTGGTATTTTCCTAACTCTACCGGACCTCCTAACAACACTGCTCGAAACCACATCCTCAACCGCAGCACTTTCTGTTTGTTCCGAACAATTCTTATTAGACTCACATTCACCTGACTCCCCAGGGTCATCATTTCCACTGCACATTTCAATCTCCCTAGGTTCATTTATGAATTCCTTCCCTGAATTTTCCTGCTCTACAACTGGGTCCTCTTCAAACTCAGGTAAATTCACTAACTCATCTTTCTCAATTAGTTTTTGTCCAATGGTTCTCATTTGATCCGCATGTCTTTCCCACATACGTCCATCATCTAACCTTATTAAATATCGAAGTTGTCCGATCCTTTCCACAACTGTCCCAAACTTCCATTTAGTTTGTAACCTTAGATATTCCCTAACTGAAACTCTGTCCCCTTCTTTAAACTCCCTATTTGACGTGACCCTATTATTTTCTTTTATATTTTTTGGAAGGAATCATTAAATCCAACCTGGATCTTATGTCCCGATTGAACATCATCATTGCCGGTGATTTGCCTGTCGTTGGGTGCACCATTTTTCGATATGTTAATAAAATATTTTGCAAATGGTGTTCTATATCCTCTCTTGAGCAATCCAAATTCTTTAACTTTTCTTTTATCGTGCGCACATACCGCTCCGCTTGACCATTTGTTGCTGGATGATAAGGAGCCCCCATCTTGTGTATGATTCCGTTTGTTTTCAAAAACCTTTGAAAATCTCCCGACGTGAATTGTGATCCATGATCACTAACCAACACTGAAGGTAATCCATGTGTCGCGAACACTCTTCGGCAGATTTCGATGGTTTTATTTGTCGTAATGTTATTTAGAATGTGTACCTCCGGCCATTTGCTGAATGCGTCCACCATAATGAAGAAATATAAATTGTGAAATGGACCGGCAAAATCAACATGCACCCTATCAAATGGGCTGCTTGGCGATTGCCAACAATGGAAAGTTTCCTTAGGCGGGTTAGGCTGTAATGATTGGCATTTGCCACAGTTCTTTACTATCTCTTCAATTTCTCGATCTATGCCTTCCCACCAGCAATAGCTTCTCGCTAACTGCTTCATCCTTGAAGTACCAAAATGGCAAGAATGCAGTTCTACTATTACCTTTTCCCGAAGCGAAACAGGTATATACGCCCTTGACCCGCGTAATAAACAATTTTCTTGTAAAGAAAACTCATTTTGGTTGATATTGAACCGATCCTGCGAACATACTTCCCTTCCCGTTCGCAAACCTAATATTAAATTCCTAATTTCTTTATCCTTTAAGGTAGCTTCACTTAATTCTGCAACCCGTATTGGCAAGGTTTCAATCAAATTAATTTCCACCACATCTGATTCTTCTCTCTCGTTCAGTATTTGTGGAATCGGTAATCTGGACATCGCGTCTGCATTCCCGTGATCCTTCGTATTGCGATACTTAATTTCAAATGTAAAACTGCGTAAAAATATCTCATAATGTTGCATGCGTAATGCCGTAAACGTTGGTAATTCCTTATGTGGACTTAAAATTTGAATTAGGGGTTTATTATCTACGATTAAAATGAATTGTCTGCCGAACAAATACTGTATAAACCTCTTGATTCCAAATATTATGGCATAAGCCTCCTTATCGATCTGTGTATATTTCTGTTGCGTGCTTGACAAAGTTTGAGACGCATACTGAATTGGTTTTTCCGACCCGTCTTGCAAAATGTGACTCAACACTGCTCCGACACCGTAACTGCTTGCATCCGTGGCCAACACCAAAGGTAACTTTGGATTATAATGTGTCAAACACTCATCTGATTGCATTTCCTCTTTAACTTTCAAAAATGCCTTTTCACAACTCGTATCCCACTTAAACATGACATCCTTCTTTAATAAATTATTGATTGGATATAAGGTTGTACTAAGACTTCTCAAAAAACGACCATAGTAATTAATCAACCCTACAAAAGCTCGCACTTCATCTACATTATTTGGACGTTTCATATTTTTAATCGCTTCAACCTTAGCTTTTAGCTTATGAATTCCCGACTTATTTATTAAATAACCACAGTATTGTATGTTTTCAGCAAAGAACACGCACTTATCCATATTCACTCTCATATTGTGATCTTGTAATCGTTGTAAAACTGTACTTAAACGTTGCAAGTGTGTATCATCATCCGCCCCGGTTACACGTATGTCATCAAGGAACACCGATACCCCTTCGATATCTTGTAAAATGGTTTCCATATGACGCTGCCAGATAGCTGGAGCTGACGCTACTCCATACATCAACCTCGTAGGTTGGTATAATCCTTTATGAGTATTTACTGTAAGTAAATGTCTGTCTTCAGGACGCACCTCTAGTTGTAAGTAGGCCTTCGTTAGATCTAGCTTTGTAAATTTATCTCCTCCCGCGAGTGACGCGAATAACTCTTCTACTGTAGGAAGTGGATGTTCATCGACAATCAAATACTTGTTAATCGTAATTTTGTAATCGGCACATAACCGTACTGTGCCGTTTGCTTTCAATACAGGTACCAATGCAGTACCCCATTCACTTCGATCCACTTTCACAAACACGCCATCTCGAACTAAATTGTTTAATTCGTCCTCTACTTTTGATTTCATTGCAAACGGTATTGTTCGAACTTTACAAAAAATTGGCTGAGCATCTGACCTTAAATTCAAGGTTGCCTGTAGCCCCTTAATTTTCCCCATAGAGTTTTCCATGGTTAACTTGTAATTGTTTAGTATATCCGCTAGTCTATTATCTTTTGTGCCTAATTCACTTACACTATTAACGTTAAAAATCCTATTCCAATCTAATTTGAGTTCCTTCAACCATTCGCGACCCAGCAATGCATGTCTATTCGTATTTACTATATACAATGGAAGCACCCACTCGGAGTCATCATGTGAGACTGTAGCCCTAATGTACCCAATGACATCTAAACTTGTACTACAATAAGTGATTAATTTCAAATCCGTACCAAAAATCTCACAATCTTTAAAAAAATTATTTTTATACTCTAAACTACAAATTGAAACTGGGCACCCTGTATCGATTTCAAATTTTGTTGCTATACCGTTTACCGCAACTGAAAATAGCAATTTCGAGCAATGTTGTTTCTGCAAATCTTCAATATTTGCTAACACTAATTCCTCGAATTCCTCTGTGGTCGACTCAATTAAATTTACATTTTTTTGTTTGATTACCTTCTTATTTTTAAAACACATTTTTCCTAAATGCCCTATTATACCACACGTATTACATCTTACTTTAATAAATCTACACTTAGGTGCTAGATGTGATTCATCTCCACATCGAAAACAATGCAAATTTTTGCCATTATCATTAAATTTATATGAATTTACATACTTCGAAACATTACTACTAAATTTATTATTATTTGAATTTATAGATTTTGGAACATTACTACTAAATTTATTATTATAATTATTCGTACCTTGTCCCTTCTGTGTTACCGCATTGCATTCGCCTGTTGCTCGATGCAATGTCGCTGCATTTCTAGATGATATTTCCAATGCACACGCTACCTCCACTGCTTTTTGTAAAGTGAGGTTATTCGATTCCAGTAGTCGATTCTGTGTTGCTTGACTTCGTAAGCCAAACACTAGCTGATTTCGTAATGCTGTATCCACATATGCGTTGAAATTACAATGTAAAGCCAGCTTCCGTAAAGCTGCTAAGAATTCCTGTACCGTTTCGCCATCTCTTTGTTTTCTTAATTGAAATTTGAAATTCTCCATGATTTCCAATGGTTCTGGATTATAAAAATCCCGCAATAACTTTGAAATTTCATCGAACTCTTTTGTATATGGTGAAACAGGAGCCAGTTTGTCACAAACGAGATCATATGCTTCTTGACCAATAAAATGCAAAAGCAAATGTAATTTCTTCTCATCTTTGGTCTCGAACACCGTAAACGCCCCTTCAAGACGCTGTATCCACCGGTCCCACGTATACGTAGTTTTATCGAATTTATCGATTTTAAACTCCGACTGCATTTTATATTCGATATTATGTAATAATCTTTATAATTTTTGCCAATCAAAAAAAAATCCGTCACCATGTGGTTGGTCGTAAAAAACTTTTAACACTTTTTGTATCTTAATTTATCTGGACCATCCGATCCCATCCTCGTCGCCAACTATTGTAACTGTAACTTGTAACTCTTAATCTTCTTCCAATAAATGAAACACGTTATGTAAATTAACTTGTACAATCTTTATTATATCTCTTAAATGTGTGTTCATTCTTCACTTTCTAAATGCTGACTCTCTGACATTTCGTTTTACGCCCCGCGTACCTTAATCCGTATATTACCCAATATACCTTACTGTAAATTAGTATATTCAAAGTATACTCTTATTATAACACTCTAATTATAACAACTCCTTTCTAGCTGCTTTTATTTAGTGTCTCGTTTTCGTGTGTAAGTTGAAACAAAAATAATTTCTATAAGTATACTAGTATGTGTTCAATATCAACACAATTTTACAATTGTTTATGTATTGTATTTTTTATGTTGTTAACTTGGTCGTCACTCGTCCGTATATAATAGCGACGATCATCGTAGTTCCAAAAATTGGAATATGTTGTGTGTCGCTACAAAAAAATTACCATTCAAGAAATACACCACTTGAATTATCTTATATATTCCTTTTATTTATGGTTTTTATAAACCAATACATAAATAAGTCTTCGCCAATTTGTTTCACTTCTCATGTGACAAGAGTATCATTTATGTAAGACATCTACTCATTTTTAGCGTAACGTTTACGAACACTTTAGTAGAAGAGACTATTCGTAAAATGAACGTTTGTCTATTGGGTAGTGTCTTTATTTTATTTTAAATATCTTATTTATTAAGATTTTAATTAATTAATTTTAATAATAAATTTTTGTTTTGGTATTTATTTTTTTATTTTTTCGAAAAAATTAGTCCAACATTACGGTGGTCTATCCCGTAATTTTCATGGAGTTTGATTGAAAATTACAATTTTTTACACATAATATCGCTGGAAAAATGACAATAACATATCTGGCGATCAACAAAAAGAATAATCAATCTTATGATCATCTGAAATGATATTTGGTTCCATTTTTTTAAACTCGGTTTCAATCCTACTTGAACTCTGCGTATGTTTAACTCTGCAGTATATACACCTAGAGTTGGTTAGAAAATAACTCCACTCCGTATATAGTGAGAGTTAAACTAGGATTAAACTCGACTCGACTCGCAGCATATACAATATATAATAGTAAATCTGATAATAAGTCGGACATTATTCCTGACAAAAGTCGGTGATGAAATCCGCAAAATGTCAGAAAAATGCAAAAATTTTCGGAAATAAAAATACTTGGGATGAAATCTGAAATTGTGAAGTAGTAATATCCCTCCAGACCAGGTGTATCATAAGCATACGGTTTATGAAGACTTTGCTATACTTAGGTGTTCGTAAACGTTACACAAAAACAGTACGAATATAGTACGTAATGTGTACTTTTGTCACATGAGAAGTGAAACAAATTTGCGAAGACTTGTGTATGTATTAGTATGTATAAAAGTGTTCATAACGTGTACGCCTAAACGAAATGTTTACGAACTGCTTAAGCGTAACATTGACGAACGGTTTGGTGCGAATTGCCCCATTTAATTAGAATAAAACAATTTTTTTAAATCAATCAATTTATTTGTATTTTTACGCACCGCAACACAAGATTCAAAGTGCCAAATTTGTTAATTAATCTTTTTCTGAAATGAAATAAAATGTTTCAATCATAGATGAAGTACTTCGAGTATTACTTAAATACCTTTTAAAATATTCATTATAATGATTTTTATACGATATTATGGATATAGTGCTGCTCTTGAATGCCACGAAAAACTAACAATAATTATCAGAAATTTTTATATTTTCACAATACGACAACTTTAATTTAATTTGTAACCTTTCGTAAACGAAATACTTTTGATGTATACATTTTTGCGCCGGGAGGGTAGTACCACAGAAGAAAGATTAACCAGAATAGACATTGCGTGGATCAATTTTTTTTTTCATCTTACTTTCTTTTATGGACATTGAAGTATAATTATTTTCGAATATTATGAATTTTTTGGATATTTAATACAAATTATGCTGTCAAAACAAAACTTGTCATATAATTTCACTAACTATACTGTTAAGGATTCTTAATTTTTATTATTTCAAATAAAAACCAGTAAACCAAAGAATACATAACCCAACTTTCTCTTACCTTCGGCAAATCAAGGTCAAAAAAATGAGTCCAAATTTTTTCATACAAAAACAGCGTTATGACTGTTCTGGTTAATCTTTCTTCTGTGGTAGTACCGCATATAAGAAACCGTTCGTAAACTGTTCGTAAGTAGTTCACTTTTTATGTATACATTTTTGCGCCGGCAGGGTAACATGAAATAATAGCTGTATTTTGTTGAGAAAAAATTAATTCGAATTATTTTTTTCTTAACAGATTAAGCCGCGAAATATTTTTTCGATTTAATTTTTATATTCTACGTTGGTTTTTCTTCTGTTTTTCATTCAGTTACGTATTTTATTTGTTCGAGCTAGAATTAAATAACTCAAAATTTTTGTTCGAATTATTTAATTCCTGTCTCGTGCAATTGTTGTTGTAAATTGCTCAACAAAATGCTGTATTTTGTAATGTGAAAACGTAGCAAAGATTTCGTATTTTAACGAAGCATTCATTATCCGACAATCGACATTCCTTCATCCCAAGCACAGCGGATAAACGGGCTTTTACTGCAATTCATTTTACTGAATTTTTTTGTGCTATTTTAAATGAACCTCCTTATAAAAACTGGCTCCGTTTTTTTTTTGAAAAAAGCTAATAGAATTTTTAAAATAGTGTATATTTCATATAAAAGGCGTATAAAAATATTTAAGGTGTAAGGCACAAATTTAAAAAAATAGCCGCCCTCAACAATCAAGTACTATCAGGCATAGTCCGCTCACTGATAATTAATCGGTTGGCATAACGACGGATTTGGTGGTTGATAATAAATTTTTTGTATCGATAAGTTTAAATCTTCTAAATCACTCCTATTTTTGTTCTCCATTTTATTAGATCGGGCCGAGTCCGGTTCATTCGCCCCTAGCGATGTGGGATTATTTTTTTGTCGAAATTTCGTAGAATATTTATAAAAATCAGCCATCTCAAACGGTTTACTAATTTCTTTATACGGGCGAAATTTTGCCTGTTGTATAACGGTTACATTTTTTAGGGGCTCATATCGAATAGCCTCTGGATCAGCGACTGTTGTGGGGGGCTCCTGTGATTGAACCGGTGATGACGTCATAATACGATTATTTTGTGAACGAGAATTTGGAGATTTAATACTTCCGTCAGGTGACGGTTGGTAATAATCAGGATAGGAAGGCGTCGTTAGATACAAATCGTCATAGGGCACCATATGATTTGGAGGTCCCCCAACAAAATTTCGATTTGGTAATGACATCGAATGTGATGAAAGTTTTGGTTTGGCAGACTCATTTGTCCGGTGATGGAGTATTTGAGCAGGTGTGTTTGGCGGATGATTATAATGAAGTTGACTGTACAGCTGTGATGATGCTTTATGAGGCCCGCCACCATTCAATCGGCCATTACTATTATTATTTGTCAAAGAATTACTCGTACTTTTATAAGCGATGGATATCGTGGGCGAATCCAGAGACGTTTCCGACCAAATCTTATCCTTTGGTTTTTTATTCTCACTATTGATGGACGAAATCGATATTGAGTCGGAGCACTCATCGTTTTTCGAAAGATTTGGTACCGACATAAATTCAAAATTACCTAGGGATGTGGATTTCGTTGGCTGCTAAAATTTTTCAAAATAAAAACAATTGTTAGTGTTTAATTAGTCCTATAAATAGTGCTTCGTACCTGAGGACTTTGTGTTTTTTGAGGAATAGTTTTTACAATTTGATTTGTTTTTCGATCGAGCGATGAGAATCGATTGTCCATCGAGCACCATATTCGTTCGTTGTTCTCCAGTGTACACCAGTATCCCCCTAGACCTCCATTTTGATATTGTGACTGCTTTATCTTGGGATTATGGTAGAGAGCGAGACCAGTTGGGTATTGAGCAAAATCATCATCCGTTGGATTTACATTACCATAGTTCGGCGAAATTATATCACCCGCCAAGTATTGAACATCGTTATAAGGAGGGATACCCCCTGGTACCGGAGTTCCTGAATAATTATATTCACTATCCAAAAACGCAGATTTTTTTATCTTTGCGTCTTTACTCGAGTTATAAACATGTTTATGATTAATCGAAATTGAAGGAATCGTATTACTGTTCGGGTAAGGGTAGTGAGACGAATTCAATTTCTCATTCTGCTGATGATATCGAGTTGGTTGATTAACCGACATCGGCATTGTAATTTTGATCGAATTATGTCGAACAATATGTTTTCCGCTGTCCGTAGCTGTGTGCAGCTGCATTAGCAGAATATTCTTTTCAATCACTTTGAGCTTCTCCTGGGCCAAATCATGACACTGCCGATGAGTTTTGCGGATTAATTTTGTCTGACTTACATCATTTGCAAGTTTCAAAGCTGCCTCGGAAATTTGTTGCTGGATTTTCTTCTCTAACAACAGTTGGTTTATCTCGTGCTTTTGTTTCGGTGACGCCGAGCTTGGCGGAGACGTGCCACATGGTGGTGAATTCAATAAATTCTCAGGCAATTTAAAACTGGTTCCTACAATTTTACGTCGAATCGAAGATTGCATAGTACTTGTATTAGGCATAACCGGAACTGAATTCGACGTAGCCAATTTTAGTAGATTGTTCTCGTCTCTTATAATCTGGGAAAGGAGCTTACACTTCTCGTTCAATTTCTTTTCCAGTTCAATTTTTTTTTGCTTTAGATTTTGAAGGTTCGCATGATCCGCACAACAAGTCGCTTGTTGATATGTCGAACTAGATGGAACATCGGTATTATTGCTAGTGCCGCTGCTCTGTGCAACAGGGGTGCCTTCCGAAGTCATGATATGATGTAAGGAGGTACTTGTTCTAACCTCCAGCATACATAAATTTTCTTGTTTTAATGCTGTATTACTATGCCTTAACTACTAAATATAATAGAAAAACTTGACAAATGCATAAATTAAACCGCAAACAAATTACCAAAACAGTAGAGGGTCGCCATTTTGAATTATCAAATTGTTCTACTTTATACTAAAAATTCCCAAATAACTGCGTTTATACAAACTAAACTGCAAAATATATTTTATATATAAAATCTAAAACTGTTAACTTAAAATAAAAAAAAAATTAAATAAAAACAAAAAAAAAAAAATCGGGTAGTGTATACTCTACAAGTAAATGTCACTGTTTCATCAAAATAATAATTGGTTTGCTTGTCAAATTTTTCTATACATGTACCAATAGACCGCGTGTGATGCGATTTCTGGGTTAATTTATGCTGGTGTGCAAATATGCATGTTTTTTCGAAATCAAATTTCTGATTAAAAAAATCCAAAAGATGTCACTTTTGTAACACTGTTTCTTTTAAATAATGTACACTAGATAATAGCACATGATTAAATACGTGCTCCATTCTAAATTGACGTGGTAGGTACCATTCGATTCTCCTGACATTTGCCATTGTGCCACGAGCGAGAGAAGTTTGATTTGGTTTGAGTTCGCTAGGTAGTACATAGAAAAAAACATTGCGATTTTTTTATTTGATGTGTGAAACGTCAAAGTGACACGACAACAATTTTTTTTTTTTGTAAGAGTTTTTTGATTTTTTTTTGTAAATTAAAATAGGTAAGTAATTTACATAAATCTATTATATTATGTAGTATATTGTGATGTGTTGGAAAATTGGTTTATTTTGTGTAACAGGCTGACAAAATGGCTCCAAAACAGAGAATGCGTATTGCCAATGAGAAGGCGAGCAAATATGTTACAATGCGTGGTAACGTGCCAAAGTCATCGGTAAGTCGTTTGTGTTATCATTAATTAATTAAAATTGCGCGTTTCTAAATTGATTTGATTCGCTTATCGCGATTGACAGTAAACTACGTCTTTCTCTCCTAGTAATAAAAGCTATTACTGTAATTGTTATTATATTTTAGAAAAACAAAGAAGAACAGTATCCAGTTGGACCTTGGCTTTTAGCGCTCTTCATATTTGTCGTTTGTGGATCGGCGATATTCCAAATAATTCAATCAATCAGAATTGCATAAAATCCACCTCAATCCATACATCCATCCACTTTCCCTGCATCCCTCTTTCCAAACAAAAAAAAATCCAATTTTTACAACCGCACAACAACAACGAGATGAACCTATTTTCAATAAGATTTCGGCTGTTTTTTGAATTTGTTCGTGTGTCGTACATATATTGTGAGTACATTATGTGAACACCTTGGATAATTATTTTTTTATTAAATTTTTTGATTTTTTATATTGATTATGAAAAAATGGATCTACAGAAAATTGTTAAAGCAAAATCAAATACATACTGAAAATTGAGTAATAAAATATCAGAGAATGCACAATGCAAAAACTTTTTGCTTTACAGGTTTGTATGAATTTCAAACATAACGAAGAAAAATGTTTGTTTGTTATGTTTGTAATTCATACAAACCTGTAAGTCAAAAGTAAGTTGTTGCATTGTGAATGCTCTGTATCATTCCATTGAAATTGTTTTATTAAGATATTTTTACTTTTTACATTTTTCAAAATGATTGTTTCAGGTCTACACAGGTTTGTTACGTTCATCTTTTAAGCTCACTGTTTGCAATTGGGACGGCTATTCCTGGCGGCTATTTGTGAATACGATACGAATTTGAATGTACATTTAAGGTTCGCATTTGATTTAAGTAACGAACAAATCTGAATGAATTCAAATAAGAATCTTATACTCGAAGAATCGAATACGTTCGAGTTGTATTCAGAAATAGACCCTCAGGCGGGTTATTTCTGAATTGGATTCGAGCGTTTTCGAGTGTTTTAAGACTTTTCTTATTTAAATTAAATCAGATTCGTTGGTTTCTTATTTAATACCCCCTATTAAGGCTTTCACTTCACTTCACCTCACCAAATGTCAAGAATAGTGGCTTTCCAATCGACCACCGCGCGTACTTATAAGCACTTATGGTTTATGTCTTTGTTAGATTTTCTATAGTAAAATCTAGCAAAGACATAAACCATAAGTGCTTATGGTGTGATACTGACTTGAAAAAAGTGCTGTAAAGTGCTATAAAAAAAGTAAAGCGAAACAGAGATAGCCAATGGAGACAGCACTATGATTATTTTAGAAATGTCACAATTTTATTTATTGTTTTGAATTCAATTTCGGTTGTATTTTAATATGAAATCAAATAAAGATAAATAGGATTTTTAAAGTTTTTTTCACTCTCTAAAATTTTGCGGAATTGTACGAGGCACTCTTAGAATTGTTCTATATAATATTTCATCTTCTACTTCGATTGGTTTTAGAAGTTTTGGCTAAATCCTTCGCTTTACCGCTGTAGTAGCCAGTAGTCACATTGAGGAATATTTCTTTGATTTCATTTTTAATTCGATTGGACATAAACATGATTAATTAAAACTGATTTATTAGCAATCTAAATCAAAGATTTATTCGAACAATTCAGCAAACAAAAAAGAGTACATTATAGGGCTGCTTAATAGAAAAATCTTAAATTAACTACAGCATCTTAGAATCCGAAACAAATTATTAATTTAAATTTGCATCACTGCCAGAATTTAATTTCAGAGTTGCTAGCTAAAATGCAACAAATATATGATGTTTGAATCGTAAGTTTTTCGCTGGAACTGTAATCTTATACCCCAAACACATTGACTTATACCCCAAACACACATGAGCAGCTGTCAAATCTCACACTGTCGGGCGGCGTCCATCGCCGTTTGACGAAAGTCTTTTGAAGATTTTTTGCACCTAGAGAAGGAAAAGAAAAAGAAAAATAATAATGATGATGATGATGGTAGTTTGTTTAATTATTTTAACCCTACCCGGGTGGTAGTTTGTTTAATTATTTTCAAACTATAAATGTTAATTTATTTGTGGTATATAAAGATTAAACTATAATTAATTTCAGAAAATTAAATTTATACTTAATTAATTTTAGAATAGTTATTATAAAGGATTAATGTATATTTTAAATTTAGGAAATTCTTGAAGAACCTGAAACTACTTTACAAGAATTTGAGCAGTAGATGAATTTTAAATAGTATTGTCTTGTGATAAATAATTTACTAAAAATATATTACTAACAAATTTACTAAGTATCAACTACTTAGGTTTCTGGAACCGGCTTGATTCTTTGTTGCTAACATACCTTTCCTTTCCTTCGGTTTTTATTATGTGTAAAGGTGGTATGGCGGGCCAGGCGTCATCCGGAAGTCTTGCTTACGCTTGGTCGTACACCCTGATCAATCAATCAATTGAATTAGAAATAAATGAACTAAAATGATGTTCATATTCGTAAACAAATATAAAGTCTTAAGGTATACGAGTAAACAAGGTTTTTATTTTTTAGGATATTGATTATTTATACCTGAACGTTATTCTATTACAGATCAGTTTTCGCGAATTCAAAATTAGCCTACATGCTATAGCTATTGACTGTCATAAGGAAAATTAAACTTTAGTATCAGCTCCTTTTACTAATTATTCCCTAAATAAAAAAGAAACTTTTCTACGTGAGTAATTATTAATCTATTCATTTCCATAGCAAGCTTACTGGTTCATTATTGCTTAATATTTTAAAAATGAGTTTTTCAAAATATTTCTAAATTGTTTATTGACGTGGCTTGTTACAGCTATTGACTTATGTATAGCTCCGGGCGACATTAAAAGAAAAGGCATTATTTAATTCAAAAATTCATTTTATTAAATATAAAATTAGTTAATTAGCCAAATACAAAAATTTTATTTTTTATTATATGAAATATGAAGAAAATCTTAATTCATTTACTTAAAAAATATCATCGCAACATAGCTTCAATGTGACTTACTTAAATCTAAATACAGACTTATTATTATTATTATTGGGGGGGCCATGCGGGCGATCAGCCACTTCGCACTGCGACCTAAAAGATCTATTGTGCTGGCCCCTGCTTAATTATCCGTCCAGTCAATATTCAGGTTCTTAATGAACCTGACAATACTGCCTCCCGGTACGTGATACATACTATCTGGGCATATTGCTCTCCCTCCTAGATGTTTACTACAGCATGTAGTTCCGCTAGAAAGACGGTAGCATTGGAGCTCAAGGACCTCGAGAGGGTTGTGCCACTCCCGTATATTCCTACTCCTGCCCCGTATTCCGTTTGATTTTACTCTTACGAGTTGCTGGGAATTGCAAATCACCTGTAGGTCACCCAGCTTTACTACAGGAAGGCTAAAAATAAAACTGGAGGGTACCTGGTATCCAGAGTCCGCATATTTTGGGCTGATTAACCTATCAGCCATTCATCTTTCGGCATATGCTGTTCCACCTTAGATTAGGGTTTTTTGTCAAGGTTTTCTCCTTTAGCGCCGTACTTTGGCCTGTGCCAAATGGCCTAAAATGTGCCAAGTGGCCTTAGTTACCAGTGGTTGCCACGAGGAGGCAGTACGTACACTTGCGAATTATGCACAGGTTACCCCTTACACAATTGTACCCATCACGCAGCTGCCTAATGACAAGACCAGAACAGCTCACGTGATGCGCCCCTACTGGAAGGTTACGGAGCTGGTAGATTAATCTACTCAACTTTGATCCCCCCCTCCAATAGATGCCAAACCACCAAATACAGACTTAATATCTATCACAAAATGTTTCAATATGGCTTAAGCCTTTTGTAATTCTAATTGCACTTGGAACGTAAAAACAATGGCATCATTGTCAATTTCTAACAATTTGACACATTTTATGTGGTACTCCGTTAAACATTTGGTGCATTTTATCCCCACGTTTTCTAAGCTCTGGGGTTTCATGCTGACTGAAAATGTACAATGATATATCACATTTTACCTTTAGCTATTTTATTGTTCGCGATGTATATACGAGTACATAGGTAACGATTCAAGGAACGATGTGTCTATAGTATCACCGTCCGTATTTATTGCTTAACAAAATATTCTCCAGCTTAAGTTCATTAGCGGCAGGTGACTCTAAAAATTTTATTGAAAACTTATAGATAGATTAAAAATTTTAATGGACATTCATTTGAAACTTACCATTATTACCTGTACTGGTACTTAACCCACTGTTGTCTTGAGAATGCTGATTTTCATTATTTCGTTCAGGTAATATTTCATTTCTGTCGTTTGTGGCCTTAAGTTTTCGCAGACCTTTTTTTCATTCGATTTTGTTGCTTCTTTAAAGTTTTCAATTGGATTTCTTGTTGTTTTAATCGTAGTTTTTTCAATCTTGGCTGCTTTACGGGCTTCCTTTTCGTGTTCTAGTTTTTGCTTCTCCATCTGTCGCTGTCGTTCTGCTTATATAAATAATGGAGATTTTAAAACGAATGATTTTTTAGGTTTAGCAGTAGATTTAGCGGTTTGGTTTCCAGTTTTAACAGGCGTTTCAGGCCAGTTTAGATAGTCCTCAATTGACATTATTTGAGTATTTCCTTGATTATGGCTAAGGATTTTTGTAGCGGCCGACTCAGGAAATTGGGTCTTCGTGTCTTTCACCGCGTCGGATATGTTTACTGTTGCTCGAATATCCTCAACTACTATATTGGATATATCACTATCAATGTATCTAAAGCTATCTAATTCGCTAATGTTAATTTCTTGAATAATATTATTGGGTTGTTTCGCATGATATACCATCGAATCCAGCGTTTACGGCAATATATAATTATTTAGTGTCGTATAAAGTTTGAATAGTATTTTGAAATTTTCGTCATACTTTCCCAAATTCAAATGTTGTTATTTTTGACTGTCTGACAATTTCATTAAATTGTTTACTGGTTATAGAACGTAATTTGGTCGCAGTTCTCAGACGATTCTCCGATACATTTAGTAAAATCTATTGACGAGTAATTGAACGGGTAGAAACCGTATACTTTAAATCCATTCTGTATAATTTGTGGTATAATGCAACTAACTATCAAATGAATTCTGTAGCAAAGGGGCAACATGTACTCTGGTTAAAGAAGCGCCTGCGTTTTCTTTCCGCCATTTTAAAACATTTTTGGACCAACAGTTTTTTAGAGGTTTGAATGCTGCATAGTTACATGGGTGCAAAATTCTTGTGGCATTGGGATATAATGACATAATTATTATATCCAGACGAACACATAACTAGCTTACTTTTAAGGTCATGTGAGTGCTATGGCCATCAACAAAATATATAATTGGAAACGTTACATTATTTTTAACTAGAAATGGATGGAATTGTTTCGATATGTATTCATAGAACATGTCTTTCGTCATCCAATGAGCAACCAAACGCCCAACTAAAAGGTACCGATTTCCGAATCTCCTCAGGTACTCTTTTGTATGGATAGATTACCATTGGCCAGATAGTTAGACCATCTGCACCAAATGTGTTCATAACCGCTAAATTTGACTTAGCCGCCCTAAGATCGATCTCGTAACTGTTTCGTGCACGCTTTGCCGCTAAAACTGAACGTGTCTTGCGACACAATACAAAATTTGTTTCATCTGCATTAAAAATATGATTTGAAAACTTTAAAATAACGTTTTATGTCACTACCGCTGACTTTTGAACTCGCGGCTGTAACCAGATCTGGAACTCCGATAGCTATTTGTGGATTTCTCTGAAGAAATCTCTTAAACCATCCTCTATCTGGTATATTGTTTTTGAAAGGTGATTTTCTTTTGTCGGCGTCAATTTTGATTGATTTCGATGTACGATCAAGCATTAAGCAAGTCTCCCGTATTATAAATGCGAATACCATACCACTATACCCATGTTACAACAACAACACGACACACCATTTCATCATGAAGCCCAAAACTCCGTAAAGAAAGGCGCCACATCGATAACCACATAAGTCTAATAGTTGTGATATCCGCCCCTGGCCAGGCCGCCGTCGTACACCTTTTTACATATAACAAGATCGAGGGATGGGAAAGGGATGTTAGCCACAAAGACTCAACCCGGTTCCAGACACCTAAGTAGTTGATAGTTAGTAAATTTGTTAGTAATATATTTTTTAGTAATTTATTTAGCACAAGACAATACAATTTAAAGTTCATCTATTTAAAGCTCATCTACTGCTTCAACCTGTAAGAACACACAATGACAACACAAATTTTCCTGGTGCCGCAAACTCTTTTTTCTGAAAAGCTGTAAACAACTATTATTATTCCCTCCACCATTTTATCCATCGGCGGTTGTGAGGGGGGCTATTAACCAAATTCTAAGAATTTCTAATAAATTTTATTCTTCAAATCATTCCAATTTGTTTAATTCTTGTAATATAAAAAATTCTATGCGTTCTACCGATTTTTCAGGTCTCAACATTTTTGCCTTTAAAAACCTTTAAATTCTTTAGATTTAATAAATTCCTTAAATTGCAACATTTTTAAAAATGGTAAAAGTTCCTTCAATTTCTTAAATTCTAAATAAAGATCTGTTTAAATTTGATGAAATCGATAAATTCTTCAAATTCTGCAAATTCAAGCGAATTCTTTAATTTAACTATATTCTATAAATTTAGTTAATATTTTTAATGCTAACACATCTATTTTCTAAATTCTTTAAGTCATACCCTTTCAATTTTAAAAAATCTTAAAAAATTCCAAAAATCTTTAAACGGTTAAGCTTTATAAATTCTAATAATTCTATCAATTTTTTAGAACCTTAAAATTCTATAAATTCTATAAACTCTAAATTCTTAAAATTCTTTTGATTATTTTTAGTAAATTTGATAATTTAACCAATTGAACAAATTCTATAATTTTTTAAATATTCTACCTATTCTACAAAATCTGTAAATCCTTCAAATTCTATTAATTTTCCAAATTCTAACTTTTTGATAAATTTTATTCTTCAAATTATTCCAATTTCTTTTAATTTAGAAATTTTACAAATTTTTTAAATTCTATGCATTCTACCGATTTTTCTAGTCTCAAAATTTTTGAATTCTATAAACTCAATAAATTTGTAAAATCTTTTGATCTAATAAATTCCTTAAATTTCAACATTTTTTAAATTTTTAAAATTTCTATAAATTCTAAGCATACATCAATTTGATGCAATCTATAAATTTCTTAAATTTCACAAATTCAACAAATTTTCGAAATTTTATAATTTCTATTAATTGTATTCTACAAATTTCATTTATTTTTTTAATTCTAACAAGAGGCAATAAAATCCTGGGCTACTTCACATGCTTCTACATGATGATGAAGCACAAATGTATTTTGATGTAACCGCTTTGTACCCAAATGCGCCAAACGATATCGCAATTCATAGCGCCATATGTTAGCAACATTTTTATGTGTTAGTTTGAGAAATCAATTAAGAACTCCCCACTGTTTCCTCATTTACGCAATAATTAAAAAGATGTATTTGGAATGAACTTTGGAGATATTGAACTAACGTTAGAAATAGACGTTATACCCCCATTTTTGGATGTAAAGGTGATGAGAACACTTAACAAATTAGAGTTCGAAATCTATAGAAAACCGAGCAACACCTTGAGATTCATCACTGCCGACTCCCACCATAATGGGTTGCATAAGAAAGCAGCGTTTCAGTCTTTATGACAATGGCTTTACAACATTCCTATGTCCACGTCTGAGTTTGATAAAGAAGTCAAATATATAAAAGATACTGAAAGAGAAATTCATTACCTTAATTTTGAGGGGGTAAACACAACCGCAAACACCAAATTAAGTCTCTTGCTAATTTATAGTTTTCGAAATTTTTTTTTTCTTTCCAATTATAATTTTGTTGTGGTTTCGAGAAGATTTTGCATCTATTGTCAAAATTTGAAAATTATATTCCATTATGGAAACTACGGCGGCTCAAGTTTATAATAGGTTAGGTTAGGTTAGGTTGGAGTGGCTGCTTACGCACACTTAGACCGGTGACGGTCCATTGTGATACCACAGGATGTATCCCCTTTTACCCCTATTGGAACCATTTCGAGCTACTTATGTAGCGTAAGACGTCCCGCACTTTAATGTTTTCGAGATCCGAGAGGCAGTCCATCCTGAACTTACCTAAGTGTTTGTGCCTTCTGAGAGCCAATGCTGGACACGAGCAAAGGAAGTGTACCAACGTCTCTTCCTCCTCTTCGTCCAAGCAGCTTCTGCAGAAGTCATTAGCCTCCAGACCCAGCCTTCTTGCATGTTCTCCAAAAAGGCAGTGTCCCGTAAGAATTCCTACGACCGTTCTTAATTCACGTCTGCGTAAGGATATTGATGCCCTAGTGCGCCCCAAGTCCAGCTTTGGCCAAACTTGTCTTGCAACTCTACAGGTGAGGGTGTTAGACCACCTTTCCCCTGCTGAGGATAGCGCCTGCTTCCCAAGTGCTTGTCTCAGCGCTGTGATAGGCCTCCCCAGACTTGCCCTTTCCGGTTGCAGCTGGAGAGTTGTACCATGCCTAGCAAGTTCATCTGCCCTGCAGTTCCCCATGACGCCCGAGTGACCTGGGACCCAGACTACCTGGATGTTGAAATGCTCACCCATCTCATTTAGAGATGAGTGACAACTCAACGCCACTCGTGACGCCAAAGACACCGATTCTAACGACCGGATCGCCGCTTGACTGTCCACATAGATTGTGATATCGTCTGAGGATAACACATTATGCTTCAACCACGTCATGACCTCCTCAATCGCTACGACTTCAGCTTGGTACACGCTGCAGTAATCAGGGAGACGAATAGAAATATTTACATTTAATTTGTCACAGAAAACTCCAGCTCCTACTTTGCCGTCTAGCTTGGAGCCATCTGTGAAGAATTGCAACACTTCAGTTTCCGATAACGGTCTATCCCTCCAGGATTCCCTTGAAGGGAAGGAGGTTCGAAATCGCTTCTCGAAACGTAGAGTAGGTTTAATGTAGTCAAGATTCGCCAGCTCATCCTTCAACGATCTGACAATAGTAGAGTGTCCTATACTAAGACACCTCCACTGAGAGACGGCTGCAAGTCGTACAGCCGTATTTGCCGCCATCTGTTTGCCAAAAATGTCGACCGGAAGAAGGTGCAACATAACCTCTAAGGCACTTGTCGGTGTCAACCTCAATGCCCCGCTAACAAGCATGCAGGCCGTTCTTTGCACTCTCTCAATCTTACTTTTGTAAGTTACCTTGTCCAGAGCTGGCCACCAAACACCCACCCCGTACATGAGTACAGGTCTCACTACGGCGGTGTAGAGCCAGTGTACCAGCTCCGGCTTCAGACCCCATCTATGACCAATGGCGTTCCTACAGGAGTACAAAGCAATAGTAGCTTTGTTTATTCTCTCCAACATGTTGGGCTTCCAACTAAGCTTACTGTCCAAGATAATGCCCAGATATCTAGCTCTATCAGTAAAAGCAAGTCTCGTGCCATTTAAGGTTGTTACGACTGGCATACGTCTCCACTTGGAACAGTGACGATTTTTTTTTCGAAAATTCCAAACGCTCAATAATTTGAAATTTTTCTTTAATTATAAAATACCATGACCACCATAGTGTTGTGTATACATATGCTCTAATTCATGCTTCCCCAAAATTCAAACTTAATATTCTCACCGATTGCTATGTAAAGATATTTTATTTTCCCCTGCATTTACTTGTTTTCTATATTGTCATGTACAAGCATACATTTTTTTTGTGCGAGTGGGTATGTGTACATGTATTGGGTAGTATGAGATGGAATATTTATGATGCTAAAATGTTCAATCTCGAATATTCCATTTTTATATCATTGGCTTAAGTTAGCGCGTGATGTTTGCTCTGGGTGGGGATGAAACCAAATCGGTGTATTAGACCTGATTTCGATGCGGCCGTACAGATAAGTATGTACATGTGTTCGTCGTCGTTGTTTGTCTTACTCGTTGTATTTGTGTACATAAAAAGAAAAAAGAAACATAAACATAAACATGAATAAAGATTTTACAATAATAAAAAAAAAAAAAAATTGATGTATTTGTGCACAAATGCGCCGAGCGGGACAAACAACGATGCGAAAGAAAGAAAAATAGGAGGGGGAAAATTTTCTGATTTTTGTTTTTTTTGATGTAAAATATTTTTTTTTGGTCAGGAGTCTAGTTTTGATTTTTGCTAAGTTGAGTCTCGTTTAAAGAAAAAAAAAACACAAAAAGTTTAGTTCTGATATTTGATCAAGAAAAAGAAAAATTGATAAAAAAAAAAATTCTTATTCGATACGGTCTGAGTCGGATCATTTTTTTTTTTTTTGTGTAATATAATACTAAATTTCGATTAACAATTTAATGTAATAAATTAATATAAACAAAATTTTTTTATGAAGTTGTAATGATACAATATAAAATTCAATTTTCAAGTTGTTGGTACACTATTTAAAATATGTAACGGAGTTGAATAAAGCACGCACACTAATAAGACAATTAGTGGCGATATTCAACAGTTTTAATGTATAAATTTAAATTTGAATAAAGACTGAAGTTATTATTATCAATTTTATAAAAATAATGAGAATTTTAATTCTGTACCATATATACAAAAAAAAACAAATAATAAAAAAAAAAAAATATACATATAAAAATCTGTTTTGAGTTGGTGGTTTTTTTGTGTGACGAACATTGCGAGTGACCTTAATATTGGGTAATTTAAGCAACAACAAAAATTTTTTCCGGTTATGAAAATGTTTCCTTCACCACATAAAGTTGTTTTAAATCATATCAAAGTGCTAATTAAAAAGAACATAATATTCTATTGTGGTATATAAATAAAATGAAAATAAATAAACAAAATAAAATAAAATAAAAAATATTTATAAACTCGAAAAGTGATAAAAAGGAAACTGAAAAAAAAAAAAATATATATATATACATATATATAAAAAAAAAAAAACAAACAGAAACCACAAAATTATTGAGATAATATTCCCGCCAGTTTGGGCAGGGCAATCAATTGTGAGGGGGATCCTGCGTCGGCGCTGTTTGCTGTGTGGTCGGACGGGCCATATATAAGGAAAAGGTACGCTATTGACGGAGTTAAACAACCTGTAAATTTTTTTGTAACAGTTGTTTTCCTCCGCGTGTTTTCTTTTATATATTATATATTTATTTTGGCGGTGATATCCTCGATTCGTGGTGGTGCACCGGTTTGGTGAATGCCCCACACAGAGCAAAGATTCGTGCTAATTTTTCTTTTGGTTCAAATTTTGAGTGTTTGCGTTTGAAGTTTCCGTTGTTCTTTTCATTTCGCTTAGGCTCGGTTGTCCGTTTTGGGTGTGGTTCGACCACATAGCGGTTCGTTCTCATTTCAGGTACTTTTGTGTTATTTTTTTTTGATCTTGATTTTTTTGTGCAGTGAATAGTGAAAGTGAAATTTTAACATAACGTAGAATCAGTTTTAACGTAATTTAACTTGCCTAATTTTCAATTTTTTTTTCACTTTTACCGTAACAAATATTTTTTCTTTGAATTTTTTAACTGTCGTGTGCTAAGCCGCACCATGTGCGCGTAAATAAACAATTGATCGGGTGATGTGAGGTGGGGTCATGCGAAGGGTCGGCCTTTTTACACCCTTTTCCGTGCGTGCCGTTCGTTCCTCCAGGACAGGCTGTGCTGGAGGGCGGCACGCCACATGAGTTGATCGCGTCGGGGTGACGGTCTCATTCCGGGGGATTGTCGCTGGGATTGTCATGCGGGCGTCCCTCCTTCATAAATGGCATCGGTGGCCGTCGCGACTGGGAAACAGCATCCCAGTAGGTGGGCCGATGAGGGGAGGCCCGAGTGGCAGTCACGGCGGTAGTCGCCTGGGATTGAGACTGTCACTCCGAAACGATCACTCCCGGCTTATTATTTTCTTTTGCCGCTGAGGCCGTGGCAGTGTAATTATTAATTTCCATTTGCCCCTCTAATTTTGTTCATCATGCGGTTATTCAAGCATGAGAAATATGTCTGAGAATCCCCACGCAGCACCGTGAGCTCTAGCCAGCTACTATACCGCATCAGACCACTATTCTCATGTCTGTTAACGTAATCCCTTGGGGGATTCCGTTACAGTGGCGCCCAAGGTTTCGGCTAAAATAAATTCAATTTTCGTCTTTTAATTTTTCAGATTTTTTTTTCAAAACTTGTTGTGAGCATCACGTACAAAGTCCAACGCTTGCGTTGTTTGATCTGTACGGATGCTCACATCAATGTTTCCCTTGTCCGGTTGACACCGCATCTGTATTGTAACCAGCGTAAGCTGTTTGATTACATACAGTTGTGAGTGTCAATCCCTATTCTCAGTTCATCGGTTGAGTGGGTCTACCATTTCCGCCATGTGGCGTTAGATTGTGGTTAGACTCATTCTTCCTTTGTTCTGACTTTAGCTTTTTCAAATTTTTATTTCTATTTGCAGATCTACGTACCCTTAAGCAATTTACTTCAATTTTTTCAATTAAATTTAATTTGTTCCAACTACCTTCATGGGGAGCGATCCAAGCGAGTTCTGACTTCGAGTCATTCGACCTCGCTGGATCGTTCGCCATGTTGGTTCCGTGTGCCATGAGCATTGAGATCGCGAACTTGTTGTTTCCACCAATGTGGTGTTGATTGGACAGTTCGTGGTCTTGTTGGTCAATGGCACATCCTTAGTTCATTCTTTTTGTTAATTTTCTTATTTTTATCTTCTTTAATTAAAATTATTGGACCTCAGCGGTTTTATTATTATATTTAGCAGTACCCCGCGTCTCATGGTGGAGCTCTAAGAGTGCGGCTGTGAGGCCAACGGGGGAGGAGACCAACCATTTTTTTTATTATTATTTATTATTATTTTACCACCGGCCCAACGCATGGCCGCACCAAACATCATTCGATCAACTCCTCTTGTACTTTTCTTGATTTCACTTTCACTCTGCGTTGTTTGCGAGAACTTTATTTTTATTACTTCGTTATTTTTCTTTTCTTTATTTTTTATTGATTTCTTTAAAATTAATTAGTCTAACGCTCGTTAATGGATTAAGCCAATTTATTTTTTTATTTTAATCGAATTTTTGTTTATATATACATTTTTTTGTTACGAAATTATTTCAAAATTAAATGAACGCCATTGAATCATCGTGTGATAATTCTCCAAGTGCGGTTGTTTGATCAGCGTTTGAGTGAGCGGCAGTCAAACCTTGACGCGAGTGAGTCTGTATGACAGTAATAATATTCTCGTAGCTCCTCACGCTTCCCGACTTGTGGATGTCCACGTTATTAGTGTAGTTCTAATTTAATTTTTCGGATTTATTTAATAAATTTAATTTTTTTTGTTCATTAATAAAAGTTAATTTGGTTTCATTGATTGACGTTGGATTTTGGCTAAATGGTTTTAATTTTGTGAATCCATTCATTTAAATTTTGTTTGCTAAATTGATGTAATTGATAAATTTTTGTTTTAGAAAACGTTATTTTTGATTAAGAATATTTATAGTGCATCTACGATACTAACACTATTTTTTGAGTTTTGTTAATAAATATAAATGATTAAAAAAAATAAATATCTCTAGTGTTTGTAGCATAATTTATTTTGGCTTGGGTAAATGTTATTTTATATTTTCCTAGATACTTCAGTTACAATCGCAAATTTTTGGGTTTTTGAAAAAAATTTTTTTGGGTTAATTTTTTTTAACTTTCTAAATTCACCTTTAGTTTCTACGTGATACCTACACACATTTAATTTTTTTTAGTTACCAGCTTTCGTTGAGTTTAACAGTTTGATTTTTTTGATTTTGCGGGATTACAAGCTTCATTTCTTTTATTTTTTTTGCTAGCCTATAGTATTTTCGGTTTTTGTTTGTTAAATAGATTTATTTAGTTGGTACATATATTAGTATTTCTTGGTTAAGGGGTTATTCATTATTTTCCATATTCTTTAGTTAGTAATTTCTTATTTACCTTATTATTTCGTTGGTTGTGGGTCTTACGTTAATTCTAAAAATAAGTTGAATTTTTTCCTATACCAGAATACTTAGTTGTCACCGTATATAATATTACATATATTTTTTTTTATCAATTTCGGTGCGGTCGATACAGTGTAGACTTGTCCTTACCTTTATAAATTAATTTTGAGTAATTCCGAGTAAAGAAAATGGATATTTTACACCTAAACGTTAGTGAACTTGAGGTGGAATGCGAGGTGCGAGGACTTTCCTCTCAGGATTCACAGGCCATGGAAAAGTTGCGATTTTTACTGAAGTCCGAACGCGAAGGTCAAACACCAGCACCTGCCCGGATGCATGCGAAAGCCTGTCAAAACCCTCAACGAGAGATTGTTCTTTGCCATGATCGATTGATGCAATTCAAGGAGGATATCGCCACGCTACCAAACTTCAACGTTGAAGAGCAACCTATAGCTGCCAGAAAAATCTGTTCCAAACTTTGGCATGTGAGAGGACGGTTGGAGCGTGCGATATCGTCACCAACTTACGGCGGGGAGGCTCAAAAACAATTAAATGCTTGTGTCCCTTTGATGACCGCGCTGGAGTCGTATTTGGAAGATGAGAATCTACTGAATACTTCTCTTGAGACCGCCAAAACTATAGTAATTGAGAAAGCTCCTGAAGAAAATCTCTTTCAAGTTTCGGAACCCACCAGAAATCCAGTAGGTGGCTTGGCCGTTTCATTTTCACCTGATCATGCCACTCACCAATCACAAAATATACCGGATTCGTCGGCACATGTAGCTGCTCTACAGCACCAAATCACAATGTTATCAGATCAGCTGCGGGCTATAACTAGTGCCACTTCGTCTGGTGGACTCGCACCACCCGGTAGGCCAGAGGATCCTTTACCTCGATCACCATCCGTACCTACTTTTGGGGGTAGTCATGTTCCGAACGGGCGTTCATCTCTGGAGCATGCTATCCCCACTGATGGCGCTTTCATTTCCAACCAGCCAGATACCTTACATAATAGCACTTTTCATGGGCGCTCTGATCCGTTCTCTCGTCCATATGGTGCAGCGAGCACTTTAACCCCTTCTACCCCAGGGTTTTCTGGTTACCGTTTCTTAGGGCGAAGCGGTATTTCTTTTTCTGGGTTATCGGCTGGTATCACTGTGGACATGTTTTTGTTCCAATTGGAAGTTATTGCCACTTCGATGTGCCTGCGCCCCGAAACCTTGTTAGTAGAAGTCAGCACAGTGTTGAAGGACGTTGTCCTACAGTGGTACTGGTTGTACCGCCGTCAGAATCCCGGTGCTACCTGGACAGACTTAAAACGAGATCTGGTAGAAAGATTCAAGGATCGTCGTACCGCTTTTGAAGTTCGTCGTGCTATCGAGAGCAGAAAACAACAACCAAATGAAAACTTTCTTGATTTCTACCATTGCATGTGGGGTTTATCCCTACAATGTCAAACTCCGTATTCGGACGAAGAATTCATTCAGTTGTTGTTATCTAACATGAAGCCGGTTTTGCAGTTCCATCTCACCGATCGACAATTTTCGACTATAGGGGATCTGATTAAAAGCTGTACTGCTTGGGAAGATACTTTAAAGCGTTGTCCTGTCCGACCGGAATCCGCGACATTCCCCAGACGTGTTGGCCACGAATTATCCGTGGATTCAACTGATGAAAGTGGGCTGCCGGGATTTTATCCAGACGTAGCGCCAACTGATGTCTCCACCGGGTATTCGTTGGCTTCATTTCAGGGTCCGTCCGCGGGTCCGGTCGTCAGACCAAATAACCCAGCCAGAATACCAATAGTTAACAAGCCACCAGCGGTACCTCATGCAGCGACCGGAAATCCTCCTCTCGTCTGTTTTAACTGTCTTGATATTGGGCACACCTTTAAATATTGTCCTAAACCTATGGTTCGATATTTCTGTTTCCTTTGTGGATTACCTGATACCATTTCTCCTAATTGTCCTAGATGTGCGGGAAACCGATCAAGTGGCCAGTGGAGATCAGGGAACCGTGGGTCACAGAATACCGGAGCCCCAAGGAATGCGTTGGAGGATGCGGCCAGCAACACGGATCCGGAACTTCATCAGAGGCCTGCACTCTCTTGGAGAAGACCAGCGGAACAGCGAAAGTCTTCGTAGAGCCCGTTTGCTCCGAAAACAAATCTGGACCTGTTCCGTCTGGTTCCAACCAGGTGAGTGCGGGTTCTGCGGGACTCCCATACATGCCAAAATGTCGAGCTGTCCCATCAGTTAATGTTAGGAACTCCATTTCACTAAATCCGTTCTTCCAACCTATTGCTTCTATGCCTTATACGTCACCTTATAATTCTACACCTAATTCGTCTTTACCTGCTATGTCATCTTTTTTCTCGTCAGTACCGGATATTTCAATTTCGGATATAACTTCCTCAGATTCAAGACCTTCCGTCAAACCTGTTTTTCCAACTCTACCAATCACAAAATCACTTAGTTCTCATCTAGTAAAATTCCCCGTTTCTAGCTTGTTCTCTGCTTCTCAGGTGCAAGCCCGATCTCACAATTCTAGCCGCTTGCTGCGCTCCAAACGTTATTGGGAAAGGCGGAAGGGTATGCGATCTTTCGTCATATCTTCCATGCTCGGTGCTGAAACCAATGATCTACGGCCGTATGCCGAAGTCTTGGTTAATGATGTTCCATACCGAGGTCTTTTAGATAGCGGAGCTAGCGTAAGCGTGTTGGGTTGTGGATCGGAAAAACTGTTATCAAATCCGTTTGTAAAAATTCATTATTTTCCAACTAAGATCAAAACCGCCAGCGGACAATCACAGCCAGTGCTTGGGTATTTAAATGCTATAGTCCGATTCAATAACCTCGCTCATAACCTTACCTTATATTTAGTGCCTTCATTAGAACAGCCGTTATACCTTGGAATTGACTTTTGGAATCGCTTTGGGATTGTTCCAAAAGTCTCTTCTTTGAGTATTTCTTCTTTAAGTGATGTCAACGATCTTGCTGATTCCCCTCCTGAGGCTAAATTCCACCTTCTGTCCGGTGAGGATCAGCATACGTTAAATGGCATCAAAGAACTCTTTCCTTCGAGCGCTAAATTGGGCCTAGGTCAAACTTCTTTGTTATTTCACTCGATTGATGTTGGATCCGCGAAACCAGTGAAACAGCGATTTTATTCTGTGTCTCCTGCCGTCCAGAAGCTCATGTATGACGAGTTGGATCGGATGTTGTCCTTGGGGGTCATCGAGGAATCACAAAGTTCCTGGTGCTCTCCAGTTACGCTCGTGCGTAAGGCTAATGGTAAAGTTCGTCTGTGCTTAGATGCTAGAGAACTGAACAAGGCCACCGTTAAGGATGCGTATCCGTTGCCTCTTATCAACGGATTGTTGGGTCGTTTGGATCAAACCAGATTTATATCTGCAATTGATTTAAAAGATGCCTTTTGGCAGATACCTCTCGACCCACAATCCCGCGATAAAACAGCGTTTACGGTACCTGGGCGGCCTTTGTATCAGTTCACCGTAATGCCCTTTGGGTTATGCAACGCTCCACAGACTCTTTGCCGCCTCATGCACCGAGTAATCCCTCACCGATTGCACGATAAGGTCTTTGTGTACCTGGATGACCTCTTAGTCACATCCGCCACTCTGGATGAGCATTACCTCCTTTTAAAAGAAGTCGCTTGCTTATTAAAATTCGCTGGGTTAACCATCAATCTGGATAAGAGCCAATTTGTCCTTAAAGAAGTTAATTATTTGGGTTATGTGGTTGGACACGGTTGCCTCCGCACAAACCCAGAAAAGTGTAAAGCGATTGCAGAGTTTCCCGTTCCAAAAACCACCAAACAAATACGACGCTTTCTGGGAATGTGTGGATGGTACCGTCGGTTCATACCGAACTTTGCTACCTTGGCTGCTCCATTGACTGATCTTACAGGCAAATCGGGTAAATGTCCATGGTCCTCTGCTGCGGAATCCTCCTTTGTTGCTTTGAAAACCGCCTTGACCTCTGCTCCCGTGTTAGCTAACCCCGATTACAGTAAGCCCTTCTACATACAGTGCGATGCCAGTGCCGTCGGCGTAGGTAGCGTCTTGTTTCAAACAGATCCTGATGGGGCAGAGCATCCCATTGAGTTTATCTCGCATAAACTTAATGGGGCCCAGCGAAACTATTCAGTGACCGAGTTGGAGTGCTACGCCGCGGTACTCAGTGTGCAGAAGTTCCGGCCTTATGTAGAGGGGTATCCTTTTGTGATTTATACAGACCACGCTAGTCTACGCTGGCTGATGTCACAAAAGGATCTGTCGGGGCGCTTAGCCCGGTGGAGCCTCAAATTGCAAGCTTTCGACTTTCAAATTGGGTATAGAAAAGGGTCGGTAAATATAGTGCCGGACACTTTATCCCGAGCTTTTCCTGAAGAAACTTCTCCTGAGGAAGACGTTCGCATAAATAAAAACATTGCGTCCCTTAATGCTTAATTTGAAAATTGTCGGTTTCATCCTGTCTCTTCCATAGAATTTGCGAACATCAATAGTTTACCAAAGTCTAATTCTGTTCCTGTCTTGCATCTTGATTTGAATTCTCCTGCTTTTAACGATCCTGCTTATGTGGCACACATAGACCAAGTTCGTAAATTAAAAGACGGTGAACACAATTTCAAAATTCAAGACAACAAACTGTTAATTGATCCTTCGTATAGTGCGCGATATTTGGACACTGATCTTCCCGTTTATCGTCTGGTAGTACCATCTCCTCTTGTTGAAAATCTGATTGAGCAAGCTCATATTCCGCCCACATCTGCACATCTTGGTGGTAGTAAAACCCTCGAGCGGTTGCAAAGGCAATTTTTCTGGCCTCAAATGTCTCGTCAGGTTAAAAATTACGTGGCGAAATGTCAAGAATGCAAAAAGAATAAGGGCGTTAACTTTTCCACCCGTCCACCTATGGGAGCTGCGGTAGTGTCCACACGTCCTTTTCAAAAATTATACGTAGACTTTTTAGGATCGAAGCGTGGCAATACATGTATATTGATTGTTGTGGATCATTTCTCCAAGTATGTATTTATCAAGCCTCTGCGAGAAGCTTCCGCTGCTTTGATGTGTACGTATTTGGAAAATGAGGTTTTCCTGACATTCTCTGTTCCTGAAGTTATTACCTCAGATAATGGCATCAGTTTATTTCACAGCTCTTTAAAAATTTGCTAGCTAAATATGGAGTTTCGCACATCCGCACACCTGTTTACTCTTTGCAGAGCAACGCTTCGGAGCGGGTGAATCGCACACTATTGGCTGCCATTAGGTCATATGTTGATGATCACGAACATAATGAGTGGGACAAGCATCTGCAAGAGATCGCAGCTGCCTTGCGCAACTCGATTCATGATACGCTGCATTATTCCCCTCATTATTTAGTTTTTGGTCAGCATATGTCTCTTCATGGTTCAGATTATGAATTACGGGCATTGCTCTGCGGAAAGGATTCCAGTGACGTCCACGGATGGTCCAAACCTGATCGGATGAACTTAGTACGAGATCCAATTCTTCATTACTTAAAAGTGGCGCATGATAAGGGAGCTCGACACTATAACCTGCGAAGCTCAAACCGTACTTTTCATGTAGGACAACCTGTATTCATACGATCCTTCGCTTTGAGTGACGCAGTTAACAAATTCTCCGCCAAATTGTCAGCAAAATTCAAACCAGCAGTAATTAGTTCGAAAGCTGGTTCAGTATCTTATAATGTGGAAGACTTAGCGGGTAAACCATTGGGGTTGTACCATGTCAAAGATATCCGAGCTTAATTCTATGTCTTTAATCTTGTGCCTGGCTTGAGACCTTTTCTCGGGTGTAGGTCGTCCCCACGTTTGTTACGACTGGCATACGTCTCCACTTGGAACAGTGACGATTTTTTTTTCGAAAATTCCAAACGCTCAATAATTTGAAATTTTTCTTTAATTATAAAATACCATGACCACCATAGTGTTGTGTATACATATGCTCTAATTCATGCTTCCCCAAAATTCAAACTTAATATTCTCACCGATTGCTATGTAAAGATATTTTATTTTCCCCTGCATTTACTTGTTTTCTATATTGTCATGTACAAGCATACATTTTTTTTGTGCGAGTGGGTATGTGTACATGTATTGGGTAGTATGAGATGGAATATTTATGATGCTAAAATGTTCAATCTCGAATATTCCATTTTTATATCATTGGCTTAAGTTAGCGCGTGATGTTTGCTCTGGGTGGGGATGAAACCAAATCGGTGTATTAGACCTGATTTCGATGCGGCCGTACAGATAAGTATGTACATGTGTTCGTCGTCGTTGTTTGTCTTACTCGTTGTATTTGTGTACATAAAAAGAAAAAAAAAACATAAACATAAACATGAATAAAGATTTTACAATAATAAAAAAAAAAAAAAAATTGATGTATATGTGCACAAATGCGGCGAGAGGGACAAACAACGATGCGAAAGAAAGAAAAATAGGAGGGGGAAAATTTTCTGATTTTTGTTTTTTTTGATGTAAAATATTTTTTTTTGGTCAGGAGTCTAGTTTTGATTTTTGCTAAGTTGAGTCTCGTTTAAAGAAAAAAAAAACACAAAAAGTTTAGTTCTGATATTTGATCAAGAAAAAGAAAAATTGATAAAAAAAAAAAATTCTTATTCGATACGGTCTGAGTCGGATCATTTTTTTTTTTTGTGTAATATAATACTAAATTTCGATTAACAATTTATTGTAATAAATTAATATAAACAAAATTTTTGTATGAAGTTGTAATGATACAATATAAAATTCAATTTTCAAGTTGTTGGTACACTATTTAAAATATGTAACGGAGTTGAATAAAGCACGCACACTAATAAGACAATTAGTGGCGATATTCAACAGTTTTAATGTATAAATTTAAATTTGAATAAAGACTGAAGTTATTATTATCAATTTTATAAAAATAATGAGAATTTTAATTCTGTACCATATATACAAAAAAAACAAATAATAAAAAAAAAAAAATATACATATAAAAATCTGTTTTGAGTTGGTGGTTTTTTTGTGTGACGAACATTGCGAGTGACCTTAATATTGGGTGATTTAAGCAACAACAAAAATTTTTTCCGGTTATGAAAATGTTTCCTTCACCACATAAAGTTGTTTTAAATCATATCAAAGTGCTAATTAAAAAGAACATAATATTCTATTGTGGTATATAAATAAAATGAAAATAAATAAACAAAATAAAATAAAATAAAAAATATTTATAAACTCGAAAAGTGATAAAAAGGAAACTGAAAAAAAAAAATATATATATATACATATATATATAAAAAAAAAAAAAAACAAACAGAAACCACAAAATTATTGAGATAATATTCCCGCCAGTTTGGGCAGGGCAATCAATTGTGAGGGGGATCCTGCGTCGGCGCTGTTTGCTGTGTGGTCGGACGGGCCATATATAAGGAAAAGGTACGCTATTGACGGAGTTAAACAACCTGTAAATTTTTTTTGTAACAGTTGTTTTCCTCCGCGTGTTTTCTTTTATATATTATATATTTATTTTGGCGGTGATATCCTCGATTCGTGGTGGTGCACCGGTTTGGTGAATGCCCCACACAGAGCAAAGATTCGTGCTAATTTTTCTTTTGGTTCAAATTTTGAGTGTTTGCGTTTGAAGTTTCCGTTGTTCTTTTCATTTCGCTTAGGCTCGGTTGTCCGTTTTGGGTGTGGTTCGACCACATAGCGGTTCGTTCTCATTTCAGGTACTTTTGTGTTATTTTTTTTTGATCTTGATTTTTTTGTGCAGTGAATAGTGAAAGTGAAATTTTAACATAACGTAGAATCAGTTTTAACGTAATTTAACTTGCCTAATTTTCAATTTTTTTTTCACTTTTACCGTAACAAATTTTTTTTCTTTGAATTTTTTAACAGTCGTGTGCTAAGCCGCACCATGTGCGCGTAAATAAACAATTGATCGGGTGATGTGAGGTGGGGTCATGCGAAGGGTCGGCCTTTTTACACCCTTTTCCGTGCGTGCCGTTCGTTCCTCCAGGACAGGCTGTGCTGGAGGGCGGCACGCCACATGAGTTGATCGCGTCGGGGTGACGGTCTCGTTCCGGGGGATTGTCGCTGGGATTGTCATGCGGGCGTCCCTCCTTCATAAATGGCATCGGTGGCCGTCGCGACTGGGAAACAGCATCCCAGTAGGCGGGCCGATGAGGGGAGGCCCGAGTGGCAGTCACGGCGGTAGTCGCCTGGGATTGAGACTGTCACTCGGAAACGTTCACTCCCGGCTTATTATTTTCTTTTGCCGCTGAGGCCGTGGCAGTGTAATTATTAATTTCCATTTGCCCCTCTAATTTTGTTCATCATGCGGTTATTCAAGCATGAGAAATATGTCTGAGAATCCCCACGCAGCACCGTGAGCTCTAGCTAGCTACTATACCACATCAGACCGCTATTCTCATGTCTGTTAACGTAATCCCTTGGGGGAGGGACAACTACCAGGATTTTGTATTTCTTAGTAAAGAGTACCAGCTCTGTCTTGGACGGGCTAATACCAAGTCCACATTTGCCAGCCCATTTCGTAACGATGGTAAGCGCATTCTGCATTACGTCTACAATCGTGCCCAGGAATTTCCCGGTAACAGCTAAAGCTACATCATCTGAGTACGCGATAACTTCAATACCCTCTCTCTCCAATTCAAGTAGTAACCCGTTTACCACTATGTTCCAGAGAAGAGGGGACAGAACCCATATAATTGATTAACCCTATCAGAGGAACGTCCACCTCCAAAAATGACAATCCCTCCTTGATTGCCTCCGCTTTCACATTATTAAAGGCGCCTTCTATATCCAGGAAGGCCACCAAACAGAATTCCTTCGAATTAATCGATTTCTCAATCGTAGACACCAAGGCGTGCAGAGCAGTGTCCACAGATCTACCTTTTGTGTACGCATGCTGAGACGATACCCACTTCCTGGCACCTGTTTTATCTCTGATGTATACATCCAGCAGCCTTTCCAAGGTTTTCAAAAGAAAGGATGATAGAGTTATTGGTCTTAGGTCCTTAGGATAGACATGTGAACTTTTCCCCGCTTTCGGTATGAACACCACATTGACCTCCGTCCAGTACCTAGGAATATAGCCCAGCTTCAAAGACCCTTTGAATATAGCTTCCAGGTAGGAAAGAATAAATTCTGAGTTGTTTTGAAGTTCCGCTGGTATAATTTGATCCGGACCAGCCGATTTAAATGGTTTAAAACCCCTCAGTGCCCATAGGATCCGTTTTCTGGTTACGATATCCTCTGTGGTTACTGACAGTGATTCCTGATGATTGCTACGCACCAACAGGTCTTCAAAGCTCCCTGGGAAGTGTGTCTCGAAGAGAAGCTCCAGAGATTCTCCACTAGAAGCTGTCCAAGATCCGTCCGGTTTAATCAAAAAACTAGGAACAGATGTACTTTTGGAAAGAATCTTCCTAAGGCGGGAGGTTTCGGATACCTCTTCCATATTATCACAGAAGATTCTCCAAGACCTCCTTTGTGCCTTTCTTAATTCTTTCTTATAAATTCCGAGTTTCTCCTTATAGCAGTCCCAATCCTGAGCCTCCCTTGTATTTTTGGCTCTATTAAAGGCTATCCTACAAGCCTTACGATAGGTTCCCAGTTCCCTGGACCACCATACCGGTTTTTGCCTACCCCTAGGCTTAGCCAGTGGGCATGCAGCGCGAAAGGATCGGTTGCATGCGCTAGTAACGCTAGCCACCATGTCCTCCAGCTCCCCAACGGTCGTCGGGGGCTCCATAGCCCTCGTCGGTAACATTTCCTCCAATAATTCCCCATATTTGCTCCAGTTGGTCCTTCTAGGGTTCCTGAAGGCTTCCCGGGTAGCAGGGTGAATATCGAGGCTATAGGTTAAATATCGATGATCAGAAAAGGCGTGTTCCTTATCCACCCTCCAATTTTTAACCATAGGAAGAATATTATTTGAGGCAAGGGTCACGTCTAGAACCTCCTGCCTGTTACTAGTAATAAATGTGGGTTCCCGCCCAATATTACACACTGAAAGGTTAGTACTCATCAAATAATCAAAAAGCGACTCACCTCTTTCATTAATGTCTGTGCTTCCCCAGATAGTGTGATGCGCATTAGCATCAACTCCCAGTACCACACCTACCTTTGATTGTTCCGCTTTACGGATCAGCTCCTCCAGGTTATCCGGAGGAACCTCCTTCTCCCGGTCCATGTAGGCTGAAACTAGCCAGAATCTACAAATGCCTACTTCCAGGCTAACTGCAGTAGTGTCACCATTGCTGTATTGAGAGAGAAGGAAAAGATTAATATTATTTTTCCCAAGAATACAAGATCTGATCTTCCCAGACTTACTAGAGGATATAATTTTATACTCCTTGGTTCTGAGGCCACAGATCCTGTTGTTGTTAATCCAAGGTTCTTGGATTAATATCACATCCTCACCCGAACTAGTCAGCCTGAGGAGTAGAGCTGCCGAAGCAGCCTTAGAATGGTGAAGGTTAATTTGTGTTATCTTAATCATAACCATTTAACCTCTACCTATCTCTATGGTATATTCCTGCTACCGCAGGAATATTATTCCTCGGTATTTTGGGGTGCGCCGGATCCGCCCGTCTCGCCACCCCTCATACCCTCTGTAGAGGACTTGTCAGTGCCGACCCGTCTGGCCTGGCTGCCGACAGCCTCCTCCATCGGTACACCAGCTCCTTCGCGTATGTGCCCCTCCTTATGCTTCAAGGGAGGCCTTGTCCGACCGAGGTTGCCGGCTTCACTCTCCCCCATACCCTCAGCTTCCCCCTCCCATGCTGCTGGTACCCCCTTCAGGCCTGGGCGGGTTGCCACCATCCTCCGGTTGGCCTCCCGTACGCGCTTCCGCCCCATCCTTTCCATAAACGTTGAGAGTAATTGACCCGAAACCGAAGTCAATTACTCCCTTCGTTTTGTGCAGGAGGGCAAGGGACTCCTTATTTATTACCATAATTGATAATTTCGAGCCCCCCTTCGCCTCCTCCTGCTTGACGATCTTCCAATTTCCGGTCGGAAGACTCGGGTTACTGGCCTGAATGATTTCCAAAGCCTCGTCAGGGCTAGCCAGTTCGGATGGCAGCCAGACACGTGCCCTCGGCCTGCTGGGAATTTCCTCCCGACTAACTGCCGCAAGCTTTGCGCCTGGCCACACCTCCCCTACTTTGGCTATAGCCCCCTTATATAGATCCACAGATCTAGAGTCCAAGCATGCAGTCATCTTCACACGCCCTTGATACCACCCCGCATCTCTGCAGGATGGGGGAGGTCCCGGATTTTCACCCAGGACCTTTAAAAAGACGAGGTTGAGTGCATTATATACCAACCTCCATTTTTCGGCCGTGATGCTCCCATCTTCTTGACTTTCGTCAATGACGGCTAGCATCAACACATGCTCCCTCAGGACATCGCTGAACAGCTTTGTTCCTGAGTTGGAGCTCGGCTTTCTTTCAGTCACCAACTTGGCCCGCTTGCTGTTGACTACTTCCACCTCGTCCTGGGACCGCTGTCTTTTCGACACATGGTCCCTTTCCGAGCCTCCGCAGCCCACAGTGCTCCTTGCCCAAGCTACTGATGTTCTTTGCTCTTCCGTAAGCTGCCCTTCGGGGGTCGCAGCCCACTTCTTGAGAATTCGGAATGCCGAGCGGCGATTCCTGTATC
Organism: Tipula vernalis; assembly: GCA_958295665.1. Taxonomy (NCBI): domain Eukaryota; kingdom Metazoa; phylum Arthropoda; class Insecta; order Diptera; family Tipulidae; genus Tipula; species Tipula vernalis. The sequence continues at coordinate 65,661 of OY282561.1, forward strand.
GCCTTTTCGCCGGAGGAATGTCTCTCGTCCCACTCCCCTGTGCTGCGTTGGTACCGCTAACTCCCGGGACTTTTGCCCTAGAGCCAACCCCCTTTGCAACTTTAGAGGCCCCACCCGTCTGGTTCGAGGTACCCCCATTCACTGATACCGGCTTTTGAGGAGAGCCGGTGCCCTTTGTTTTTTCGTAGTTCGATCTTTCCATCTGATTCTCACGACTATCGGAGAAATAGAGGTCCGCCTGCGCAGAGATCCAAATACGCAGGTAAGGCTAAATACAACTGGAGGTCGCCAGATATCCAGAGGGCTCCGTTAGCGACTGGGCTTTGTTAAATGGGCCCCCAGCCTAGTTGATCATCAGCACGGGTCGCTTAACACCTTAATCCAGCCCATTCGGCTCGCTAGCACCGCGGCCTCCCAGCACCCCCTTCCCTCCGCCCATATTCTCTCCCCCTTTCACCTATTCACATGGAGAGCCCAATCCAATGGGATCCATTCCATTCCCCGGGTCACCCGTTTATAGGGGTACCCCCACTCATCACCCGCGGAGACTCCGGAGGTGCAGAGAAGACACGACGCCCAGTCCGCCGTGGTTATTGGTCGATGGTTTTCTGGCGCCATCTGTTCGCCTTTCCATGCTGGGCATCATAGGCACTCAGAATTTAAGGAACTGAGGTTAACCACTCCTCAGTTCCCTGAGACTCTCCCACCAGCTGGACTGCGGTTGGGGGCGGCTTATTTAATTCACCGCTAGCCTACCTATCGATAGGCCGTCCACTATCCACCACCTGTGACCCCCCCGATAGCTGCAGTACGCCACGGGAAGTTTATAATAATTATCATTAAATTTTATAATTTTTTAATACTCCATTAAAAAAACTCTACAAATTCTTTAAACTTTTTAAATTCTAACGTATTTAATTACTTGATTCTTAATGATTCAATACAGGTTTCAACATTTTTCTAAATTCCATAAATTCTACTAATTCTGTCAATTTTTTAGAATCTTAAAATTCAATAAATTTCTACAGTTCCCACAAACTCTAAATTTTTAAAATTCGTTAGGATAATTTTCCCAATTCAACTAATTCTATAATTTTATTTAATATTCGACCTATTCTACAAAATCTGTAAATTATACAAATTCTATTAAAGATATTCTTAAAATTTCTAATAAATTTTATTCTTCAAATCATTCCAATTTGTTTAATCCTTCTAATTTTAAAAATTCTGTGCATTCTACTGATTTTTCATGTCTAAACTTTCAATAAATCTGTATTACCTTTAAATTCTTTAGATTTAGTAAATTCCTTAAATTGCAACATTTTTAAAAATTGTAAGATTTCTATCAATTCTTTAAATTCTAAATATTTATCTATGTTAATTAGATGAAATCTATAAATTCTTTAAATTCTGCAAATTCAACCAAATTCCTAAGTTTTTTTAATGCTAGCACGTATATTTTCTAAATTCTTTAAGTCTTACTAATTCTTTTCTACTAATTCCATGCAATAAATTATAGAATCCTACACATTTTTAAAACTCCATAAATTTTACCAATTCTTTCAATTTTTAAAAATCTTTAAATCCTAAAAATGTACAGATCTTTGAGCTTTATAAATTCTACTACTTGAAATCCTATAAATTCTATAAACTCTAAATTCTAAAAATTATTTACGGGATTTACAATAAATTGTGTAATTCAACTAATTCTATAATTTTAACTGTATTGAATTAATAACTGTATTGAATTAATTAAAAAAGTAAAACTAAAAATGGCAAAAGAAAACGCCAATGTAAAGTAAGTAGAAAAATTGGCACGGATTGGTTTTAACTGTCTCACTTGACAGGCGACGATGGCAAATTTTGGAAAAGGAAGATTTAATTTGTTTTTAAATTAAAATAGGAATTTACTAATGTTTATTCAATTGTGTATTGTGTTTGCAAATTTTGGAAAAGGAAGATTTAATGTTTTTTTAATTAAATAAACAGAGATTTTTAGTTATTAATATTTCCACACCAAGAAATAAATGGCGCCACTTTGACTGAGACAGCTAAAACCAATGCTAGCCGAAAAATTATATTTTAATTGAGTTTTTATTGAAAAAGTTTTTCGTAACAACATAACCTCAATTTTTTACCATAGAAAAGCCAAACAATTAACAAACCCTACACAAAAAAAATTGTTGGGTGATTTTATGGAAAATCATCCTGAATTTGCTAGGGGGCTTCTAAATGATCAACAAGGACGAAATAAGAAGACCACTTTGTGGAAAAACCTCACAAATGTGTTAAATTCTAATAGCCCACCAACCAAAACGGAAAATGAGTGGAAAAAGGTAACATAGTATTGCGTTCTTAAGTAATGAGCACGTAAATAACTATTTTCTTTTACGATTTCTAAGTTTGGCAAGATCAAAAATGGGCAGTTAAACGGAAACTGAACCACAGTAAAAAAGAATTAAAAAAAACGGGTGGTGGACCATGCAAAATTAAGGAATTAACTGCGGTGGAGGAAATAATATCTCGTTCTGCGGGGCTAGAGGCTACAGTTAATGGGCTCAACTCCAAGCGTTTTGGTGCAAATAAGATCGAGGAAAACACTCGTATTACACAATTAGAGTCCACACCATTAACGTTTGGAAATTGTGATGAAATTATCGACATGCTTGATATTTCAACAGGACTGGATGAAAATCAAGACATTGATACGGCCGAATATGAAATTTCCACTGAAAATGGCGACAGAGGCACACAAGATGCTCCAATAAATAAGTTTACCCTATTGAAAAAATCATTGAGCGTAAAGGCAATTTTAGATTTAAAAAAACAGAAGCTTGCTATACTTAAAGATGCAAATATCCTAAAGACAAAAGTTATTAGAACTAAGGCGAATGGAAAACCAAAATTCCTTTATGTAAATATTTCTATTGAAGTTTTATTATAACTTTTACATTAAATAATTTATGATACACAAAAAGAATTATCTGTGATTTACATTAATACTAGGAAGTTTTTATTATTAGGCTTATTAAACAAAGTATATACACAAAAATGAAATATTTATGAAATAAAGATGAATTTAATATTTATATAATAATTATTTATTTTAATTTAATAGTTATATCCCGTATGCTATTCCTTTTTCTCTCAGCTATCGCTCGAAGTCTTGCGTTTGCATTTGACGAGTTTGCTACGTCTATCAGGGCCGTTGGTAATATGTAAAGACTTCCCATATCTATTCCAATGTCTTGGGAGGTAATTTTAAGTTTTATGCAAATGTTATGTAATGCGGCACATACATTACATATCTGCACTAATTTCTCGGGCTTATAACGACATTGACGTTCAGAGAGCAATATTCGCCATCGGCCTTTCCAAAGGCAAATGCATCGCTCAATAATGCTGCGGCCTTTGCTATGCACAGTATTGTAGCAGGCTTCGAGTGAACCTTCTTCTGTGTTTCGGTATGGAGTCATCAGCCAAGACTTAAGTGCATAACCGGAGTCACCTACAAATTTTAATGTTGGCAATTTTAATTAATCAAAAGTAAATATTTCATTACCTAGCAGCCATGAATTAAGGTGCTCCTGAGAATATTGTTCCATAAACAACTTTTCTTGGCTATTGCTCCATACGAACGCATCGTGATTACTTCCACCATAAGTAGCGTCTAATGCCATTATCTTCATGTTTTCATCGCATATCTATAACAATAAAATCAATAGTTAATTTAAATTGAAAATGACAAAGTTCGCTTTACTTACAATGATAACATTTAAACTGTGGCGGGATTTCCTATTTAAATATGAATGCTCATTTACTGAAGGTTTGAGCAAATAAACGTGGGTGCCATTTACACAGCCAACAACCCCTGGGAAGTTAAATTTTTCGAAAAAGTGGGCTTTGGTAGCTTGTGATGGTTCAAATGTTATGAATTCAGCACAAAGTATCAGTTCCATTTGTTACGACTGGCATACGTCTCCACTTGAAGCAGAAAAATTTCTATTGCGAAAATTCCAAACGCTCAAATAGTTTGAATTTTTTTTTTTATATATACCATGACCACCATAGGGTTGTATATACATACGCTCTGATCTATGCCTTCCCAAAATTCAAATTAATATTCTCACCGATTGTTATGTAAAAATATTTTATTTTGTTTTCCCCTGCATTTACTTGTTTTCTATATTATCATGTACAAGCATATATATTTCTTGCGAGGTGGTGTGTGTATATGTATTGTGTGGTATGAGATGGAGTGTTTACGATGCTGAAATGTCCAATCTCGAATATTCCATTTTTCTTGTTGGTGTTATTGGCTTGAATTAACGCGTGATATTTGCTTTGTGTGGGGAAGAAAACCGATCGGCTGATTAGACATGAAGCCGAAGCGACCGTACAACTGAGTATATATATATGTTCGTCGTCGTTGGTGGTTTCATTCGTTGTATTTGTGCACATATAAACAAAAAAAAAAAAAGAGAACATAAACATGAATAAAGATTTTATAATAATAAAAAAAAAAAATAATAAAACTGATTGTGTGTGTGCACAAATACAGCGAGCGGGACAAACAACGATGCGAAGGGAAAATAGGAGGGGGAAAATTTTCTGATTTTTTTGTAATTGATGTAAAATATTTTTTTTTGATTTGTTAGTCTAGTTTCGAATTTTATACAATAAAGTCTAGTTTTGTATTCCTTTTAATAAAGGCTAGTTTTTGCGCATTGATGACTATAAGTCAGAAATTTTCTTTGTATGATAAAAGTAAAAAAAAATAAAGTCTATTTTGGAATTTGTTGAAAAATTAATAAATTTGGATAAATTAAAAAGTTAATTAATGTGATGGTTGCGAAATAAATTTTTATTAAACTAAATTAATAAGTTTTAATAAATTATAAATTAATTCAATTATAAACAATAAAAATAGAATTGTGTATGTTTAAATAAAATTTATATTTTGATACTTATATCCATATGTAAATAGTATATATAGTTTTTGGTTGGTGTTGGCTTGTGAGAGCAATAAATAAAACAAAAATTGTGGTAGCCATATTTTGATTTGTTTCATTAAATAAGCATATAAAACGTACCTTGTATTTATTTAAGTGAACTAAATAAACATTTGATTTGTTAACCTGAACAATATTGTGAAATCTTATTTGCATAATAAAAGCCTTATTTGTGAAAGGTCTTGTGTTTCTTACTGATGTGGAGTGAATCGCTATTGAAACAGTTTTCTGGTACAACATTATTTGGGCCGTTATATCGGTGTGATAAAATTTAAAGAAAAAAAAAAAAAAAACATCATACAATCGTTGTGACATCGCTACGTCAATATTTATGCAGTTATAGCGGTGTGATAAATAAAATAAATCTTACGATCGTAGTATTATCATATACTTGGAGCCGTGTTCTATATTGAGGGGGATCCTGCGTCGGCGCTGTTGGCGGTGTGGTCGGACGGGCCATAAAACAAAAAAAAAAAAAAAGGTACTCTATTGAGGGAAAACCATCTGTGAATTTTGAATTGTAACAGTTGTTTCTCCCCCTCTTATTTTTACTATATATATTATATATTTGGTTGTGGTCATACTCGCGATTCGTGGTGGTACACCGATGTGGTGGAAACCCCACACAGAGCAGGTATCACGCCGATTTCTTCTTTTCTCCTTTGTTTGAGTGATTGCGTTTGGAGTTTTCGCGATTTTTCTTTTTGCTTCGCTTCGGTTGGTTGTCCGCTTTGGGTGTGGTTCGACCACATAGCGGTTCATTTTCTTTTCAGGTACTTTTGTGTTATTTTCTTGATTTTAACAGTGATTAGTGAAAGTAAAATTTTAACATAACGTAGAATCAGTTTTAACGTAATTTAACTTGCCTAATTTTCAATTTTTTCACTTTTACCGTAACAAAATTTTTTTCTTTGAATTTCTAACTGTCGTGTGCTAAGCCACACCATGTGCGCATAAATAAATAATTGATCGGGTGATGTGAGGTGGGGTCATGCGAAGGGTCGGCCTTTTTCCACCCTTTTCCGTGCGTGCCGTTCGTTCCTCCAGGACAGGCTGTGCTGGAGGGCGGCACGCCACATGAGTTGATCGCGTCGGGGTGACGGTCTCGTTCCGGGGGATTGTCGCTGGGATTGTCATGCGGGCGTCCCTCCTTCATAAATGGCATCGGTGGCCGTCGCGACTGGGAAACAGCATCCCAGTAGGCGGGCCGATGAGGGGAGGCCCGTGTGGCAGTCACGGCGGTAGTCGCCTGGGATTGAGACGGTCACTCCGAAACGATCACTCCCGGCTTATTATTTCCTTTTGCCGCTGAGGCCGTGGCAGTGTAATTGTTAATTTCCATTTGCCCCTCTAATTTTGTTCATCATGCGGTTATTCAAGCATGAGAAATATGTCTGAGAATCCCCACGCCGCACCGTGAGCTCTAGCCAGCTACTATACCGCATCAGACCGCTATTCTCATGTCTGTTAACGAAATCCCTTTTGGGATTTCGTTACAGTGGCGCCCAAACGGTAGGGGGCAAAATATTAAAACCAGAATACCACCTTAGTATCCATTGCTTGTCGTAGGAGGCGACTAAACGGTTGGAGGTCGGAATAACAAACCACCTCCGTAAAATTTGTCATGTTCACCATAGTTTTTTACAGTTTTTAATTTTGTTTTAATTCACTATTCTGGGGCATTGGAGCTGCGAACCACCATCGTTTCCACTTCAAGTGTTTGACTGCGAGGGGTTTCCAGTTTCTTTGTTTCAGTTTTAGAGTTCGAGTTCATATTGTTTCGATCCTTATGACATTGATGTCGGTGTCCACTACTGCTTCTGCTTTATAGTGTTTGATTTCAGAGTGAGATACCGGATCAATAGTTGTAGGGTTAGATTCAAGGTTTAATTAATTTCAATATTTCATTCACTTTCTGTTTCTCAAATTTTGTCGCACTGCAACTTCGTTACAGTGGCGCCCAATGGTAGGGGGCAGAATAGTATCAACCAGAATACCACCTTAGTATCCATTGCTTGTCGTAGGAGGCGACTAAACGGTTGGAGGTCGGAATAACAAACCGCCTCCGTAAAATTTGACATGTTTACAATAGTTTTTCAATTCACTATTCCTGGGGCATGGAGGTTGCAGAACACCCTCGTTTCCACTTATAGTATCCGATTGCGAGGGGTTCTCAATTTCTTTGTTTCAGGTCTAGACAAGTCAGTTCTGTTAATTTCAATAATTCTTCATTTTTGTTTTTCAATTTTGTCGCACTGCAACTCCGTTACAGTGGCGCCCAAAATACTCGGCTAATTAAATTCAATTATTTCGACTTTTCATTTTTCAGATTTTTTTTTCAAACTTGTTGTGAGCATCACGTACAAAGTCCAACGCTTGCGTTGTTTGATCTGTACGGATGCTCACATCAATGTTTCCCTTGTCCGGTTGACACCGCATCTGTATTGTAACCAGCGTAAGCTGTTTGATTACATGCAGTTGTGAGTGTCAATCCCTATTCTCAGTTCATCGGTTGAGTGGGTCTACCATTTCCGCCATGTGGCGTTAGATTGTGGTTAGACTCATTCTTCCTTTGTTCTGAGTTTAGCTTTCTTCAATTTTTTATTTTTCTATTTGCAGATCTACGTACCATTAAGTAATTTACTTCAAATTTTTTCAGTTAATTTTATTTTTGTTCCAACTACCTTCATGGGGAGCGATCCAAGCGTGTTCTGACTTCGAGTCATTCGACCTCGCTGGATCGTTTGCCATGTTGGTTCCGTGTGCCGTGAGCATTGAGATCGCGAACTTGTTGTTTCCACCAATGTGGTGTTGATTGGACAGTTCGTGGTCTCATTGGTCAATGGCACATCCTTAGTTCATTCTTTTGTTAATTTTCTTATTTTTATCTTCTTTAATTAAAAATTATTGGACCTCAGCGGTGTTATTATTATATTTAACAGTACCCCGCGTCTCATGGTGGAGCTCTAAGAGTGCGGCTGTGAGGCCAACGGGGGAGGAGACCAACCATTTTTTTATTATTACTTATTATTATTTTACCACCGGCCCAACGCATGGCCGCACCAAACATCATTCGATCAACTCTCTCTTTATTTTTCTTTATTTACTTTCACTTTTCACTGTTTGTGAAAATTTTAATTATCGCTTCATCATTCTTTTTCTCTCTTTTCTTAATTCCTTACAGCATAGTGGAACAGCTAATTCTCTACGTATATTCGCTTTAATTATCGATTTATTACCTTTCTATTTTTCTTTATTTTTTTATTAATTCATTTAAAATTAATTAGTTTAACGCTCGTTAATAAATTAAGCCAATTTATTTTTGATTTTTGATTGATTTTTTATATATAAACACTTTTGGTTGTTACGAAACTAGTACAAAATTAAATGAACGCCAGTGTATCATCGTGTGATAATCCTTCAAGTACGGTTTTGATCAGCGTTTGAGTGAGCGGCAGTCAACAATTGACGCGAGTGAGTCCTTGTGACAGTAATAATATTCTCGTAGCTCCTCACGCTTCCCGACTTGTGGATGTCCACGTTATTATTGAAGTTCTAATTTAATTTTGCGGATTTATTTAATTAATTTAATTTTTTTTTCTCATTCATTAATAAACGTAATTTGGTTTCATATATTAACTTTGGATTTTTTTTTTTTTGTTAATTAATTTTATTTAATTTTGTCTAATCAATTCATTTGAATTTCGTTTAAATAATTAATTTAATTTCCGGGTAATTAATTAATTTTATTTTATTTAAACGGGTATAATTAATATTTTCTTTAGGTTTTGGGAAACTTTATATTGTTATTTTATTAGGAATTTTATTACTTCGTAGGCGATATCAACACTATTTTATTTAGAGTTCTTGAATAAATATAAATCATTTATAAATAAATATTGTTATTACAAATTGTTTTTGTGGGATTTGGGAGTTTTTGGGAACCGCTAATTGATAATCATATTTCTTTCCATTCCATTTATTAACGTTGTTAATTTCTGAATTAGTTATATCAGCCATCTGGCTATTGTGTAAACGCCAATTTCTATCTGTCTCTCGCGGAATTTTTTTATTTATTTTATAATTTAATTCTTTTCATATTCCTGTAAAATGAGTTATCCTGAAATTAATATTGCACATCTAAAGGCTGATGAGCTGGAAATTGAGTTCATGATTCGTTCTATTCCCACCGATTCGTCGGGTGCTATAGAGAAGTTGAGAAAGGTTTTGACTGATGAGGCTGAGGGTACTAAAGACCCTCCGGGCCAAATGCATGCTCGTGCCAAACAAAATCCGGATAGAGAACTGTCGGTGTGTAACACCAAATTACAAAGCTTTCAGGAAAGTTTTGTAGGTATTTCAGATTTGCAGCCTGCTAAACAAGTAACATCAGTTCAGAGTCTTCGTACTCGGTTGCTGCATGTGCAGGGGCGATTGAGTCGCGCAGTTGGCTCCCCCACTTATGGTGGGCAAGCTAAAACTATGTTGGAAACCAGCCAAAAATTGTTGTTGGCAATGGATCAGTTTTTGGCTGATACCTCTTTGTTGGACCAGTCCATTGAATCGGCCAAACAAAGTGGATGTGATCATGTAGTCGACTTTGGAGAGGAGGAGAAAGCCAGCAAGTCTGATGTATCATATAATGTGCCGGCCGTCCTAACAGGTTCTTCTGCAATTGATTCTGGTAAGGGTGAAGTCCTTCCTAGTGACTCAGCAGAAGTCGTGAGGTCACTGGAAGCTCAAGTGAGGAGATTGTCTGATCAGATGAGTGCAATTCAGGCTGTTTCTGAAGTAACTATTAAAAATCCTGAACCTCCTCAGCAGGTACGGTTCCAGATTCCTCCTGTCTCATTAGAGTATCAGTCGGTGCCTAATGACTTCCTGCGTTTTGACATGCCTTCGGGAGCTCCGGTCTCTAAAGAGCGTTCATCTCTGGAGTCGGCTGCTCCCTTTACATCTGAGTCTAACTTCCCAGCTACGGCTGACTTACATAACAGTACGTTAAATACCGTTCACACCCCCCATTTTGCTAGTAGTCCGGTGTCTGATAGACGCTCTCTGTTTCGATGTGGAATTTCCTACAATGGTTCACCCGCAGGAATTACTGTCGATATGTTTCTATTTCAATTGGACTCAGTCGTTGCGTCAATTAAAATCTCACCTGCAGTTTTGTTGCTTGATTTACATCTTCTCTTGAAGGATGTGGCTTTGCAGTGGTATTGGACGTATCGTCGCCACAATCCTTTGGCCTCCTGGGATCATTTGCGTAGAGAGTTTCTTGAACGAATCCGAGACCGGCGGACACCTTATGAGATACGCCGGATGGTGGAATCTCGTAAGCAAATGCCTAATGAAACCTTTATTGATTATTATCATCACATGTGGAGCTTGTCCCTGCAGTGCCACACTCCCTATAGAGATGATGAATTTATCCAACTCCTGATCAACAACATGAAACCCGTATTACAATACCATCTAACGGATCGGCACTTTTCACACATTAATGAATTGATCAAAAGTTGTACGGCTTGGGAAGACTCTTTAAAGCATCTTCGCTCTCCTACCGATTACCCTGTTTATCCTCGTCGTGCCATAAACGAACTGGACCTTGTTCATACAGATGAGATGGTATTGCCAAGTGAACAGCCAGGGTTATCGCCTAGTGCTTTACCCGCAGGTACGTCTGTAGCAGCTTATCGCGCTCCAATGGGAGAATCTGTTACTACGTCAAAACCTGTTATCCTGTCCAAGAGCCCTAACCAATCTAATTCATATCGTGGCCATGGTACTGGCAACCATCCTATCTGCTTTAATTGTTTAGATATCGGGCACGTATTTCAAGATTGTCCTAATCCGCGCGGTGGCTCCTTTTGTTATAGTTGTGGATTGAAGGGTACCATTACCACCAAATGTAATCGTTGCTCGGGAAACCAAGCCAGTGGCTCATGGAGATCGGGGACCCAGGGGCCACAGAATCGTTCAACCCTTTTTGTCAAGAAAGAAGACACTGGCAGCAACACCGACCAATAAACTCTTCAGTGGAAGTCGATGCCAGATGTGAGAAAACAGACGAACCCGTGATAGCTCTCGTTGAGTCTTTTGATTCCGAATCATCGTCTGGATCGGCGACGTCTGGTTTCGCTCAAATGGTATCTGACTCTCCACTGACTGTATCTAATTCTTCACACTTTTGCTTTTCCAATAAAACTCTGTAACGACAACCTGACTACATCGCTAATTCGTATCCGCGTTTCAGAATCGTATGCCATTGTACAACCAGTCACGGGTCAGGTCATCGTTAACAGAATGTACTCAGGCAGATTGACAGCTGCAGCATTTTGCCGGCTAATACTTAGTCGTAGGGGAGGGTTTTTTGCTGGATCTGCCTGGGTCATGAGAGCTGCAGTAAGTATGACTCGGCCTAACTCACCCTAAGACACTCATCACCTGAAAGAGAATTCTTTAAAACACCATACTTTTACATTTTTCTTTTAACTAGTTACAAAAATAATTCTCGTTTATTGATATAAACATTTTGATCAAGGTCGATCTTCAAAAAAAAAAAAAAACACAGTAATTATAAAAATAATAACAAAACAATACGATTAGTTTAAATTTACGTTAATTAATACCAAAAAAAAACAAAACAAACATAATTTCTTTCACAGTCTCAACCGTAGATATCGTACCACTCAAAAATAATCCTGAGTTTGAACCGTAGGGCATCCGATGGTGACACGAAGAGCTCGTCGTACCCCCGTCAGATCTGAAAATAAAAAAAAATAGCGACGAAAATCGCTGGTCGTTGCACGGACGACACGCTGCCGGACTGTGAGTGGAAAAAATATTCCTTTGTTTTTTTTTTCCCCCAATGTAAATGAAATAAGAAAATATTAACAATAAATTAAGTAAACAAAAAAAAAATAATAAGAAAGAAATTAATAAAAAAAATATCTATAAATTAACAATAAATTGGCTTTTTAATTCCATTTGAAAAAGGATACGCTGGTTTACCCCCAACCGGAATGTGCTTGCGACCGACGACTATGGAAATCCACGAACAGCTGATGTGGTTGCTTGATTTTTCTTCACACATGCGGCTTTTCTACCCGAACACAGTTACGACAGTAATGTTGACTTCTTTATAAGAGCGCGTGGAATTGGTGTTCTGGATATGTTGCTTTTTTTGTAAATTTTTTTTTTATTAACAAACGTTCGTCGCGGGTCCACCACGAAACGAATAGCACAACAAAAATAATTAATGTTGTATTTGCAATGGCACGCTTTGATTTTTTCTCGTCGGTATTGTAACACCGAAAAATTTGCACTCAGATATTTATTTAGGCAAATTTCACAAATAGCCAAATATGTATTAGATCACTTCGTATGCGTTATTTTATTTTGTTTCTTTGTTTCCCCAAATTAGATATTATGTAGGGTATTATCACTTAAATATTTATATTTTTTTATTTTTATTTCACACACCTTTGTAAATTATTATATTCTGTTGGTTATATAATTATGGTACACACAAAATTTGATTTTTCATACCTGGCGGACATTAATAAATTCCGGCTTTACTTTTAATGTATACACGACCGTCGTTGTGCAATGCCAAAACCAAAAAGACCTTGTCTCTTCCCTCGTTCTGTTTTCGTCGCTGTCAATGTCGCATCGTAGTTTTTTTTGTTTGTTTTTCCTTTCTGTTAACGACTCTGCCATCTGCATCTGCTGACATGAAATCAAAGAAAAAATAGTACCTTTTCTCTTTGTTTTTACGCTGTTTGAGTCGATATGCAAATGCAGATCGTTACATCGTGGGGAAGACCCAACACCCTGAGCTCTCATAAGCCGGGCTTTACACTAACAGTAACAATATTTTTGACTTTCAACCAGATGATTTTATTCGAGCCGAAAATTTATGTTTTTATATCCTTGGCATGGTATATACCGAGGTTTTTCCCTGAGTCGTCGTTTAACTGATAAGCCACATTACCAATTCTAGCGATAATTACCGCTGGTACGAATTTTGGCGATAGTTTCGCAGAATAACGTCGCGTCGCATCGCTTTGTGGAAAAGTACGCAAGAAGACTTTTTGGCCAACATCAAATGCTCTTGGCTGACTCCGGGTATTGTAATTGCATTCGTTCTTTTGATGTGCTCTCTTCAAATGTTCCAATACTCGGTCTTTCACTAATTCTAATCGAGCTGCCTTTTCGACAAAATGTACATTGTTGTCATCCTCACAACCTAGTAACCGTCTCATTTGATAGTCGGACCCATGTGAAATAAAGTGTTGACCGAAAACTAAGAAGTGCGGCGAATATGATGTAGAAGTATGAGATACGTTTCGAAGGGTTGATGCTACTTGGGATAAATATATGTCCCAACTTGTATGATTTTCACCAATGTATGATCTTATCGCGGCTAGAATTGTACGATTTGCTCGCTCCGATACGTTTGACTGGGGGCTATGAAATGGTGTCGTAACGTGCTGAATTCCGTATTTAGCTAAAAGATTTGAGAATAGGTTAGCCTTAAATTGTTTACCATTATCCGTTAGGATTGATTCTGGAACAGAGTAAACTTGAAAAACTTCCTTTTCAATGAATGCACATAGAGACGTAGACGATGCTTCGCGCAATGCTTTTAATAGGACAAACCGGCTATAATGGTCCAACACAATAAGCACATATGAATTTCCCAGTCTGGATCTGGGGTACGGCCCAAGAAAATCCAAATATAGTCTCTGGAATGGTCGATGTATCTCTGTGAATTCTCCCATTGGTGGTCGTGTTTGATAGTTAACCGTTTTCATCATCTTGCAAGTAACGCAATTCTTCACAAAATCTCGCACATTTTTAGACATACCTGACCAAAAATAGTAGCGCTGAATACGTTCCAAAGTTTTATGGTAACCCATGTGTCCGCTCGATGGTGGGCAGTGTGCTTTTTCTAAAAGAGAAGGAATTAATCCCAGAGGAACATAAAGTTTCCACTGAGGAATGTCAGTATCCACATATCGCTTTCCAAACGAGGGGCAGATTAATATTTTCCCATTTTGAACTTTAAGATTCGTTTCATGAGTTGGATGTTGCTCAATAAACTGTATTTTGGCGACGTATTATTCATCTGAAAACTCGGGAGCATCCATGTCAATTTGAAGCAGACGGTCGTCTCGGATTTCCTGGGATGATAATAAATCCAACGCTTCACAATACGCACGTGAAAGTGTATCTGGCACTACATTTAATGTTCCTTTCCTGTGTTCTATGTTGAACTTGAAGCTCTGTAATTTTAGTGACCAGCGCGCAAGTCGACCGGACAAATCCGATTGTTTCATGAGCCACTGCAAACTGGCGTGGTCGGTGAGGATCGTAAATTCAAATCCCTCTACGTAGTGTCGAAAGTTTTTCACACACAAAACAGCCGCGTAACATTCCAATTCCGTGGTGGTGTATTTCTGTTGTGAAGCATTTAGTTTTTTTGAATAAAAGGCGATGGGGTGTTCTTCTTCGTTAGGCCGCTGGAACAGAACTCCGCCGACTCCTTTGGAAGAAGCATCTACCTGAATAAAGAATGGTAAGTTGTAATTAGGATGAACAAGTATTGGAGCTGTTGTCAACATTCTTTTTATCTCGTCAAACGCAACCTGAGCTTTATCGGACCATTGTAGTTTATTTTTAAGTTTCAATAAATCTGTAAGCGGGGAGGTTATTTGAGAAAAATTAGGAATAAGCCTGCGATACCACCCACTCATGCCTAAAAAACGTCGAAGGTGTTTAATGGATTTTGGAATAGGAAACTGGGTGATGGCTAGTACTTTGTCAGGATCAACCCGAATGCAACCTTCACCGACGATATGACCCAAGTACTTTACGCGCTTCAAGATAAACCGACTCTTTTCGACGTTGATGGTCAGATTGGCTCTCCGCAACCACAGAGCCACGAGTGCCAATAATTCAAAGTGTTCCTCAAGCGTACTAGACGTGATAAGAAGATCATCCAAATAGACAAAAATCTTATCATGAAGTCGGTAAGGAATCACCTTGTGCATCAGACGACACATGGTCTGTGGCGCATTGCATAACCCGAAGGGCATTACCCGAAATTGGTATAGCGGCCTTCCAGGAATGGTAAAGGCCGTTTTTATTTTTGAATCATTGTCGAGCGGAATTTGCCAAAAAGCATCTTTCAGATCTAAGCTGGAGATGAATTTTGTATTTTCCAGTCGACTCAGTATACCGTTAATTAGGGGTAATGGGTACGCATCTTTTTCAGTAACCTCATTTACCCTTCGGGCGTCGAGGCACAATCTGACCTTCCCATTCGATTTGCGTACCAACGTAACTGGTGAGCTCCATGGGCTTTCTGGACACTCTTCGATAACACCGAGCTCCATCATTCTATCGAGCTCTGCGTAGAGCTCAACTTCTTTCGCGCGGGAAATCGGATAATGGCGCTGTTTTACGGGTTTTGCATCCTTCGTGTCAATACGGTGATACAAGAAATCTGTTTGGCCCAAACCAAGTTTGGCCGAGGAGGGGAATTGATCTATGATAGAATTTAGTTTAATTTGTTCTTCATCGGAAAGTATATGCTTAACAGAATCGGAATTCGAAGTGTCGGGAATAGCATGATTAGTAGGTAACGCAAGCTCATTAATGGAAAATTTTATATCGAAAAGTGTGAAGAAATCTGTACCAAGGTACAACTTTTGAGATAAATTTGGTGCAAGATATAATTTTAAAGTTTTAACTTGGTCATTGAAACGAACTCTGACATGTACAAATCCTAAAATACGTTCCTTTTGCCCATTAGCGGTTGTTACGATAGAAGGAAGATTTTTAAATGGAATACCAGCCACCGATAGTAAATATTCACAATTTTTGCCCAAAACGCTTATATTTGCCCCTGAGTCTAATAATCCACGCACTCGTTGATTGAAGATTTCGACATCGACATATGGTCGACCGTCTGTTTCATTAGTGATTAACGAGGAACAAATGTTTTTCCGAGAATTACGTTTCTCTTTGAAATAACGCCATGATCGGTGAAATTTAAGTTTCAATGGCTTAATGGAGTTAGATTGATGATAATTTAGCTTTTGCGTGCAAACCGAAAAAATTCTGGATCCACATTTGTTGCAGAGTCTTCTCGTGAGATTTTCGGGACAAACCGATTTTGAAAGACCGTCTCCCGATTCAACGAATCCTTCTTGTATGCGTTTCCCGAAATATTTTGTTTCACTTTGTTCGTACATTCCGGACACGCTGAAAATGTAATATCTGCTTTACCACAACCATAACAGAAGACACGATCTGACGGGTTTGGGCAACACCTAAAGGTGTGTCCAGGATTTTGACAGTCCCAACAAATAATTTTTGATTGGTCTCTGGTTGTGGTTGATATCGTACGAGTATGTGACTGAGGACTAAAGTGCCTAATAGCAGAAACGTTCGGATCTAAAGAACTATTGTTTTCGGAACTACTTGTATTTGGCTTAAAACCCTGATGAAATTCATTAGTGGGATTTTGATAATTTGGTGTAGATTTGTATTCCGGCTCAAAGGTTGGTGCCACAACTTCATGAACGCGTTTGTTCATTAAATCTGCTTCGGGAATGTAATTATTTTCACTCCACAGATCTTCTAAACGACGACATTCTCTTGATAACTCGGCTATTGTTTGAAATCGGTTTGTGGGTAAATGTATTTTCAGGCCAAGCCGCATATTATCCACCAAAGTCTCTACAATTTCGTACTCAGGAATAGGATTCCGTGCTTGCAAAGCCAATCGTTGAATTGCATCCTGAAATTGCACGAAAGATTCCCTTTGATATCTTTGTTTGCGAGCTTGCAGCGCTTTACGAATATCACGATCGGATCGGAATAAGTTGAACCTTTCAACAATTGCATTGCGTACGGAATTCCAGGTTAGATTATTGCGATTTTGACTCTCTACATATGTCCAATACCAGTCTGCTGCCATTCCGGTAAGGATCGTACCAAAATTTTGAACCAATGAGTCTTCAGAGATATTAGCAGAATGTGCTAAATATTCAACCCGAAACACAAAACGGTCAACAGGTAAGTCATTAACAGACCCACTAAATTTTTGATTCCATGAAGTCATAATTCGTGAAACAGAATTATCAGAATTTCTACTGCCTTGTGAGTTTGCTGCTGGTGCAGAACGGGATGATGAATTTGGAAAATAACGCGGAACATAAATTGGTTGATTCGCGTTTGGGTAAGTTATTTCTTGCATATATGGGGGACTATCTTGCCGATCGGTTTTAAATGAAACACGTCTAACATCAGCGTACTGAAGATTCTGTGAGTCAGATGTTTCCCGCGGGTTATATCTATCTTTATCCAAGTTTAATGAGTGCTTGGTATTATCCTGAGGAGTCACAAGTTTATCCCGAATCTCATTCAAGATATTACCAAGGCCTCCGAATATTTAGCCATTGAAATATCACTTGTTTCGTTATTGCTAGTTCGATGCTGATCCGATGACGATATTAATTCACATGACTTATTATTTATTCTAGAAGTTGAACTAGAATCGGTTTGAGTGTTACTTTTAATACACGTATCGTTCAGGCCGGAACGCAACAACTCTGAATCAGTACACACGTTTACCTCATTTACGACGCTATGTTCATTTGAACCTGGAGCAAAAAAATCGAGTAAATCTTTTATTTCGGGTTCAACAAATATTGTGTTTTGTGATTGGGATAATTTCCCCAATTCAATGTGACCATGGTTATGATTTTCATCAACTTTAGTGGACGAAAACTCCGTATGGATTATTGCATCATGAATTGACGCGTCCAAGCGTTCACTTAATACCAGATATTGATTAACTTGTTCAGTCTCAAAACCCAACAATTGAAAACGGCGTAGTCGTCCTGTTATATGAATCATACGTGATTCCAAAACCCTAATTTCGTCTCTGGACAAGGGAATTGATGAACTTAATCTTGTTTGAATCCGTTTAAATTTCAAGGAGATTAATTTTAACTCATGCTGCGGATTTATAAGCGCTCGTTGATGTGGTTGTTTGGGCACTAAAATTGGAAATTTGTTTTCGCAGTCTATCTTCGTAGCCAGAACATTAGCAGAGAGCGCGCTTGGCTCAACATGACGAAGTTCGCATTCGACTTGAAATTCCTCTGCCTCAAGAAATTGTATATGCATTTTAACAAATATATGTGTGCAACTACCCACACAAAAAAAAATGAAAAAAAAAAAATAATTAATTAAAGAATAAGAATATAATTACTATTTACACAACTAAAGAAAATTATGAATTACTAGAGTTAATACACAACGAACAAAAAAAATAATGGAATTTTTAAGAATCAATCGACCACCAAAACGCCGTGATTCGATTAATACGCACTTTAAATTAACACCGTGAATTATGCTAAAAAAAAATTATTAATTAATATATAAGAAAAAGTATAAGAAAAGAAAATATATAAATATGTTTAAATGCTAAATCTTTCTAACCTCAAAAATTTACATTAAATATTCAGGTGATGAGCATCATTATACGGGCGAAGTCAGGCCGCAATCTAGGAAATTATAATTAAAAAAAAAAAATGTTATATAAACTAATTAGACCATATCCACCTTATCAAAAAATCAAGGATTCTTTATAATCCGATATTCTGGGGTTTTTATAGACTCAAGAATTAAGCTATAATGAAAATCTCAATTATTACAGGAAATTGGCACCATTTCGTTAACCCTGCATGAACTATCCCAAATTTCAAACGAGATAACCTCGGATATTGGAAGCATGCAAAGCCACTGATAAACGACCAACTAGAAATATTATGTTTCAAAAGTTTAGGAAAAGGGAATTGATTAAATTGAATGTTCAGTTTGCATTTTCACATTGGGCCAGATGAGTCAATGATATAAATCTGATACAACTGCATGTGGAAATGCACACAAAAACTAGAAAAAATATTTAAATAAAAAAAAATGATAACTGAAAAGGAATAAATAAATTATGATGATATTACCGAACCATTTTGGGCGCCACTGTAACGACAACCTGACTACATCGCTAATTCGTATCCGCGTTTCAGAATCGTATGCCATTGTACAATCAGTCACGGGTCAGGTCATCGTTAACAGAATGTACTCAGGCAGATTGACAGCTGCAGCATTTTGCCGGCTAATACTTAGTCGTAGGGAGGGTTTTTTGCTGGATCTGCCTGGGTCATGAGAGCTGCAGTAAGTATGACTCGGCCTAACTCACCCTAAGACACTCATCACCTGAAAGAGAATTCTTTAAAACACCATACTTTTACATTTTTCTTTTAACTAGTTACAAAAATAATTCTCGTTTATTGATATAAACATTTTGATCAAGGTCGATCTTCAAAAAAAAAAAAAAACACAGTAATTATAAAAATAATAACAAAACAATACGATTAGTTTAAATTTACGTTAATTAATACCAAAAAAAAACAAAACAAACATAATTTCTTTCACAGTCTCAACCGTAGATATCGTACCACTCAAAAATAATCCTGAGTTTGAACCGTAGGGCATCCGATGGTGACACGAAGAGCTCGTCGTACCCCCGTCAGATCTGAAAATAAAAAAAAATAGCGACGAAAATCGCTGGTCGTTGCACGGACGACACGCTGCCGGACTGTGAGTGGAAAAAATATTCCTTTGTTTTTTTTTTCCCCCAATGTAAATGAAATAAGAAAATATTAACAATAAATTAAGTAAACAAAAAAAAAATAATAAGAAAGAAATTAATAAAAAAAATATCTATAAATTAACAATAAATTGGCTTTTTAATTCCATTTGAAAAAGGATACGCTGGTTTACCCCCAACCGGAATGTGCTTGCGACCGACGACTATGGAAATCCACGAACAGCTGATGTGGTTGCTTGATTTTTCTTCACACATGCGGTTTTTCTACCCGAACACAGTTACGACAGTAATGTTGACTTCTTTATAAGAGCGCGTGGAATTGGTGTTCTGGATATGTTGCTTTTTTTGTAAATTTTTTTTTTATTAACAAACGTTCGTCGCGGGTCCACCACGAAACGAATAGCACAACAAAAATAATTAATGTTGTATTTGCAATGGCACGCTTTGATTTTTTATCGTCGGTATTGTAACACCGAAAAATTTGCACTCAGATATTTATTTAGGCAAATTTCACAAATAGCCAAATATGTATTAGATCACTTCGTATGCGTTATTTTATTTTGTTTCTTTGTTTCCCCAAATTAGATATTATGTAGGGTATTATCACTTAAATATTTATATTTTTTTATTTTTATTTCACACACCTTTGTAAATTATTATATTCTGTTGGTTATATAATTATGGTACACACAAAATTTGATTTTTCATACCTGGCGGACATTAATAAATTCCGGCTTTACTTTTAATGTATACACGACCGTCGTTGTGCAATGCCAAAACCAAAAAGACCTTGTCTCTTCCCTCGTTCTGTTTTCGTCGCTGTCAATGTCGCATCGTAGTTTTTTTTGTTTGTTTTTCCTTTCTGTTAACGACTCTGCCATCTGCATCTGCTGACATGAAATCAAAGAAAAAATAGTACCTTTTCTCTTTGTTTTTACGCTGTTTGAGTCGATATGCAAATGCAGATCGTTACAACTCATTCTTTTAATCCAGTTCAATCTGACATCAAGCCTTGTAGGAAATTCAGCTCAACACGTTTACTACGTTCAAAAAAATATTGGAGGGCACGTCGGGTCTTTAGATCCTTCGTTGTCTCCTCAATTCTCGGTTCTGAAACACGTGATAAACGGCTCTATGCTGATATCCGTGTTAATGATTTTCCATACCGAGGTCTGTTAGACAGCGGTGCGAGTGTGACTGTGTTGGGTTGTGGGTCTGAAAGGTTGTTGACAGATAACCAGTTAAAAATACATAGTTTTCCATCTACCATATACACTGCTAGTGGTCAACCTCAGCGTGTGATGGGTTATATTTATGCTCCCGTACGATATAATTCTCAAACTCATTATATGCGCATATACCTGGTACCTTCCTTAGATCAAGCTCTGTATCTGGGAATGGACTTTTGGAATCAATTTGGCATTACTCCACAACTGTCATCCGTGTGCGACGCAGAGAACTTGCCTTCTCTAGCCAAATTCCATTCGTCTTTACCAGTAGACAATAAGAAGCCATGTACCATTGTTGGACAGTCGTCTTCAAAATTTAAACCTAGTAAACAGAAATTTATCAGCAAGAGAATGACTAAAGATGATGAATTTATACGCATGAGATCCTTGGAGTCCATTAACCATAAAACAATCAAAAATAATAAACCCCTAAGCATCAGTCAGAACTTTTATCCCGATCAGGCAGTATTTATAAGATCTTTCAACCAAGATAGCGCTTCGACCAGATTTCCGGCACCATTGTCCCCTAAATTCATCCCTGCGGTAATTAAGGAGAAATTGTGTAACTTTGCTTATATCGTCAAAGATCCGGATGAAAAACATTTAGGCACATACCATGCCAAAGATATTCGGGTTTAACACCATTATTTGTTTATTATATGCCTGGCTTGAGACCTTATCTCGGGTGTGGGTCGTTCCCACGTTTGTTACGACTGGCATACGTCTCCACTTGAAGCAGAAAAATTTCTATTGCGAAAATTCCAAACGCTCAAATAGTTTGAATTTTTTTTTTTATATATACCATGACCACCATAGGGTTGTATATACATACGCTCTGATCTATGCCTTCCCAAAATTCAAATTAATATTCTCACCGATTGTTATGTAAAAATATTTTATTTTGTTTTCCCCTGCATTTACTTGTTTTCTATATTATCATGTACAAGCATATATATTTCTTGCGAGGTGGTGTGTGTATATGTATTGTGTGGTATGAGATGGAGTGTTTACGATGCTGAAATGTCCAATCTCGAATATTCCATTTTTCTTGTTGGTGTTATTGGCTTGAATTAACGCGTGATATTTGCTTTGTGTGGGGAAGAAAACCGATCGGCTGATTAGACATGAAGCCGAAGCGACCGTACAACTGAGTATATATATATGTTCGTCGTCGTTGGTGGTTTCATTCGTTGTATTTGTGCACATATAAACAAAAAAAAAAAAAGAGAACATAAACATGAATAAAGATTTTATAATAATAAAAAAAAAAAATAATAAAACTGATTGTGTGTGTGCACAAATACAGCGAGCGGGACAAACAACGATGCGAAGGGAAAATAGGAGGGGGAAAATTTTCTGATTTTTTTGTAATTGATGTAAAATATTTTTTTTTGATTTGTTAGTCTAGTTTCGAATTTTATACAATAAAGTCTAGTTTTGTATTCCTTTTAATAAAGGCTAGTTTTTGCGCATTGATGACTATAAGTCAGAAATTTTCTTTGTATGATAAAAGTAAAAAAAAATAAAGTCTATTTTGGAATTTGTTGAAAAATTAATAAATTTGGATAAATTAAAAAGTTAATTAATGTGATGGTTGCGAAATAAATTTTTATTAAACTAAATTAATAAGTTTTAATAAATTATAAATTAATTCAATTATAAACAATAAAAATAGAATTGTGTATGTTTAAATAAAATTTATATTTTGATACTTATATCCATATGTAAATAGTATATATAGTTTTTGGTTGGTGTTGGCTTGTGAGAGCAATAAATAAAACAAAAATTGTGGTAGCCATATTTTGATTTGTTTCATTAAATAAGCATATAAAACGTACCTTGTATTTATTTAAGTGAACTAAATAAACATTTGATTTGTTAACCTGAACAATATTGTGAAATCTTATTTGCATAATAAAAGCCTTATTTGTGAAAGGTCTTGTGTTTCTTACTGATGTGGAGTGAATCGCTATTGAAACAGTTTTCTGGTACAACATTATTTGGGCCGTTATATCGGTGTGATAAAATTTAAAGAAAAAAAAAAAAAAACATCATACAATCGTTGTGACATCGCTACGTCAATATTTATGCAGTTATAGCGGTGTGATAAATAAAATAAATCTTACGATCGTAGTATTATCATATACTTGGAGCCGTGTTCTATATTGAGGGGGATCCTGCGTCGGCGCTGTTGGCGGTGTGGTCGGACGGGCCATAAAACAAAAAAAAAAAAAAAAGGTACTCTATTGAGGGAAAACCATCTGTGAATTTTGAATTGTAACAGTTGTTTCTCCCCCTCTTATTTTTACTATATATATTATATATTTGGTTGTGGTCATACTCGCGATTCGTGGTGGTACACCGATGTGGTGGAAACCCCACACAGAGCAGGTATCACGCCGATTTCTTCTTTTCTCCTTTGTTTGAGTGATTGCGTTTGGAGTTTTCGCGATTTTTCTTTTTGCTTCGCTTCGGTTGGTTGTCCGCTTTGGGTGTGGTTCGACCACATAGCGGTTCATTTTCTTTTCAGGTACTTTTGTGTTATTTTCTTGATTTTAACAGTGATTAGTGAAAGTAAAATTTTAACATAACGTAGAATCAGTTTTAACGTAATTTAACTTGCCTAATTTTCAATTTTTTCACTTTTACCGTAACAAAATTTTTTTCTTTGAATTTCTAACTGTCGTGTGCTAAGCCACACCATGTGCGCGTAAATAAATAATTGATCGGGTGATGTGAGGTGGGGTCATGCGAAGGGTCGGCCTTTTTCCACCCTTTTCCGTGCGTGCCGTTCGTTCCTCCAGGACAGGCTGTGCTGGAGGGCGGCACGCCACATGAGTTGATCGCGTCGGGGTGACGGTCTCGTTCCGGGGGATTGTCGCTGGGATTGTCATGCGGGCGTCCCTCCTTCATAAATGGCATCGGTGGCCGTCGCGACTGGGAAACAGCATCCCAGTAGGCGGGCCGATGAGGGGAGGCCCGTGTGGCAGTCACGGCGGTAGTCGCCTGGGATTGAGACGGTCACTCCGAAACGATCACTCCCGGCTTATTATTTCCTTTTGCCGCTGAGGCCGTGGCAGTGTAATTGTTAATTTCCATTTGCCCCTCTAATTTTGTTCATCATGCGGTTATTCAAGCATGAGAAATATGTCTGAGAATCCCCACGCCGCACCGTGAGCTCTAGCCAGCTACTATACCGCATCAGACCGCTATTCTCATGTCTGTTAACGAAATCCCTTTTGGGATTTCGTTACACATTTCATCCAAAGTTTCGGATAATACCGTGGAGACAGTACTTTGTGCCATTCCTACAGTGTAATCATTACCGATCACACTTTGGTAGCTCCCACTTCTCAAAATCTCCAATGTTGCACAGAGTTTTAGACGTGGCGGTAATGCAGCTGAAGTTTTTCCCCACTTCAGCGCTAATTTTTCCTCTAGAAAAATAAAAGCTTCTTTTGTAAGCCTAAATCTCTGTTTAAATCTAAGTAGAATAAGTAAAAATAAATAATATATACAATTTTAGAACAAATACTATTTATGTATCCACTTACATAAAATCTTCAAGTGATAAAGGATTGCTTTGGTCCCTCAAACGTCTCCTTACCACTCTTGTATTCCTTGTGTGCGATGCTTCCTCTTCATCTGACGAATCCGCAGCAATGAAATGTTGTAACAAATTCCTGTAATTTAGATGTACATTGTTATCAACCACTGTTTCTAATAAAACATGCTTACATTTTTTCGATAGCCCAGAAAATTAGTACGGAGAAATAAAAAATAATTTGAATTACTCTATAATCTCAACGGTCAACACTATTCAATTCAAAAATGAACATAACCAAAAAATTATTGTGTTAAAAATACATGTTAAAGCCACTGAACTAAAATTAGATCAAATTTGCTCATTAAAACTATCGTGCGGAATTTATGATACGGTTTCTCTAACCGAACGGATCTGTAACCGGTGAGAAACGACAAGCGACAATAATTTCCGTCCGGATTTCATGATACTGCCCCAGGACATCGATTTTGGTTGCAATTTGAGGATTGAGTTGAAAATTACCGGAAGGCAATAGTATTGGTCATGTTTTTGATGCACAACAAACAATGTGGATAATATCTTACCGAAAAATCCAAAAGTAAAACTGGTACGGCGAATAAATTTCCAAATTTGTCTCACAAATTTATGTTACCTCGACAATCCAAAAAATGGGTGATAAAGCCGTGCCGCGAATTGTGTCACAGCGGCAGATAAAATATTCCAAATTGGACGTGAGGTTTACCAAAAATTTCTTTGTTGATTGTAGCAACTTTTATTAATCCTTTATTCTTATATAATAATTGATGTTGTCGCCTCAACGGTAGATGAAAAAGAGAGCGAACAACCAAAAAATTTTCTTTAATTGTCAAATATACTATAAATGTTATAAACTATGCTATAACTATGTCTACATGCAATTACAAAATTCTTACGACCAAACGGCGCAAATTTTCAAATTTTTATTTTCTTGATAAAATAATAATTGGATACGTGACTTAATAATTGGTCAAATTATTATTCTCTTACATTAATAAAATAATAATTGAATATGTGACTTAATAATCCATTACAATAATATTCATTAAGGCTAATTTGACAATCAGCAAAGTTTTCATGAGTAAAACTAAATAAATAAATTAATTCAATAAATTCTAAAAAATATGATAATAATATAGATATAAATTCAAGGTTCCAGATTACATAACTGGAATATAAATTTTTGAGCTTTCAGCTATTCCTTTAATTTGTGTTTTCTCTTTTTTTATTTTAGATATTTTGGAACAGCTGAAAGCCAAAATATTTGTACACACAAAATGGATTTTATAATATGATAAGATAACAAATACAGTGATTTAAATTATAACAATAATTTTGTTTCTGAATTTATAGTTTTGTTTTAATTTTGAAAAAACGTTAGCGTTCTGATGGTGTGAAATTTTGGCTGCGCAGCAAACATACTCCCCCGGTTAAGCAGTTATTTGCTTAACTACTCGCTCATTAATTTGCATAGTTTGTTGATTGGACGTTTTAATTCACTCGTGCTAGTTTTCAACGTGACAACTCTGACGGCACCGTCTTGGCCCGGATGAACTTTGATAATTCGGCCTCTCGCCCACGTCAGTGATGATGCATTTTCGTCTTTAATCAAAACGAGATCGCCTTCTTTGAAATTATTTTGTTGATGCTGCCATTTGGATCGTTTTTGGAGAGAGGTGAGATATTCTAAATGCCACCTTTTCCAGAAACCTCTCGACATATTCTGTAGTAATTCCCATCGTTCACCTAATTTTAGCGTAGCATCGTTTGGACCTTTATCCGGTATTTCGAGGATCGAAGAGCCAATTAGAAAATGCCCCGGAGTTAAAATGCTCAAATCGTCTGGATCATTATTAGCGGGTGTGAGTGGCCGGGAATTCACTATAGCTTCTATCTGGATAAGTAAGGTTTGTAACTCTTCGAACGTAGGAGCTGACTCTCCCAATACTCGATGAAGATGGGTTTTAATTGATTTTACCCCTGCTTCCCATAAGCCCCCAAAATGTGGTGCTGACGGAGGAATAGTGTGCCATTCAATGTTTTGTGTACCAAGATATGCAGATACTTTTTCGTTGTGATTTTTGGATTTCAGAATCAGAAAAAACTCGTCGAACCTTCTTCGGGCTCCGATGAAATTGGTTGCGTTATCACTATATATAGCGTTTGGCACACCTCTTCTTCCTGTGAAACGCTTCAGTGATGCAATAAACGCATCAGTTGACAAATCCGCAACCACTTCGAGGTGTATTGCCTTTGTTGCCATACAAACAAACAAGCAGATATACGCTTTTAACCTTTTTGACCCTCTGCCCTTCTTGGAACTTATAGTGATAGGGCCGGCGTAGTCAACCCCAACGTTTACGAATGCTCGTGTTAATGTTACTCTTGGTGTAGGTAGATTTCCCATAATTTGCTCCCCTAATCTTGGATGACTTCTAATGCAATGTACGCAGCTATTGGATATTTTTTTTACAACGTCCTTGGCCCCAATTATCCAATATTTAGCTCTGGTTAGGAACAGCAACGTTGACGGATTTGGATGTAAATATTTTACATGTAGATATCTTATGAGCGTTTCTGTTACTTTATGTTGCTTTGGTAGGATCACTGGATGCTTCGTCGAATATGTAACATTCGAAAGTGTTAGGCGGCCGCCTACTCGCAATAAACCATTATCATCGATAAAGGGGGAAAGCGATAATAATTTGCTGCATTTTTTGATTAACCTTTTGCTTTGAATTTGACTTATTTCTTCGTGAAAGGCTTCGTGTTGAGCCCATTTAATTATTAAATCTTCGCTTTTCTGCAGATGTTGACTTGTTATGTAAGGAACTCTCTTTTTACGGCACAATTCGGCGAACCGGATACAACTGCTTAGTACTCTTAACATCAACGTATAAGAAGAAAATCTGTCAATAACATATTTTATAGAGCAAGTTCCGTTTGTAGTAACACCAGAATTCGTTGAGATTAAGAAAGTTTTTCTTTTTTCGACTGTAGTAGTTTGAAATGTAGCATTTTCATAGTTTGGCCAATACGACGGGGGTCTCTGCAGGAATTCTGGACCAGTCCACCAAATTTTATGCTTTAACAGCTCACTTGGTGATAAACCTCGACTTGCGCAGTCAGCTGGATTTAATTTTGTTGGCACGTGCTGCCAATGGCTGCTTGGTATTTTGTCAATAATAAAGCTCGTTCTATTGCCCACAAAACAATTCCACTTTCTAGGAACGTCTGAGAGCCATGATATTACCACGTTAGAGTCACTCCACGCATATAGTGCTTCTGAAGGTGCTTCAAAAATTCCTGCAACTTTGATAATAAGCTTTGTTAAAAGCACGGCTCCGCACAATTCCAGACGGGGAATCGATAGTTGCTTCAAAGGCGAGACCTTAGTTTTAGCAGCAATTAGATGTACAGAAATGTCGCCGTTTGTATTGGTTGACCTTGCATATATTACTGCTGAATAAGCCTTCTCGGACGCGTCACAAAAACCATGAAACTGAACTGTACTTGTTGACTGCATCTGAATAAATCGTGGAATGCGTATACTGGAGAGACAAATTAATTCATTTCTAGCGTTGCACCATGTTCGATTGATGTCGTCTAGCAGTGGATCGTCCCATCCTAGTTTTGTTAGCCAAAGCGCCTGGAGTATGATTTTGAACATAATGGTTGCTGGAGAAAGCCACCCGAGCGGATCAAATATTTTACCACACTCTGATAGTAGTCTTCGTTTTGTTGATGGTTCAACCCGTAACTCTGGAACATTGAAGGTGAAGGCGTCATCATTCGTCAACCAGCAAATTCCTAATGTTTTGACGTATACTTCAGGATCTTCAAATGAAATGGAATTTCCTCCTCGTTTTTCAATGGGTATCTTCCTTAAGAGCTCAGGACTGTTAGAACTCCACTGCCGTAGTGGGAAACCAGCATTCGATAAAGTGGTCGACAAATCAGAGCAGAGTTTAATGGCTTCTTCAACATTATCGCATCCTGATAATAAATCGTCCACGTAGAAGTCCGTTTTGATTAAGTTTCTTAATTTGGAGGACAAATTGTGGCTGTCATTTGGTATTTGTTGCAAGGCCCTTATGGCTAGATATGCTGAACAAGTTAGCCCATATGTGACCGTTTTTAATTTGAAATGCTGCATCTCGTTATTGGGGTCTTCTCGCCACACTATTCTCTGATAGTTTTGATGTTTTGGATGAAGTGAAACCTGCCGATACATCTTTTCAATATCAGAGACAAATGCAATCTTATGTCTTCTAAATCTAGACAGTATGGAAAAAAGATCATCCTGAATTCTCGGACCTGTCATTAAAACATCATTTAAAGATAGCCCCGTGGTCGACTTGCACGAGCCATCAAAAACAACACGTAGTTTTGTGGATGTAGTGCTCACCTTGAATACGGCGTGGTGTGGTAAATAATATGCCTCCCCCCTTTTCGCTAATATTTCTCGATCAGGAATGCGAACCATGTGACCAAGCATCTCATATTCTCGCATAAACTTTGTGTACTCGTCTCTAAGGTGTATGTCCCGCTGAAATTTACGTTCCATGGCGATCATTCTGGAGGTTGCTGCCTTTATACTGTTGCCTAAATGTTTGAAATCGCCCTTTAGGGGAAGCTCTACCATATACCGACCATCAGCGAATTGATGAGTACTAGAAAAGTGTTCTTCACAAATATCATCTTCATTCGGAATATCTATCGGGATTTCTTCCACTTCCCAAAATCGCCGTAACAGTTGACAAACGTCCTCGGAAACGTTTTGAATGGTAAGACATCTAGTTGTGGAGTTAATTTGTTGATCCGCACAACCAGCTACAATCCAACCGAATAGACTGTCAAGCAGGAATACATTTGGTTCTAGCACAATCCGCCTTTCTTTTATAATTTCGTAGAATACGTCGATGCCGAGAATCATGTCAATTTGATTTGGTTCGAAAAATCTCGGATCAGCGAGACAAACTTCTTGAAGTTTGGCCATGTGATTCTCCTGGAGTATTATTGCCTGAGAAGGTAGGTGGTTAGTGAGTTTACCCAATATTAGAGCACATACTTCTATGAAGTATTCTTCATTGTATCTAGATGATAATTTTATGTTGATTTGTCCTCTAGTCCTGCCTGCTGATACTGAAGCTAAACCGTTTACTGTAATGGAAGCCTGTTTACGCTTTAATCCTAATCTTTTCGTAAGTGCTTCAGTAATAAACGAAGATTCCGATCCAGAATCTAGTAAGGCCCGAATATAATGAACATTGCCTCTAGTATCAATTGTAGACATAATCACAGTTGGTAATATTGATTGTTTATTTCCACCAACTGGTATCTTTGAAATGGCATAACTTTGTGAATCCTTATTTTGTGAATGCCCAGGAACTGCTGACTCAGTATTAGCGTCTTTGCTAGAGGTGTTTGAATTTACACTTGTTGGATTTGAATTGCTGTTGTCATCATGCAATATCGTGTGGTGTTTCGCCTTGCATTTAAAACACGTATTTGTTGACGAACAGCTGATCACAGAATGGCCCGCTTTCAAACAATTAGTGCATAAATCGTGCTTATTGATATAGCGTTTGCGAAAGTCAATATCACATCTTTGAAATTTGTAGCACCTGTGAATCGGATGTGGTTTATTACAATACAGGCACTCGACCTTGGTGCTTACTACATGTGAAACCTTTGGAAAAGTCTTGGTTGGTTTTATGGTTATATTGCAGCTTTCTAATGCGTCACATCTTTCATGAAGAAACTTTAAAAAACTATCTACACTAGGCACATCTATGTTTACTGAATGCAAAGCCCATTGCTGCTTGGTTTCATCGTCCATCTTGTTGAGTAGTAGATGCAATATCCACGGGTCACGAGCTTCGCAATCTGGTCCTAAAGCTTTTAGTCCCCGAAGCAACTCGTCCGACGTTTCCGTGATGTTTCTAAGTGATCTTGGTGAAGCCGGGTGAATAGCTGGTTGATCTGAGAACGTTTTTATTATTGTGCTTACTATCGTGCGTTTCTTATCGTATCGTTGTTTTAATTTATCCCATGCCTCTCCATAACTAGCTTCAGTAATGAAAAGATGGTTGATTAGCCGAGCCGCGCTTCCTTGAAGAAGTCCCTTTAGTATCTGAAACTTGTGCACACGTGATAGAGATTCGTTATTGTGCACAGTAGCTTGAAACATATCTTTAAACGACGGCCATTGTGTGTATTCCCCATTAAACGGTGGAATATTAATTCTCGGTAATTTTACTTCGTTTGATTGACCCATCGTTTTATTATGAAATGACTCAAAATATGCCTTTTGTTGAGAATACATGTTGCTTAACGTAGTGTTCAGCTCATCATTATTCGGGTTTCCGTTACTCGCGTTTTCGTTTATTTTTCGTTTCTTTATTTCACGTAACATGGCGGCTTGAGTACTAAAGAATTTAGATTCGAATTCATCGGATTTCGAGGCCTGCTGCGGTAATAGTAGCAATTCGTCCTCGATGTTGCAAAATTCTTCCCACCATGAGTCGAGTTTCTGACGCCTTGACTCAATCTCCTCAAGTGATGTCTCGTCATTCACATTCTCAATAAAAGTAGAAGCCTTTGTTAGAGAACCAAGGACTCGACCACGTTTCTGCACAAGCAAAGCAGCCATATTTGCACTCAATAAACACCTTTTTGTATAACTGAAATTAATTTAATGAAAATGTATTAAATGTTACGCAATGGATTTATGGTATATCAATATATTTAGTTATAATATTTTTACGTGCGAGTTTATATCACTGTTCACTAAATTCACAATCAATGTTCACTTGCTAAACACTTAAATAGTTTATAAATATAATCGTAAACTTACGTAAATTTATAGAATAGGTATATTCAAGTAATATACTGTAACGTAGCAAATATTGTAGATGAAAGCGTTGAAAATATAATCACTTACTCTTCTTTATTGAATTCCACGAAGAGCAGTTGTTTATTCTTAAGTAACTGGCCTTTCATCCGGCTCGAAGGACCATGTTTTTGATGCACAACAAACAATGTGGATAATATCTTACCGAAAAATCCAAAAGTAAAACTGGTACGGCGAATAAATTTCCAAATTTGTCTCACAAATTTATGTTACCTCGACAATCCAAAAAATGGGTGATAAAGCCGTGCCGCGAATTGTGTCACAGCGGCAGATAAAATATTCCAAATTGGACGTGAGGTTTACCAAAAATTTCTTTGTTGATTGTAGCAACTTTTATTAATCCTTTATTCTTATATAATAATTGATGTTGTCGCCTCAACGGTAGATGAAAAAGAGAGCGAACAACCAAAAAATTTTCTTTAATTGTCAAATATACTATAAATGTTATAAACTATGCTATAACTATGTCTACATGCAATTACAAAATTCTTACGACCAAACGGCGCAAATTTTCAAATTCTTATTTTCTTGATAAAATAATAATTGGATACGTGACTTAATAATTGGTCAAATTATTATTCTCTTACATTAATAAAATAATAATTGAATATGTGACTTAATAATCCATTACAATAATATTCATTAAGGCTAATTTGACAATCAGCAAAGTTTTCATGAGTAAAACTAAATAAATAAATTAATTCAATAAATTCTAAAAAATATGATAATAATATAGATATAAATTCAAGGTTCCAGATTACATAACTGGAATATAAATTTTTGAGCTTTCAGCTATTCCTTTAATTTGTGTTTTCTCTTTTTTTATTTTAGATATTTTGGAACAGCTGAAAGCCAAAATATTTGTACACACAAAATGGATTTTATAATATGATAAGATAACAAATACAGTGATTTAAATTATAACAATAATTTTGTTTCTGAATTTATAGTTTTGTTTTAATTTTGAAAAAACGTTAGCGTTCTGATGGTGTGAAATTTTGGCTGCGCAGCAAACAGGTCAATTGTATTGGTGTCTAAAGAATAGAGAAAAACAGAGAATAAACATTTGAAAAATAAAAAAAAACAATGCAGTGTTATCTCATGCGTACCAAAGAAAGGTTGTATATATTTTTATTTCCAGTAATTTTCTGAAAAATTTAAAACTAATAAATTGTTAATTGAATAATGATTTAAAAATAAATAAATATTAACTAAAAATGGAAAATAAATCAGAAAAATATTTATAAACTATAATTTTATTAATAATTTTAAATGATGAAAAATCAACGACGTATTCGTACATCCTCCCTTTCCTGCGCTATGCGCTTGAATTAACACAAAGTGAAAATCACAAATTTACTTATATTTTTCACATTATCCCTCTTATTCGTGTCATTTTGTCTCTTTGCCATGTTAAACAAGAAAGTAAAAAAATCGCACATTTGACAGTGTCAAATGGGCGTTTTTTTAGTTTTTTGTTTAGCATGATGCAAATAAGAGAGATAAAATGACACGAATAAGGGGATAATGTGAAAAATATAAGAAGTAAATTAGTGTCCTGGGCCCGTATTCTTGAAATTCGATCAAAAAAAGTCGCCCATTATTTTCTAGTGAAATACATCATTTCAGTCGAAAATTTAAATTGTTTCATACCAAAGTCACCGGCGAATTTTTTCGGTGAATTTCAAGAATACGGGCCCAGAACTTCAATTTTACGTCGTATAATATACATTTTGCTATTGTGTGCCATCGAATATTTTTATTGTATTATTCTGTTTTCTCACGATGGAAAGTATCAAAAATAAGCGAATCGGGTGAAATCGGTTCAAATTTTTGGTGCTTTCGCTCGCCTTGAGTTATTTTCCCTTTCTTCCAACATGAGATATTTTTGTATCTATTGTTGTTGTTACTCGTACCGACGACATTCATTTTACTTCGTTAATAAAAATCCAAAACAAAATATATACGCAATCAAAAAAATTGCTCGTGATCGTCAATACAAAAAACAAAAAGCAACATAAATAAATGGGTTTTAATTTATACATTCTTCGTCGGCCACATTCATAATATTTTTAACTTTTTTTTTTTGAAATTTGTTGTTTTTTTTAAGTTATGTGAGAATAAACATTTGAAAAATAAAAAAAAAAATTCAGTTAGGAGATAACGGGTAGGGGGGGTTGGCTCTAGGGCAAAAGTCCCGGGAGTTAGCGGTACCAGCGCAGCACAGGGGAGTGGGACGAGAGACACTCCTCCGGCATTCCGAATTCTCGAGAAGTGGGCTGCGACCCCCGAGGGGCAGCTTACGGAAGAGCAAAGAACATCAGTAGTTTGGGCAAGGAGCACTGTGGGCTGCGGAGGCTCGGAAAGGGACCATGTGTCGAAAAGACAGCGGTCCCAGGACGAGGTGGAAGTAGTCAACAGCAAGCGGGCCAAGTTGGTGACTGAAAGGAAGCCGAGCTCCAACTCAGGAACAAAGCTGTTCAGCGATGTCCTGAGGGAGCATGTGTTGATGCTAGCCGTCATTGACGAAAGTCAAGAAGATGGGAGCATCACGGCCGAAAAATGGAGGTTGGTGTATAATGCACTCAACCTCGTCTTTTTAAAGGTCCTGGGTGAAAATCCGGGACCTCCCCCATCCTGCAGAGATGCGGGGTGGTATCAAGGGCGTGTGAAGATAACTGCATGCTTGGACTCTAGATCTGTGGATCTATATAAAAAGGCTATAGCCAAAGTAGGGGAGGTGTGGCCAGGCGCAAAGCTTGCGGCAGTTAGTCGGGAGGAAATTCCCAGCAGGCCGAGGGCACGTGTCTGGCTGCCATCCGAACCGGCTAGCCCTGACGAGGCTTTGGAAATCATTCAGGCCAGTAACCCGAGTCTTCCGACCGGAAATTGGAAGATCGTCAAGCAGGAGGAGGCGAAGGGGGCTCGAAATTATCAATTATGGTAATAAATAAGGAGTCCCTTGCCCTCCTGCACAAAACGAAGGGAGTAATTGACTTCGGTTTCGGGTCAATTACTCTCAACGTTTATAAAAAGGATGGGGCGGAAGCGCGTACGGGAGGCCAACCGGAGGATGGTGGCAACCCGCCCACGCCTGAAGGGGGTACCAGCAGCATGGGGGGAGAAGCTGAGGGTAGGGGGCAGAGTGAAGCCGGCGACCTCGGTCGGACAAGGCCTCCCTTGAAGCATAAGGAGAGGCATATAAGCGAAGGAGCTGGTGTACCGATGGAGGAGGCTGTCGGCAGCCCGGCCAGACGGGTCGGCACTGACAAGTCCTCTACAGAGGGTATGAGGGGTGGCGAGACGGGTGGATCCGGCGCACCCCAAAATACCGAGAAATAATATTCCTGCGGTAGCAGGAATATACCATAGAGATAGGTAGAGGTTAAATGGTTATGATTAAGATAACACAAATTAACCTTCACCATTCTAAGGCTGCTTCGGCAGCTCTACTCCTCAGGCTGACTAGTTCGGGTGAGGATGTGATATTAATCAAAGAACCTTGGATTAACAACAACAGGATCTGTGGCCTCAGAACCAAGGGGTATAAAATTATATCCTCTAGTAAGTCTGGGAAGATCAGATCTTGTATTCTTGGGAAAAATAATATTAATCTTTTCCTTCTCTCTCAATACAGCAATGGTGACACTACTGCAGTTAGCCTGGAAGTAGGCACTTGTAGATTCTGGCTAGTTTCAGCCTACATGGACCGGGGGAAGGAGGTTCCTCCGGATAACCTGGAGGAGCTGATCCGTAAAGCGGAACAATCAAAGGTAGGTGTGGTACTGGGAGTTGATGCTAATGCGCATCACACTATCTGGGGAAGCACAGACATTAATGAAAGAGGTGAGTCGCTTTTTGATTATTTGATGAGTACTAACCTTTCAGTGTGTAATATTTGGCGGGAACCCACATTTATTACTAGTAACAGGCAGGAGGTTCTAGACGTGACCCTTGCCTCAAATAATATTCTTCATATGGTTAAAAATTGGAGGGTGGATAAGGAACACTCCTTTTCTGATCATCGATATTTAACCTATAGCCTCGATATTCACCCTGCTACCCGGGAAGCCTTCAGGAACCCTAGAAGGACCAACTGGAGCAAATATGGGGAATTATTGGAGGAAATGTTACCGACGAGGGCTATGGAGCCCCCGACGACCGTTGGGGAGCTGGAGGACATGGTGGCTAGCGTTACTAGCGCATGCAACCGATCCTTTCGCGCTGCCTGCCCACTGGCTAAGCCTAGGGGTAGGCAAAAACCGGTATGGTGGTCCAGGGAACTGGGAACCTATCGTAAGGCTTGTAGGATAGCCTTTAATAGAGCCAAAAATACAAGGGAGGCTCAGGATTGGGACTCCTATAAGGAGAAACTCGGAATTTATAAGAAAGAATTAAGAAAGGCACAAAGGAGGTCTTGGAGAATCTTCTGTGATAATATGGAAGAGGTATCCGAAACCTCCCGCCTTAGGAAGATTCTTTCCAAAAGTACATCTAGTCCTAGTTTTTTGATAAAACCGGACGGATCTTGGACAGCTTCTAGTGGAGAATCTCTGGAGCTTCTCTTCGAGACACACTTCCCAGGGAGCTTTGAAGACCTGTTGGTGCGTAGCAATCATCAGGAATCACTGTCAGTAACCACAGAGGATATCGTAACCAGAAAACGGATCCTATGGGCACTGAGGGGTTTTAAACCATTTAAATCGGCTGGTCCGGATCAAATTATACCAGCGGAACTTCAAAACAACTCAGTAATTATTCTTCCCTACCTGGAAGCTATATTCAAAGGGTGTTTGAAGCTGGGCTATATTCCTAGGTACTGGACGGAGGTCAATGTGGTGTTCATACCGAAAGCGGGGAAAAGCTCACATGTCTATCCTAAGGACCTAAGACCAATAACTCTATCATCCTTTCTTTTGAAAACCTTGGAAAGGCTGCTGGATGTATACATCAGAGATAAAATAGGTGCCAGGAAGTGGGCATCGTCTCAGCACGCGTACACAAAGGGTAGATCTGTGGACACTGCTCTGCACGCCTTGGTGTCTACGATTGAGAAATCGATTAATTCGAAGGAATTCTGTTTGGTGGCCTTCCTGGATATAGAAGGCGCCTTTAATAATGTGAAAGCGGAGGTAATCAAGGAGGGATTGTCATTTTTGGAGGTGGACGTTCCTCTGATAGGGTTAATCAATTATATGCTGGGAAGCAGGATTGTTAGCTCGAAGTTGGGGGACTCCACCTTAAAGAGGCGAGTAACTAGGGGAACTCCGCAGGGGGGGGGGTTCTGTCCCCTCTTCTCTGGAACATAGTGGTAAACGGGTTACTACTTGAATTGGAGAGAGAGGGTATTGAAGTTATTGCGTACGCAGATGACGTAGCTTTAGCTGTTACCGGGAAATTCCTGGGCACGATTGTAGACGTAATGCAGAATGCGCTTACCATCGTTACGAAATGGGCTGGCAAATGTGGACTTGGTATTAACCCGTCCAAGACAGAGCTGGTACTCTTTACTAAGAAATACAAAATCCCGGTTGTTGTCCCTCCTACCTTAAATGGCACGAGACTTGCTTTTACTGATAGAGCTAGATATCTGGGCATTATCTTGGACAGTAAGCTTAGTTGGAAGCCCAACATGTTGGAGAGAATAAACAAAGCTACTATTGCTTTGTACTCCTGTAGGAACGCCATTGGTCATAGATGGGGTCTGAAGCCGGAGCTGGTACACTGGCTCTACACCGCCGTAGTGAGACCTGTACTCATATACGGGGTGGGTGTTTGGTGGCCAGCTCTGGACAAGATAACTTACAAAAGTAAGATTGAGAGAGTGCAAAGAACGGCCTGTATGCTTGTTAGCGGGGCATTGTGGTCGACACCGACAAGTGCCTTAGAGGTTATGTTGCACCTTCTTCCGGTCGACATTTTTGGCAAACAGATGGCGGCAAATACGGCTGTACGACTTGCAGCCGTCTCTCAGTGGAGGTGTCTTAGTATAGGACACTCTACTATCGTCAGATCGTTGAAAGATGAGCTGGCGAATCTTGACTACATTAAACCTACTCTACGCTTCGAAAAGCGATTTCGGACCTCCTTCCCTTCAAGGGAATCCTGGAGGGATAGACCGTCATCGGAAACTGAAGCGTTGCAATTCTTCACAGATGGCTCCAAGCTAGACGGCAAAGTAGGAGCTGGAGTATTCTGTGACAAATTAAATGTAAATATTTCTATTCGTCTCCCTGATTACTGCAGCGTGTACCAAGCTGAAGTCGTAGCGCTTGAGGAGGTTATGGCGTGATTGAAGCATAATGTGTTATCCTCAGACGATATCACAATCTATGTGGACAGTCAAGCGGCGATCCGGTCGTTAGAATTGGTGTCTTTCGCGTCACGGGTGGCGTTGAGTTGTCACTCATCTCTAAATGAGATGGGTGAGCATTTCAACATCCAGGTAGTCTGGGTCCCAGGTCACTCGGGCGTCATGGGGAACTGCAGGGCAGATGAACTTGCTAGGCATGGTACGACTCTCCAGCTGCAACCGGAAAGGGCAAGTCTGGGGAGGCCTATCACAGCGCTGAGACAAGCACTTGGGAAGCAGGCGCTATCCTCAGCGGGGGAAAGGTGGTCTAACACCCTAACCTGTAGAGTTGCAAGACAAGTTTGGCCAAAGCTGGACTTGGGGCGCACTAGGGCATTAATATCCTTACGCAGACGTGAATTAAGAACGGTCGTAGGAATACTCACGGGACACTGCCTTTTTGGAGAACATGCAAGAAGGCTGGGTCTGGAGGCTAATGACTTCTGCAGAAGCTGCTTGGACGAAGAGGAGGAAGAGACGTTGGTCCACTTCCTTTGCTCGTGTCCAGCATTGGCTCTCAGAAGGCACAAACACTTAGGTAAGTTCAGGATGGACTGCCTCTCGGATCTCGAAAACATTAAAGTGCGGGACGTCTTACGCTACATAAGTAGCTCGAAATGGTTCCAATAGGGGTAAAAGGGGATACATCCTGTGGTATCACAATGGACCGTCACCGGTCTAAGTGTGCGTAAGCAGCCACTCCAACCTAACCTAACCTAACCTAACGGGTAGGAAGTAACGGCTCTTCGTAATTTATTGAATGCTTCGTCACAATGAGCATTCCATTCAAATTTTACATTTTTCCGTAACGGCTTAAAGGTTCGGAGATTTTGGAATAATCTTTAATAAACCGTCTATAGTATCCAGAAAAACCAAGAAAACATCTAATATCTTTTGCGTTTGTTGGTAAAGGGTAATTCATAATGACATTCACCTTCGAGTGGTCTGGTTTAACACCATTCTGTGTTACTATGTGCCCTAGATAACTGATATCAGTCCTTAAAAATTGTGATTTGGTAGGTTGTAGCTTCAGATTATAGGAACGTAAACGTTTTAGAACATCAATTAATTTAGAACTATGATCCTGAAGATCGTACTCATATATAACAATGTCATCAAAATGTCCAAAACATCTTAAACAATCTAGTCCCAACAATATCGTGTTCATGAATCGCTGAGATATAGTTGGAGCACCCTTCAGACCAAATGCCATTCGCAGAAAATGGTAATGACCGGCTTAAGTACTAAATGCATTGTGAATGAAATCATTCAAACATTGTGTTATCTGAAACACATATTCTTGAGCTCGATTTAAGGCCTAGCCGATAGTATTGCCCTTGCCTATTGGTACAAAATCATCTACAAATTGTAAGATAACTTTGTCGGGAGAATTATGCCTATATGTAATGAGCTCGTATACAGATTAAAGAGAGTCGGAGAAATTTTGTTCCCTTGAGGGAGCCCAATGTTCACCACTCCCTCCAATCTGTAACCTCTTTCACACAAAACCAACTTACGCTCACTCATGAACTCATACACCCATTTACAAATTTTCCCAGGGAATCGTAGGTTCAAAAGAACCTGATATAGTTTCCCTGGAACCACAAAATCATACGCTCTTTCAATATCCAGAAATACCGTCACAATAAACTTCTTTTCCTTTCGTACTTCCCACACAAATTTTTCCACACATTCGTTTGCAGGGTGGTTACGTCGGAAACCAAAAGTGGCCCCCTGGCAGTTTTCATTCATAAACTTTTCAATCCTGCCTTTCATCATCCCATTCACCATTTTAATAAAAACATTCAACATACATATTCCTCTATATATTATTGCCAGATTTGTGTCACGATCTCTTTTGGGAATTGGGGAATCTTTTTGGTATCTGAACACTCATCCATACCCTATTGAGAACTCGAAGCAAGATTTCCTTTGCTTCAACGCTCAACAGCCCAATTATATTATAACCCACTCTATTTATAACTGGGGCGTAGATTTTGCCGTTTCTAAAACCCTCAGGAGCTCATTCCATTCAAATTGTACACACATTTTATTCAAATTTTCAACAACAGTTTCAGGTAAAACCCAATCGTTACTATTACCTAAATTATACTGAACATACATCCGTTATCATTTGTAAGAATTGATTTCCCTTTTCGGAGTCATCCATTACACTGTTTCTTCCATTCCTCATTTTACCTCTCACTCTATTGAACTTATTTCATACATCTTTAGTTGTGGTTCTGTGTGTCATTTCTGACATATGGCTCCGCTGACTTCTCCTTTTTGCTCTACGGAAAGCCTTTTTCAATTTTTCATTTACCCATTCATAATTTCGTCCACAATCACGACAAATACACCTGTTAAGTTCACGCAAATCTATCCGTTTCCTTTCATGCCAATACTGAATCTCAATATTCCACCAACCGTTTACTTTAATTTCATTCGCCCTTATTTCAAAACTTTCATTCACTCTCTCTATTTCACACTCAAGTTGGTTTGCATCATTTATTTAATTTGTTATGAGAATCTCATTCATACGTTCAACCCATTTCTTACTATTCAGCAAGACCTTTTTCTCAACATCTACATTTGCACCACCTAAACATGAATTAATCATAAAATGATCACTACTCAAATTCTCATCTGTTACATTCCAAGTGACTTGGGCCACCAGTCCGCTAAACACTAAAGTGATGTCTGTCGCACTGGCTGTAGCC
This sequence comes from Tipula vernalis, assembly GCA_958295665.1. Classification (NCBI taxonomy): domain Eukaryota; kingdom Metazoa; phylum Arthropoda; class Insecta; order Diptera; family Tipulidae; genus Tipula; species Tipula vernalis. The sequence goes on from OY282561.1 coordinate 106,162, forward strand.
CCAACATACGCCATACTTGTTGGCCTTCCATACTTCCGAATCATGAGATCGGAATCCAGAACGAGGTCAGCCAACAAGTTTCCCAAGCATCATTCCTTTCTCACCCTCCAACACGCGAATTTGCATTCATATCACCCCCTCCCCGAATCAAGTCACTTTTTCCACGCACCCAGTCAAATAATTTTTTTAGAATCCCTTACGCCTTTATCTCTATCACTCACAGTTTTAATTGAAGCTGCATATACACTTACAATTAACAAATTTCTATCCAGATTCCTAGTTTTGGCAGCAATGGCTTCGATGCACTCAAAATCGGGGAGCCGCACATTGGTCAACCTGATATTGGCTCGTGCCAATATCGCTACACCGCCGAAGCCATCGGCCCTTGGTCTGGACAGAAAATTGTACCCATTCACTCGAAACGTCTTTTCCTCACGCTCCCACGTCTCACTCACAAGTATTACATTCAAATCATTATTGACCAGATAACTCCGCAGCATATTACTCTTGTCATATATCCTTTGGATATTTATCTGATCAATTTTCAAGCATTAATTGAATCTTACCATTCTCTCTGTCATTGAAGGATTTTGACTCCCCCTCATTTACCCATTCTGTCATCCTGTAGTGCTATCATTAGCTCATTTGAGTTTAGAAATGAGTATCGCCGTTGTTATGTAGTTTCTCCTGTTACCATGCTTGCGGCTGCTACACTACTTGTTGTTGGTTCTCCTACTTTCTCTGTTGTTTCTTTGTTTCAATTGGTTGCTCATTCGAACTTTTATTGATTGTGTTGTTCTTGTTGATTTTATTTTGATTCATATTTTTTACTGCTTCATTATTATTTTTATTTCCATTATTATTATTATTGTTGCTGTTATTAATGTTTTCGATATTATTGCTATCAATATTTCTATTAATACGTTGTTATTTTTGGTTATTATTAGAATTATTTTTATTATTGTTATTAATTTGATTATTGTTGCCTTGGTTAATGTTTGTACGGTCTCCTGCGTTTCTTTGTAGTACATCATTATCTAATTGTTTTGATTGTCCATTAATCGTTGCTCCAGTAGTATTGGCATTTTCTCGAAAATATACTTCTTAGGCTCTCAAGTAGATAATTCGCTCCATGGTTTTTATTTTGATTATTGCCTTTTCCATTTTGAAGGTAGGACACTTCTTATCAAACGTGGTATGTTCGCTTTTACAATTTAGGTACTTAATTGGTTCGCAAGGTATTGTCTCATGCCCGTTGTGTATACAATTTGCACATTTAGGGCATACCGACACTCTCTCACATCTTGCTTTGGTATGTCCGTACCGTTGCAAGTGTGGCACCTCATTGGATTGGGGAAATACATACGCACTTCCAGTCTCAGGAATTCAGCTTTATTGAACTCTGGTAATCCAATCATATTGAAGGTTTTATTTGCATTACTTTGATCACCTTTTGGCTCTCCAATTCCTTGGTTATTTCCTCCTCTTATAACACCTTTGCTGAAATTTAAAAACTTGTGTTTTCTTCAAATTTAATAGGCATCTCTGCCAATTTCACAGCCTTCATCAATTGTTGGTATCCTTCTTCTTTATTTGTTAAAACCAAAAGATCTCCACTTCGTAATCGCTGCTTCTCTTTGATATGAGATGTTATCATCGGCAAACCTTTCTCGATTAGAAACGGTGATACTCCGTTGAAGTTTTTATATTTGTTTTCATCAAGTTTTGCAAATCCCATCGCGTCTACGAGGGGCGCAAATCTATTTTGAACATTTCAGGCGTCCTGCCCACAGGCAGTTACCATACACTAGGTTAGGTTAGGTTGGAGTGGCTGCTTACGCACACTTAGACCGGTGACGGTCCATTGTGATACCACAGGATGTATCCCCTTTTACCCCTATTGGAACCATTTCGAGCTACTTATGTAGCGTAAGACGTCCCGCACTTTAATGTTTTCGAGATCCGAGAGGCAGTCCATCCTGAACTTACCTAAGTGCTTGTGCCTTCTGAGAGCCAATGCTGGACACGAGCAAAGGAAGTGGACCAACGTCTCTTCCTCCTCTTCGTCCAAGCAGCTTCTGCAGAAGTCATTAGCCTCCAGACCCAGCCTTCTTGCATGTTCTCCAAAAAGGCAGTGTCCCGTGAGTATTCCTACGACCGTTCTTAATTCACGTCTTCGTAAGGATATTAATGCCCTAGTGCGCCCCAAGTCCAGCTTTGGCCAAACTTGTCTTGCAACTCTACAGGTTAGGGTGTTAGACCACCTTTCCCCCGCTGAGGATAGCGCCTGCTTCCCAAGTGCTTGTCTCAGCGCTGTGATAGGCCTCCCCAGACTTGCCCTTTCCGGTTGCAGCTGGAGAGTCGTACCATGCCTAGCAAGTTCATCTGCCCTGCAGTTCCCCATGACGCCCGAGTGACCTGGGACCCAGACTACCTGGATGTTGAAATGCTCACCCATCTCATTTAGAGATGAGTGATAACTCAACGCCACCCGTGACGCGAAAGACACCGATTCTAACGCCAGGATCGCCGCTTGACTGTCCACATAGATTGTGATATCGTCTGAGGATAACACATTATGCTTCAACCACGTCATGACCTCCTCAATCGCTACGACTTCAGCTTGGTACACGCTGCAGTAATCAGGGAGACGAATAGAAATATTTACATTTAATTTGTCACAGAATACTCCAGCTCCTACTTTGCCGTCTAGCTTGGAGCCATCTGTGAAGAATTGCAACGCTTCAGTTTCCGATAACGGTCTATCCCTCCAGGATTCCCTTGAAGGGAAGGAGGTTCGAAATCGCTTTTCGAAGCGTAGAGTAGGTTTAATGTAGTCAAGATTCGCCAGCTCATCCTTCAACGATCTGACGATAGTAGAGTGTCCTATACTAAGACACCTCCACTGAGAGACGGCTGCAAGTCGTACAGCCGTATTTGCCGCCATCTGTTTGCCAAAAATGTCGACCGGAAGAAGGTGCAACATAACCTCTAAGGCACTTGTCGGTGTCGACCTCAATGCCCCGCTAACAAGCATACAGGCCGTTCTTTGCACTCTCTCAATCTTACTTTTGTAAGTTATCTTGTCCAGAGCTGGCCACCAAACACCCACCCCGTACATGAGTACAGGTCTCACTACGGCGGTGTAGAGCCAGTGTACCAGCTCCGGCTTCAGACCCCATCTATGACCAATGGCGTTCCTACAGGAGTACAAAGCAATAGTAGCTTTGTTTATTCTCTCCAACATGTTGGGCTTCCAACTAAGCTTACTGTCCAAGATAATGCCCAGATATCTAGCTCTATCAGTAAAAGCAAGTCTCGTGCCATTTAAGGTAGGAGGGACAACTACCGGAATTTTGTATTTCTTAGTAAAGAGTACCAGCTCTGTCTTGGACGGGTTAATACCAAGTCCACATTTGCCAGCCCATTTCGTAACGATGGTAAGCGCATTCTGCATTACGTCTACAATCGTGCCCAGGAATTTCCCGGTAACAGCTAAAGCTACGTCATCTGCGTACGCAATAACTTCAATACCCTCTCTCTCCAATTCAAGTAGTAACCCGTTTACCACTATGTTCCAGAGAAGAGGGGACAGAACCCCCCCCCCTCCCTGCGGAGTTCCCCTAGTTACTCGCCTCTTTAAGGTGGAGTCCCCCAACTTCGAGCTAACAATCCTGCTTCCCAGCATATAATTGATTAACCCTATCAGAGGAACGTCCACCTCCAAAAATGACAATCCCTCCTTGATTGCCTCCGCTTTCACATTATTAAAGGCGCCTTCTATATCCAGGAAGGCCACCAAACAGAATTCCTTCGAATTAATCGATTTCTCAATCGTAGACACCAAGGCGTGCAGAGCAGTGTCCACAGATCTACCCTTTGTGTACGCGTGCTGAGACGATGCCCACTTCCTGGCACCTATTTTATCTCTGATGTATACATCCAGCAGCCTTTCCAATGTTTTCAAAAGAAAGGATGATAGAGTTATTGGTCTTAGGTCCTTAGGATAGACATGTGAGCTTTTCCCCGCTTTCGGTATGAACACCACATTGACCTCCGTCCAGTACCTAGGAATATAGCCCAGCTTCAAACACCCTTTGAATATAGCTTCCATGTAGGGAAGAATAATTACTGAGTTGTTTTGAAGTTCCGCTGGTATAATTTGATCCGGACCAGCCGATTTAAATGGTTTAAAACCCCTCAGTGCCCATAGGATCCGTTTTCTGGTTACGATATCCTCTGTGGTTACTGACAGTGATTCCTGATGATTGCTACGCACCAACAGGTCTTCAAAGCTCCCTGGGAAGTGTGTCTCGAAGAGAAGCTCCAGAGATTCTCCACTAGAAGCTGTCCAAGATCCGTCCGGTTTTATCAAAAAACTAGGACTAGATGTACGTTTGGAAAGAATCTTCCTAAGGCGGGAGGTTTCGGATACCTCTTCCATATTATCACAGAAGATTCTCCAAGACCTCCTTTGTGCCTTTCTTAATTCTTTCTTATAAATTCCGAGTTTCTCCTTATAGGAGTCCCAATCCTGAGCCTCCCTTGTATTTTTGGCTCTATTAAAGGCTATCCTACAAGCCTTACGATAGGTTCCCAGTTCCCTGGACCACCATACCGGTTTTTGCCTACCCCTAGGCTTAGCCAGTGGGCAGGCAGCGCGAAAGGATCGGTTGCATGCGCTAGTAACGCTAGCCACCATGTCCTCCAGCTCCCCAACGGTCGTCGGGGGCTCCATAGCCCTCGTCGGTAACATTTCCTCCAATAATTCCCCATATTTGCTCCAGTTGGTCCTTCTAGGGTTCCTGAAGGCTTCCCGGGTAGCAGGGTGAATATCGAGGCTATAGGTTAAATATCGATGATCAGAAAAGGAGTGTTCCTTATCCACCCTCCAATTTTTAACCATATGAAGAATATTATTTGAGGCAAGGGTCACGTCTAGAACCTCCTGCCTGTTACTAGTAATACATGTGGGTTCCCGTCCAATATTACACACTGAAAGGTTAGTACTCATCAAATAATCAAAAAGCGACTCACCTCTTTCATTAATGTCTGTGCTTCCCTAGATAGTGTGATGCGCATTAGCATCAACTCCCAGTACCACACCTACCTTTGATTGTTCCGCTTTACGGATCAGCTCCTCCAGGTTATCCGGAGGAACCTCCTTCTCCCGGTCCATGTAGGCTGAAACTAGCCAGAATCTACAAGTGCCTACTTCCAGGCTAACTGCAGTAGTGTCACCCTTGCTGTATTGAGAGAGAAGGAAAAGATTAATATTATTTTTCCCAAGAATACAAGATCTGATCTTCCCAGACTTACTAGAGGATATAATTTTATACCCCTTGGTTCTGAGGCCACAGATCCTGTTGTTGTTAATCCAAGGTTCTTTGATTAATATCACATCCTCACCCGAACTAGTCAGCCTGAGGAGTAGAGCTGCCGAAGCAGCCTTAGAATGGTGAAGATTAATTTGTGTTATCTTAATCATAACCATTTAACCTCTACCTATCTCTATGGTATATTACTGCTACCGCAGGAATATTATTTCTCGGTATTTTGGGGTGCGCCGGATCCACCCGTCTCGCCACCCCTCATACCCTCTGTAGAGGACTTGTCAGTGCCGACCCGTCTGGCCGGGCTGCCGACAGCCTCCTCCATCGGTACACCAGCTCCTTCGCTTATATGCCCCTCCTTATGCTTCAAGGGAGGCCTTGTCCGACCGAGGTCGCCGGCTTCACTCTTCCCCATACCCTCAGCTTCTCCCCCCATGCTGCTGGTACCCCCTTCAGGCGTGGGCGGGTTGCCACCATCCTCCGGTTGGCCTCCCGTACGCGCTTCCGCCCCATCCTTTTTATAAACGTTGAGAGTAATTGACCCGAAACCGAAGTCAATTACTCCCTTCGTTTTGTGCAGGAGGGCAAGGGACTCCTTATTTATTACCATAATTGATAATTTCGAGCCCCCCTTCGCCTCCTCCTGCTTGACGATCTTCCAATTTCCGGTCGGAAGACTCGGGTTACTGGCCTGAATGATTTCCAAAGCCTCGTCAGGGCTAGCCGGTTCGGATGGCAGCCAGACACGTGCCCTCGGCCTGCTGGGAATTTCCTCCCGACTAACTGCCGCAAGCTTTGCGCCTGGCCACACCTCCCCTACTTTGGCTATAGCCTTTTTATATAGATCCACAGATCTAGAGTCCAAGCATGCAGTCATCTTCACACGCCCTTGATATCACCCCGCATCTCTGCAGGATGGGGGAGGTCCCGGATTTTCACCCAGGACCTTTAAAAAGACGAGGTTGAGTGCATTATACACCAACCTCCATTTTTCGGCCGTGATGCTCCCATCTTCTTGACTTTCGTCAATGACGGCTAGCATCAACACATGCTCCCTCAGGACATCGCTGAACAGCTTTGTTCCTGAGTTGGAGCTCGGCTTCCTTTCAGTCACCAACTTGGCCCGCTTGCTGTTGACTACTTCCACCTCGTCCTGGGACCGCTGTATTTTCGACACATGGTCCCTTTCCGAGCCTCCGCAGCCCACAGTGCTCCTTGCCCAAGCTACTGATGTTCTTTGCTCTTCCGTAAGCTGCCCCTCGGGGGTCGCAGCCCACTTCTCGAGAATTCGGAATGCCGAGCGGCGATTCCTGTATCGCCTTTTCGCCGTAGGAGTGTCTCTCGTCCCACTCCCCTGTGCTGCGCTGGTACCGCTAACTCCCGGGACTTTTGCCCTAGAGCCAACCCCCTTTGTATCTTTAGAGGCCCCACCTGTCTGGTTCGAGGTACCCCCATTCACTGATACCGGCTTTTGAGGAGAGCCGGTGCCCTTTGTTTTCTCGGTGTTCGATCTTTCCATCTGATTCCCACGAGTATCGGAGAAATAGAGGTCCGCCTGCGCAGAGATCCGAATACGCAGGTAAGGCTAAATACAACTGGAGGTCGCCAGATATCCAGAGGGCTCCGTTAGCGACTGGGCTTTGTTAAATGGGCCCCCAGCCTAGTTGATCATCAGCACGGGTCGCTTAACACCTTAATCCAGCCCATTCGGCTCGCTAGCACCGCGGCCTCCCAGCACCCCTTCCCTCCGCCCACATTCTCTCCCCCTTTCACCTATTCACATGGAGAGCCCAATCCAATGGGATCCATTCCATTCTCCGGGTCACCCGTTTATAGGGGTACCCCCACTCATCACCCGCGGAGACTCCGGAAGTGCAGAGAGGACACGACGCCCAGTCCGCCGTGGTTATTGGTCGATGGTTTTCTGGCGCCATCTGTTCGCCTTTCCATGCTGGGCATCATAGGCACTCAGAATTTAATGAACTGAGGTTAACCACTCCCCAGTTCCCTGAGACTCTCCCACCAGCTGGACTGCGGTTGGGGGCGGCTTATTTAATTCACCGCTAGCCTACCTATCGATAGGCCGTCCACTATCCACCACCTGTGACCCCCCGATAGCTGCAGTACGCCACGGGTACCATACACTAAGTGTACAGCTACTTTTTGTTTAAACTGTGTACGCAACTTTTGTTGTTTGTTGTGCACTTACAGAAAACCAATAAAAATAAACACTGTCTTTCAGTTTTATCTGCTTTAATGCAAATTATATTTACTAAAAATATTTATTGCCACTTATCACCAATTAGTATGAAATATTTTCACCAAAAAATGAAAAAAAAAAATTGAGAAAATTATTGAAAAAACTTGTATACGATTTTTTTTTTGTAAGAGCTGTCAAAAAATATGTCGTTTGTCTACGAAGTACGATTTAGGACGTTGATAATATTTTACGTCAAGTTATTATTTCGCCAGAATACGATTGTACCAATTATTTAAATGAAAAATTGATTAATAAATTTATAGAGGCGAATGGTTGATTGCTATGATGATGGAGTAATGCGCAAAAGCTCCGGAGTTCATTTCTACAAACTTCCGAGATTATTTTAAGCAAACATTTGATAAGTTACGTATTTCCAAGGAATTATTCGAATTTGACACAAACATTTGCGTGAGTTGCTTGAAATCGAAATTCAAAACTTGTATATTCCACTCCATCAGCTATCACATCATAGATGAAGAACTTGCAGCAAGCAACTTCCCTAATTGAAATCGAGCACATTTACAGTCATGCAAGTTGAACTGTTTTATTGCAAGCGTGGGGTCATTTTGAATACCATAAAAACAAAAAGATAAAACGCCTAAGGTCCCGAGGAAATCTTAAAAGAAATTACTGTAACGAGAGAACGTACTGCAACATAGAACACTCGAAGGATTCCTGGTAGACCCTGAATATGCTTGCAACGGACGACCTTACATCCATTTGTCGACAAATTCGATTTGGATTCATCAATGCTATGTTAGTAGTTATAACACGAGGATCCTCTGGCGCACGAAGAACCAAAGTTTGTAAAACAGAGGGTTTCGGAGGATTTCAACCACTAGTTGGCCACAGTTCCAAATAGTTCCCATTTTAGACACTTCCTCACACAACCTAAGTATGTGTCATCATTATTGCATCTGCAGATACCAAATCTGACGACTTAGCAGACTCAATAATCCGTCACTTATTTCTAAACCGAAAACACCCCGCTTTTCCTCATCAAGGGTATTTAACGGATTGTTGTATTGAATAAAGAATTTTTTAACACATTCAGATTTTTTCGGTGCTGTCTTAGAAGTGGGGCCGTAAATGATTGAATTTGGTTTCACTTGAAAGTGCCCAAAGAACTAGAAAGAGAAGGCTACATTGAGCCAATAATATTTTTTGTGATATCTACAACACATTAAAAAAGACACAAAAGAAAAGCAAAATAGGTTAAAATTGGTATACTAGATAAGAGAAAATAGGAAAGATAAATAATAAACTGTACTTTTTCATGTTCCCCCGACCAACAATTAAGCCGATAAACAAGTAGATAGGTATTTCTTTAATTTTTCCCATTACATCGATTTTTCACATAACATTTGGTTTATTACAAACATTTTTAATATCATGTGAAAAAAAAAATTATAAAATATCTAAATTTCCTAAAAATATTGGCTTGCCATGAAGCTACTGGTGTTACCAGAGATTTATCGAGAAGTGAGATTGTTGAAAACCTCTTATTAAAATTTCTCGAGAAATAAGAAACAAAAAGCCTGTATGTCTGGAAAATTTTATCTCGAGAATTTTAGAGACACAAACTCCAATCGGAAGTAACGAGATAAAGAATTTACTCAATTAGTTAGTTCAATTAATGTTTTCTGAAGTTATCGTGCATTCTTATTTATTTTAAGTTGGTTTGCCTTAAAAATGTAAACAATACCCGTGTATAAATTACCCTACCAATACAATATTTCCCCAGTTGTTGAGTATATCATTTCAGAGTAACCTATCATGTAAATTATTCCAAGTAAATCCGTTTATGACAAACGCTTGAAACTTTGTTAAAATTATTATCGTTCATCGAGATATACGAGTAGATACTTCAATATCATACACGAGTATTATGTTAAAAAAATACTAAAATAAAAATAAAATGGAAAGAAAGAAACTAAAAATTACAACAGAAAAAAAAATCGCGAAGTGGGGAATTAAAACGCAAAAGTTAAAATATTTAACAGTTAAGTCAGTTTTCTTGTTACCTATTGCTTTAGATTGCTTTTTTATTTATTTTTTTTTAATTTTTTTATTTTCTTATTATTAACATTTTTCTTGCATTTAGTGTTAAAGAAACTGTTGATAAGTTAAGTGTTTTTAAGTATTTCGCGAGTTAAAAGAAAAAAAAAATTGATTAACTAAATACTATACTATTGGGTGACGTATATTAATTTTAATCGGGAGGAAACGAAAATGTGTCAAATGAATAAGTGAAAAGTGAAAATTAATCTTTAAAAATAGAAATTTTTTAATTAAATTAAGATATTTTGAAGTGCATATTATATTTATAAATCTAGTGTTTTGTATAGTGTTGATTATTCCCTGTACCACACAGCTGTGAAATGACGACAAAGGATCGAAGGATACTTATATTTTTGATATTCCTACATATATTTAGTAGGACAAGATCGCAATATTTAGGTATGTGATTTTGGGCATATATTGAAGTTCGTATAACGCGTATTTTTTATATTTTTTATTTATGTTAGTAGATTAATCGTATAATAAAATAGTATATATTTTTAAAATATTATTCATGACCATTAATCCATTCGTGTTTAAAACATTCTTGAGATGGTTAAAAAATCATCGCGCAAAGTGAATGTTCTACTAACCTTTATCTTAAAGACAAAACGAAGAAAACATTTATATATACACATATTGTGTGTATATAACACGGATACGGTTATATATATATATATATATATATATATATATATATATATATATATATATATTCATGTATATTCATTCCAATATTATAATAAATATGTTTATAAATATTGGAATGTGTAAGAATAATTTATTCATTTCTTTTTTGGTAAGATGAACTCAAGAATTCAAAATAGTATATAAACATCTTTACTATAATTATTATAAGTATTTAAATCTTGGATTTGGGTTGAATTCGATATGAGTTCGTTTTACACTAAATGCAATATTATGTATTATTTATTTATTTAGTTTTAGTTTTATAAATATATTTAAATATCTAGTCTAGTTTGAAACCGAGTGAATGGTTGGGTGGGTGTCTAATGGTTTCGACATACAAAAAAATCTCATAATTATATATTTTGATTTGGTAAGATGGTGGTACACAAAGGCGACAATATATCCCACGAAAATTTTCGCGTGTTCACATTCTTTTTTTTTTTTTTTAAGATTTACAATAATAAAAATTGTTAAACAGACATTACGGATTTATAAACATAATATATTATATAATCATAAATAAGTGAAATCGACTTAACAATTTAAGTATGGTGTATAATATATTTTTTTATGATAAATATGTAGAAATTTCCTGATGTTAAATCAATATATTATATGATACATTGATATATTTAGACAACCAAACCAAAAACCTCACAATTTTTATTTTTTTTCAAATATATACAAACATTTACAACAAAAAAATTTTCCTTTCACCAGATTCCAGTTTTGTTAGTTATTTTACTTGTTTCGTTTGTTATTATAACCGCGCGCCATTACTGCAAGTATAATTAACGTATTCTTTTAACTTTTCTTACTTAAATATACAACGTTATACGTAAAAAGTCAAATATTTTTTACTTTACTCTAGAGATTTTAAGATATATTAAAAAATAAAGTAAAACTTTGACTGGATCGGTTACTAATGAGACACCAATTTGTTTTTGTTATTTTTAAACAACAGAAATAATTGCTTAATATTTGCTTTGTATTTGACCTTCAAAATTATACAAAAAAATATTAATTTTCAGCTATAAACTATTGATAACTCTATTAGACTGTGCAAAAAACTTGTCGTTACTATTTTCTTGCGGAAATTTAACATATTTGAAAACCATTTTCCCCTAGGAACTTTATTGTGTGTTTTCATCACGAATATATTTTATTTATTTTTTTTTTTTAATGCTGCTTTATTCTTGAATATTTCTACAGAGGAATCTAACAAGTAGTAATCAAATCTTAAGCTAAAATTACTACATTTTTAAGCCTTAACCAATGTTAATACTTATTATTAGTGTTCACAATTTAATTAATTTAGATTATACTTATACGTATAACCCACATAACTGAATACCTACCATATGTCCATACTGGTTTGATTAACGCTTTGTACAGAAAAACTTTATTGCCTAATCTTCTTCCCAACAGCCAATAGATTTTGGAAAATATTATTTTTGTTTGGTTTAATTCAGTATATTTTTCACATGGCATAATGTAAAAATTGTTTTCGAACGGTTGGACGTGATCATTTGATCTAAAGTTAAAAAATATTTTGTTTTATTTTAATTTTGTTCTGTGCTGGCTTTTAAAAATATCCATAATCAGTTGTGATTCATTTTTAAAATTTTTAAATTTTTAATTTCTTATTACTTTTAAGTCAGAAGGTACTGAAGATGGCTTACAAGCCGAAATATTTAACGGAAAATGTGTTAAATCAATATAACTGTAGAAATAAATAATTTGTCTATAAAAAGCTTTGTTTTCGAAATTTGAAAAAAGAGATTTGAAAGGACAAAACGAAACTAGAATATTATCAAAAAAAAAAAAAAAAAAAAATTGGCACTAAAATCAAACCATTAATTTAACACCCAGTTATAATGTTAACTTTGATATGGAGTGTTTGAATACAACACGTGAAATATTAAAATCAAAATATTTAGATATATTATTGAGATCACGATGACTACGAATAACTGCACTGTAATAACAATAGTTAGTAGTTGTCATCAGAATTAAAAGTAAATCCCGTAAACGTAAATAACGCTGTGGAGCATAAATGTTAAAAAGTGAAAGCAAGTCTGCACAATCAACTTTTCCACAAAGAATGTCGCGTGCAAAAGTGGCACTCGCACACCTGCCTTGAAGATAATGTTTGAAGACCCAAAAGACAACAGCGATCAATGTACGGCAACAATTTATAACCATTGGGTTCATTTGATGAACAATTTTATTTTTATTTTTTTAAATTGGCTAAGAAACACATGTTTTTTTAACTGTTTTGAGGAGATAATCCATAAACTCCAGTTTTTTTGGGATATTTGAATGCATTTTAATGATCTTGAACTTAATTCTCATTTTAAGTTTCTATCTAAATAGAGGTGATTCTATATATATGATATGCACTAAACCTCCACTAAAATTCCTTCTGGCTAACATCGAGTGTACTACCAAAATCCCCATTTTCGCTAATCTTGTCTAGAGTAGGGATTGGGATTCTTGACGAAATTTGTTCGTTAAGAAATGAAAAAATTTTCTTAAAATTTTTAAAGATTTTCGAGAATTCCCAAACCATAAACAGTCAAAGAAAAATATAAAATAAATTGGGTTTAAATCTTACTATCTAGATTCGATCTTAGTACTTTCCGACCAATCCAAACGCCACTAATTAGAATAGATTTGAAATTTTGTCAGTATTGAAGAAATGTTGATGCATATGCAACCTGTCACCTTCCAATACCAGATCGATCTTTACTTATTGTACTATCCGACTGAAATGTATTTGTGCAAGCTAAATTTTTAATACAATGCTACACGAACAATGTGTCTCTGATTCCGTTTTTTCGACTCTCCTACTAGACTAAATTGATGACTAGTTATGTTATTATAGAAGGGCACTCCTCTTCAAGGACCTGATGGACCTCTGTAGGATGGACGTCAGGAATATCCAGCGCTTTGTTAACAGCTCAAAATGATTCCAGTGAGTTGGAGGAAACAATTATTCGTGGTATGGCTACGGACCATTTTTGTGTCTATGCCTGGTCCTAGTGGACCGCCACCCAAACCTATGTTATTATCCACCAGGTTTTATATATACTCATCGCTTGGTTGCTGGAGTTTTTAGTTGCCATTCTTTCAATCATATTTTGAAAATCGTTTTACTAAAGAATTATTTAATGCAAATAAAACAGGTACAATTTGTCAAACAATGCAACTTACGTATCGATATTTCTTCTACTTTGATTGATTATACAAATATCGAATAATTTTTCTATTTAATGACACTTCGACATATAAAAAGACGTAATTTCATTTATTTTAGAATTTACAATTGCAGGTACATTATTTAAATGACTGGCATGAACGTAATAACTTACTTAAATTAAGTTCAGTGTGCAATTCAGACAAAAAAAATCGGTGTCAGGCACGCAGAGATATAAATAATACATTTTTTAAAACCAAAAAAATTTAGGGTCTATCCGACTCCTTGAACGACACTTTTCGCACAAATATAGATCACCAAACCAACCATTTACATTTTACAAAGATTTTCCATAATTTTGAGCAAGGTGCTTAAAAGATGTCACGGGTTTTCCTAAATTTGGAGACTATTTCCCCAATATCACAATTCATAACAATATAAATCTTCTACTCTCAATCCGCAACAATTAGATCCAGTTGTACATCTCTAGAATACTGTAAATTAGAATACTTGAGAATTCTCCATTCAGAGAGCATCCACAATGTTAAAAATTTATTTTCTCAAAAGCGCTACCATTTGTTCAGATCACAACATTACGTGAGCAAAGTGAGAATTTGCTGGTATAATTCTTTACTCAGTGCTTCAGTCTGGACCGTGGATCTTTCGAAAATGCAAAAAAATTAAACGCAAGCAATAATATAAAATTGGAGTTAGCGTCAATTATCTTCGTGTCCGATATTCCACCTCCTTATCACATAGCATTTCATTTTATTTATCTCCTATCGCCTATCTCCTCAAGTTTCTCTGCTCTAATAGAGCCTTACCATTAGCTCTTCCCATTAAGATTTATATACGACCTTTAACATCAAAATAATTTATTGCTCAGAAATAAAACCTTTAAAATCGATTTTATTAAAGCAATTCACAACTAATGTATCTATCAAAATGTCGTTGAAATTTCAATCAATAATATGTCATAAAATGTCAATAAAACGTCACAGAAATAATTTATACTTCAAATCTTATTAGATATATGTTATTTTTAAGTAAAGGAGACATTATTTGCCACCAGCAAAGTATTTTAGGTAGATTTAGAAATTTAAATTCCATATTATACGGTTCCCTATTCATTTGATGTTAGCAACACCTATGGAACAATTGTTGGTATTTGGAAGATGTATTAACCTTACAAAAATATTTCTTTGAAAATGTTGATATTACCTCGGAAAACAGTACAATAAGTTATGATTTGTGAAAAGCTAGATGATGAATTGTCAAATTTATTTGCAATATAACAAAAAGTCATCGGTCTCGTTTTTGATAAAATCTGTTTGGCAGTTTTCTCTTCCCCTGCAACCCCCTCTACTGTGGACTCAAGTAGACCTAAAAGTTAGCACAAACTGCTTATTACTAAAATCTACCTGTGTACAAAATTTTAAGCCAAAACAAAAATAATAAAAATGTATAACTGGAAGAACGGAAGTACGGACACGACATTTTTCTAATTGATGTTTTGGAGTCCTGTGCCCCTATTCTGGGTATTCCCTTGAAATTGCGAATTGAACTATTTTGACAGTATTCTAGCAGTTGGGAATTATTTTTTCCAAAAGTGTATTCTGGCGATTGGGAATTTTTGAATGTAGGGAAAAATAATTCCATTTTATGTAAGTTTTGACGTTTATTTTATCCCAAATTTTTTTTTTTTTTTGGGAATTAGAATAAACTGCTTGTTTTGTGTGTTTTCATATTTTATTTAGAACGTGATATTGGTAAAGTTTTCATTTTGGTGGGTGCAAAATTCGTAATAGTGCTTTTCCCATTCGAAAATTTTCCCAATTATGCCAGAATACACTTTTGGGAATTGGGGGATACAAAATTGGGGATTATTGAACTTTGGAAATATAGCAATATTTTTCCCAATTCCCACGGAATAGCCAGAATAGAAAAAAAAAATGTTTTCGCCATTACAATACTTACCCAATATAACTTCGTTACATTTTATTTAGAACGTGATATTGGTAAAGTTTTCATTTTGGTGGGTGCAAAATTCGTAATAGTGCTTTTCCCATTCGAAAATTTTCCCAATTATGCCAGAATACACTTTTGGGAATTGGGGGATACAAAATTGGGGATTATTGAACTTTGGAAATATAGCAATATTTTTCCCAATTCCCACGGAATAGCCAGAATAGAAAAAAAAAATGTTTTCGCCATTACAATACTTACCCAATATAACTTCGTTACAGTGGAAAAAGTAAAAAATTTTAGAATTTTTATTCTAGGAAAGGTTATACAGTTAATTTAATTTTATTCAAAATTGTTCGTGCTCTCAAATTTCGATTCATGATTATTTTGTACAAATAACGTGGAAAATTTTAAAAGAAAATAGTAAATCCGTTAAATTTAAAGTTATTTTTAGCTAATTAAATAAGTCATTCAAGTTTTATATGCCCACAGTCAGTTTTTATTACGTCCCTATGACATTTCGTAAGTGGTACAAAAATATATTGATAAAATTAGCTTGAATCTTATCCTATATGGAGTTTTTGGACCCCACTAAAATTATTCGCCTTGCTGGATCGCGAATATCTTCCGCTTTCATTTATATACCACCGCAAGTTTAAATCGAAACTCTGCTTTGAGCAATGCAACTAATTTTCAAGATGTTTCTTTAAATTTGTGCCAGTGGTTCTTCTTGAGAATGGGAGCAATATTACGTTCAAGACCACCTTCACTGCCGACTAATTTACAATCAACTATTTTTGTTATCTCATTTCATCTGGAAAGTTTCACTTTATACCACCGCATAACCTTTTATATGATGCATAAGAGATACTAGTAGAGTCATCAGTTTGAAGAGTATTTGATCTCACAATCTTAATATTATAATAAAACTATCTTCCATATTATCAAATCAACAAAAAATATACTAACTTGGATACAACACAGTTCTGTGACTTCACGAGGCGCAATAAAAACTAATCATGGGCGTACAAAACATAAGTAACTGAACCGCTTTAGCCAAAAATAATTTTAAATTTAATTGATTTATTATTTTCACTTTGTACAAATAAATATTTATCAAAATTTTATAGGGCACAAATTTTATTGAATAAAATTAAATTAGCTGTAAATATTCCTAGAATTAAAATTCAAAATGTTTTTTGATTGGAATGTAAGCAAAATAATTTACTAATTTAATTAAAATAATTAATTTTAAAAAATGTATCAAATTTGACTTGCACAAATACTTATCTGATAGTATACTATATGCAATATTATCTTATATATTATATATATATATATATATATATATATATATATATATATATATATATCTATATAAATTTATATATATATATATATATATATATATATATATATATATATATATATATATATATACGGATATACGGGAGCTTATGATCGAATCTTAAAAATATGATGTTTTAAATTACAATGCAGTGCAAATCGAATCGACATGACTAATTAAATTTGAATGTATAATAATTATGCGACGGCGCGGCATGTGCGAAAAACTTTCGAGTTCAAAAATTGTAAGACAATTAGAAGATTTGCTTCACAAATCGATACAGATATTTGCCTGAACGCAGGTAATAATATTCTATATAAAGCATTTAATTTATTTATTCAAAAATAACACCAACCAACAGATCTTAATGATCCAATTACATGTTGGACGTGAAGGTAGTACAATATCAAAAACAAAGGGTTAATAATAATTTGACATAAACCCATATAGGTAATAATATACAATATACATGTATGTATACATAAAATGAACAAATATTACTCTAACATATCAAAAAATAAAAAAAAAAACAAAATAAAAAAAAAAATAATAATAAAATAAAAATAAAGAATAAAAATTAAACAGATAAGTGAATCAGGTTGTTTTCAATCGTTAATTTGAAATTCTTGAGGTTGCCGAACGAAAACGTATCAAGTGAATTGAAGTAATTGTTATGCTTGCTTTGTAGTCTGATTAATGACGAGTTATTTCTCATATTAGTGCGGTAAGTGTTAATAGTGAATGTAGGAGGATTGCGAGTAGTGTAATGACTGTGACACCGAAAATTTACTTTATCATTAAGAACAGTATCAATCATTTTATGGACAATTTTAAATAGCACCATCTCATCAATAATAATTCTTCTATTATGCAGCAAAGTAATGTTAAACCGAGCCAAACGCAAATCATATCTTTCATGGAAAATATTTTTTTTGTGGTAAAGGAAACGAGTAAACTTCTTTTGTACCCGTTCAATATTATGTGAATGGGTGCTGTAGTTAGGATTCCAAATGACGGTTAAGTATTCGAGGTTGCTCCGTACAAGCGCATTATAAACGCTTAAGAAAGTGCTGGAAGATTTAAAATTTGAGCCAGTTCTCATCACGAAGCCAACCATTTTATAAGCATTGCTGATTAATTGATATATATATATATATATATATATATATATATATATATATATATATATATATATATATATATATATGAACCTTAAACGAAAAACCTCTCATTTATAAAGACCCCTAAATCTTTAACAAATGAACAAACCGATAGACAACTATTACCAATTTTGTAGGAAAATTCACTAAACAAATCTTTACATTTTATTCTGAGCACACAGCATTTATTAATGTTTAGTTCCATGCAATTTCTATTACACGATCGCACTAATTTATAAACATCTGATTGCAGAACAATGCAATCTTGTAAAGAACAAATTGCGCGAAATAATTTTAAATCATCCGCGAACATTAATACCTCACTATTAATACCAACAACTATATCGTTGTTAAAATACAAGAACAATAGTGGGCCAAGCATTGAGCCTTGTGGAACTCCCGACGATGGAATGAAAACTTCAAATTTCGAATCTACTATTTGAACATAATTTGATCTATTGGTTAGATATGACTTGGCCCATTGGATGGTTTTGTTATCGATTCCAAAGTTAGAAAGTTTCAATAAAAGAATTCTGTGATTAACTATATCAAAAGCTTTCGCAAAGTCAGTGTAAATTACATCAACGCTGTGCCCTGAGTTCATTGAATCATAAACAAATTCTGTAAAGTTCAATAAATTAGTCAAGGTAGACCTAGATTTGTAGAAATCATGCTGATGATTAGAAATTAAATGTCCCGTTTTTTCTATTAATGCATTAAACACAAGTCGTTCAAATGTTTTTGCGATAGTTGAGATTTGAAAATAGGTACAATAATTACCCTCTTCCAAACATCGGGAAATACGCATTCATTTAGCGACTTATTGAACAATAAGGAGAGTGGGAAACTTAATGTTTCAGCTGTGTGATATAAGAAGTAAGGTGAAATGTCGTCAGGTTCACCACCCACTTTATGGCTAAACAAAAATTGTTACAAAAACTACGAAAAGTTTTGTAATTTAGTTGCATTTTTTTGGAAATATTTTAGACTCTCTCTATCTCAGTCAGTACATGTTGCATTAATTAATTATGAATACCGGAACTGTAGTTCAACATATGTGTGTCTCTGCGTTATTGTTCAAATTATTAATCAAGCCATCTACTGTAAGTTTTTATTCAATAATATTTGCAATTTCTAAAAACAGAATATTTCATAACGACGTCAGGTACATTGCACAAGTCATCATAAAAATATAGGAACATTTTGTCCATTATGTCGTTTTGTCATACTTTTGAAAGGTTTGCGTTTGAACGGTACGCTTTATTCTTTAGCGTATAATCTCAGTCCTCTTGATATCACGTTTTATGCCACTTATGACGACAAATAAATTGGGGAAAAAGTGTATTCTTTTTTATTTTTTATTTTTTATTTACACACGTAATTCATATGCATAATCGTGTGACACTCTTTTTTGAGCAAAAGCTTATTAATAATAGAATAAACCAAAAGAAGTAGATTTGAAAACATAATAATAATAATGCTAAAAAAACCTATTAGTTAAAAAACCTAGCCTATTTTTACAACCGGAACACAGCACGTTACCAGACATCTGTAACTTCTTCATTTATATTTTTCATTCTACCAAAGACCACTGAATTATTCGACTTTTATTGGAAATTGTATCAGTTTATTCGGAATAGGGCCGAAAGGCCGAATGTCGAAAGGCCGTTTGTGTCGAAATTGATTTTAATTTTTCATCTTTTTACGAAGGAAAATTTTCCAAATTTATTTTTTTATGAAAAGCAAAATTTACATTTTTATCAAAATTTTTCTATAAAAATGTTTAATAGTAAATCGTCTTAAATATTAAAATCTTCTTACATTTTTTTTGTCATATAATTAAAAATTAATTAATTATAATAAAAAAGAAAAAAGGAATAAATTTTTTTTCCGACAAAATTTGATCACATTAATATGCTATATACACAGAATTTATTAGCACGTATTTTCAATTTATTTAAATCATTGTACATTAAGACATATCACATTAAGAAATAAATTCCATGCGGTTTTAAATATTGATTTCAATCAATTAAGTGAAGGATAATTTACTGAAAATTCGCCCTTTCGACCCAATCAGCCTTTCCACATTCGGGTTTCCGACATTCGGCCTTTCAACATCGTACGGTTTATTCCTTTTGGCATGTGGTGCATAATTTACTCGTACAAATTTTTGAAATTACGACAAAAGTTACAAATATAATTGATTTACAATTTAGGAATTATTTATTTAGAATTTATACAGAAAATAAAATAAACTGGGTCCTATTGACCCGAAAGTTAGACCCTATCAGTTAGTTTCTCCTGTCTTCTTTCATCTTGAATATGATTACACGAAGGTTTTACAATTGTTCCATATCACAGCATGGATATTTATTCAAACCAATTTTTTTGACAAAATTGTTTCATTGCAATATGAAAATTATTAAAAAATGATGCAAATCTATAAGTACCAAGCCTTATTCTAAAAATTTTTATTAAAATTGATTTAATTTCATTTAAAAACAAAAAAATAATTTTTAAAATTTTATGTGTTGGACGAATTTGAGCTTAACGGGGCCGCAAAATATAAAATTGCTTTTTTTCAATCTGAATAAAAAATTTGTAATAGTAAGTTGGATTAAGGGTTTGAACCGTTTTTCAATAATTTTGATATCGCAAATGAAACAATTTCAAAAATTTTGCACGCGGTGAAATGCCTTAATACACATAGAATAAACTGATTAGAAATTAGCCAGGTGAATTACCGTATTAGTTAGCCGGGTTACCGTATATTACTTGTAGTGTAGGAATTATTATACGTTTATATATGAGCGAAACTAAGAAATAATACATGGTTTACAGGTTGTGGATTATTGTAGCGAATTATGAGTATTTATTTATTTATAGTATTTTATAAATAATTTAGTATTAAAAGGAAAAGCACACATGGAAACAAAGCAATCAAAACAAAAAAAAAAATTATGTTGCTTCCATTAGGCATAAAAACCTCTTAAATTTTTTCAAACAATTTCCACCTCATGCTTACACATTCTATTTACAATAAAATGTACAGCACGAGGTGAAATAATATTAAAAATTAACAAAAATAACAAAGTTAATAAAAATAAATTAAAAAAACTACGTATTGCCCATCAATCACGCCACTCCAAAAATGTTGACCTAAATAATTTTTCCGATCCTAATCTCTTAATTTCCAATGGAATTGAATTCCAAAGGGAAACTCCCTTAACATAAAATGACGTGTTTAGCGACCTACAACAATTTTTAGCCGGAATTAGGCGGAAGTTAGAGGAATGAAACCTACTAAACATTAATTTCCTATATAGATAACAAGGCTCCTTAGCTTTGAGAAGTTTAAAAATAAAAAGACAAACGCGAAATTCGTAAAAATTAGATAAACTACATTCTAAAACAAGGCTGGAGTAGGCAGAAATATGATCGAACTTCCTAATACCAAAAATAAACCTGGTACAAGCATTGAAACATCTTTGGAGATCTCTTCTATATCACCGTAAATAAAATGAGGAAGAAGATAAGACAAAAATAATTTTTTCCTAAACTGACTATCAGAAAATCCAACCATTTTATCCAAACAACTAAGCATGCCAAAGACCCTCTTACTAATAGTAACTAAATGGTCACCCCAAGTAACAGTTTTATTAATAACTAAGCCTAAATCCCTAACAGTATTTGAATATTCAATTAGCGAACCCTGCAGAAAAATACCAGGAAAGGACGAGGTATCTAACGATTTTTTATAAATTATATTCGCGTTTAAAACAAGCCTGTTAGAGACCGACCAGCTAACGATATTACTTAAATCTTCATTTATCAGAGAAATATTCCTAACAATAGAATCCTGATCTAAACGACTATTTCTATAAATTTGAACGTCATCAGCGAAAATATGAAATGAACAATGTTGAATGGAGGATTCTATGTCATTTATGTACATAGAAAATAATAGAGGACCCAGCACTGAACTCTGAGGCACGCCGGAAATTACAGGAAGAAAATCAGACAAGGAATTGTCGAAAAAAACTGCCTGAGAACGATTAGAAAGATAGTTAAAAATCAATTTGGCAGCAGAAAGCGAAAATCTAAACTGAGATAAGAGTTTATTAAAAAGGATTCTGTGATTAATAGAATCAAAGGCCTTAGAAAAATCTAACAAAGTTAAAGAAGCTAATTCCCTATTATTCATATTACGCCTAATATCATCACATACATTTAATAACGCAGTAGAAGTGCTATGAAATTTTCTAAACCCAGATTGGAAGCAACAAATTAAATTATTGCTATGTAAATGCGATTGAATTTGATTTTTAACAACAATCTCGAAAGCCTTAGAGAGAACTTAAAATGCTAATTGGCCGAAAATGGGATAGCTCTAAAGGATTACTGATCTTTGGGATGGCGATTATTTTACTTAGCTTCCACTGATCTGGATAGGAAGAGGACGTGAGAATAAAATTGAAGATATGTAACAAGTATTTTGAGACGAAAGGGAAAACTACCTTAACGAATTTTAAATTGACGTTATCCAGACCAGAAGATTCCGATTTAACCTTCCAAATAGCAGATTGTAAATCCTCGAGAGAAATATTTGAAAACGAAAACGAATTAGAGGACGCGTTAGAGAACAAATCGACGGAACTACTGTCCGAGTTCAGACTAGAGCAAAAATAACTATTAATTTCATTGGGTTTGAAATCCCCACTTGAACTAATCTTGCATCTGCCTAGGCCTAAATTACGAGCATTACGCCAGAAAACCTTGGGAGGAAGAGAGGAGTCTAACTTGTCCTTGAAAAAATTACGTTTAGCAATTCGAATTAACTCTACAACTCTGTTACGAGCCTGCTTGTAATCTAAATGAGACTGACTATTAGGACACCTTTTCCATACACGATATTTACTAACTCTAATATTTATGGCATTCGAAATTTCCTGAGACAACCAAGGCGGAGATTTTGCTTTGCAAGTAACCTTTTTAAGCGGAACGCAACTATTAAACACCAAACTAATATACGAGTTGAAAAATTCTATTTGGCTAGTTGCAGAACTAATACAAAAAATATCCTCCCAAGGAACTGAGTTACAAACTAAGTAAAGGCGGGAATTGTCTATACTAGAAAAATCTCTAAAGCTAAAACTCTTAGGTTTAGGTGGAGAGTAAGAGTTTACAGAAAAAACTAAAAAGATCATGATGGGATCCCATACCGAGAGACAATTGATTGAAAAAACAAATAGAGTTATTAGTAAAAGAGATGATATGATCAATAAGGTAATAAGAGGCCCCGCTAGCGGTTGGACAAGAAAACGTTGGTGCCACAGTGTTGTGTACGGATAAATTAAGACTATTTAACAGATTCAAATAATCCCGAGGGAAGCCGGAATTTTGGAGTACATATATCGAAATTAAAGTCATCTGATATATACATTTCATCGAATCTACAAGAGAAATAACTAATTAAACTTTCTAAGTATACAAGTGATTTTTTAAATTTGGCATACGATCTCTTACTAGTTTTTTGGTGGGTTATAGATGGTACCGACTAAGATTTTACGACCATTAATGAAAACATTGACAAATAAAAACTCTAAATCCGATACTAACAATTCTGAAATGGAAGAAGGTATGGTAACTAATCTAGCCTTAATGTGCTCTCCTACAAACATACATAAACCACCATAATTAAGGGGAGGTACCACTTTATCTTTCCTAAATATATTATAATCTTTGATGGCCAACGCTGAATTAGGGATAATCGGATTTAAAAATGTCTCAGAGAAACAAAGAATGTCCACTGCAGCACCATTAAAAATGTGACGAATCTCGTCAATATTTGGGACTAAACTTTGCACGTTGAAACTAGCTACATTTAATAAAGACCTATCGACTAACATAGATTTTAAAACTATATTGGGGTTGTTAAACGACATTACACTCGAGTGTAAACACGACGCGACGTGATTGAAGCGCAATAATTATAAATAAATATAAGGAACGCTTCATCCAAACCGAACCGGATAGTTGTGCTTAACGTAATACATTCTTGCAATCTCTATGTTTTGGCTTTCTATTTCATATCCCGCCCGTAGCAGTGATGACGGGCTTGTTTAATTCTCCTTAAGATATTCACCTCTGCTGTCGTGCGCACAACCAGTTTTACATTCTCTCAACGTGTGCATTTCGAAGCAATTTTGTACTTAGCAATTGTGCACATTAAGTTAACACCTTTATTATAGATTTTATAAAATAAAACACAATTATTTTGGTTTTGCCACTATCTCTTATAATTGTGATATTTAATTTTTATTTGTAAATTGAAATTAAAATCGTTTCGGATGTTACTCTTATATCAAATTTCAAACAGCCACTATTTAACTCAGAGTTAGTGTTTGTTAGAAATTTGATAAAAGAGTAACATCTAAAACGATTGTAAATTCAATTTACAAATACAAATTAAATATCACAAAAAGAAAGTAGCAAAACCAAAATAATTGTGTTTTATTATATAAAATCTTTTATAGTAAAATTAGTCCACGAATAAACAACAAAAATGTTAAATCTTTATTATACCTGTACACCATATGTATACATACATGAGTTCATAATTACAACATACATATTTATTATACATCATTAATAAAAAAATGTATTTCAAAAATTTATTTATTTTTGGTTATTCAGATATCTTTATGCCAAAATGAATAATCGTATTGGATCATTCAAGTTTCAATGAAAGTTTTCTATTTGACTCAGATATTTAGTTAATACCTACATACATTATTATTCGACCTTGATGTGATAATAGAGGGATCTTGATTGACATTGTATTCAAAGATGATCTCAGATCCACAAACGTGGTTAATTAGCAAACTGATCACTTGTAATCTCATACACCTACATTCATAAATTGCGAGGCAAATTGAGATTAAAATCCCAAAATTATATCCAAATGTAAATTATAACTAGTTTGATGGTGGCCTTGTTTTTTTAGAGAAACCTAAATATTTTTTTATGATCACACACCTATACATTTATCAGTTTATATATATATATATATATATATATATATATATATATATATATATATATATATATATATATATATATATATATATATATATAATAAAAACGAAATAAGAAATAAAATTCTTGTCTTAAAGAATCCAAACTCTCCGTTATATTCTTGTTTAAGTAAAATAATGTTTTGTATGTTACAAAAGTGTTTGAAGAAAAACGTACATACGACTTGTATAAAATAAACGGCAAATATTTACCACTATGATTAGTATTGTGGTTGTGTATGCACTCAATAATATTTTGTAATATACGAATATATTCATGCATATAAACCTTTAAATGGATCATTACTTAATTGATCCATTCGTGGTGACCTCATTACCCTTATTGAAATCTACGTATGTACATATGTGCTTTGTGTGAAGAGATGTCCAAAATTAGAAAACGAAATGACCGCGTTTTACGTTTCTACGAATAAAATTGAAAAATGTGAACACAATTAGTGAAATACTAGTAAACAACATTTTTGATATTTTTTGCGAATTATTTTGATCCAGGCAAAACATGTATTTGGTTGAGTAAATTTGTTACCATATTCATAAAAACCAGGGCTCTGTTTAATCAGAAAACCATACAAGAGTACATCACCTTCCAAATACCTCATTGGTTGAATTTTTGAATTATTGATTTAACTTATTCGCAAACTGTAATAAGACAAAACTAGCCGTTGGCCAAACCCTTTCACTTTAAATTAAACACAGTAAAATTTAAGTAAAATTAAGAGATCGCAGAGATCGTTGGTCGACCGACCGTTGATCAATTTGACAATTTGTATTAGGATATATGGGAGTGCGTTTACCTACTGAGTAAAAAGCGACCGATGAAACTATAGGGCGTGCTATTGATTGATTGATTGATTGATTGTGAGTGTACGACCAAGCATTATAGCAGGATCTCCCGGACTCCCGGAGTCATGCCGTACACCCGTACACATATAACAAAACCGAAGGATAGGATAGGATTATTAGTTGGGACAGACTCGACCCGGTTGCAGACACCAATGCGATCGATAGTTAGTAAATTATTAGTACAATATATAGTAAATAGGTTAGCACAAGACAGCACAATCTAACTACATTATTAGATGATCATTTCTCTGGAATCCAGGGCCGGATACTCAGGACTCCCTAAATCTAAATCAGGACTTAAACAATTATTAATGTTGTAATTTCCCCCTGTCCGCCTTTCCTTAATTTACCAGATAAAATATTTAAGAAAAATTTAAAATTACTAAGCTAAGATTACAAAAACAGCGCTTATTTCATTTTTCATGGTCCTTCTATATCTAATTAATTAATTATTACATACTGTAACAAGAATTAAAATAAACGTTAAAAATCATTTTAAACATAAAATTTTACTTAAAACTAATCATAAATTTCCTACCGATCAAGAAAAAGAGAATAAATAATTAAAAATTCAATTATTTTATAAAATTTATAATAAATAATTTAAAAATGATAATGTTACAGCACCACAACAGCCTAAAATCATAAATAATTCAATTAGGTACTATAAGTATATCAAGAATCAACAAATAAAATTAAAATACAAATTCCCAGGCAACTCTGAAAACTAATTTTAATTAATAAATCACCATAATACCAAACTAAAATTTAATTCTGAAATTCAGGATTAATTTTAATCCCCACAATAATGATTGATTGTGGAACTATGTTATATTCTGAAAATTGAATTATTTATTAGCAAATTAAGGAAGAGAAACCTTTAAATATTCTTTAAACTAAATTAATTAATATATGTACATTAATGAGCAAAACACAATATATTACATACGAGTATTACGAAAATTAACATTTTATGAAATTGCATATGTAAACTCTCGCACTTCTAAATTAAAAATTCTAAAACAATGTTTAAAAATTTTAAATTGTTAATTAGTTTATAATTTAAATTCACAGCACTTGTTTCATTAGTTACCGTTCTCCTGTAGAATAGTTAATTAATTGATGCAACTAGATTTAAAAATAAAAAGAAGTTGAAAATATATATTTAACCATACTATTAAATTTAAACTAATCGGCAATTTCCTACAGATCTAGAAAAAACTAAATTAATATTGTTGAAATTTATTATTTATTTATAAAAGTAATACTAAGTGTAATACTACGCAAAAAAGTCTAGTACTACATGTACCTATATATAATATTAACTAATAAAACTCAAATAGAGTTTCCCAGGTATCTCTGAAAACTAAATTGTTTTACTACTTAATTAATAGAAATTAACTTATATAAATTAGTTAGTGATAAAAAAAATAAAATAGATATCACAAGACAATACAATTTCTACGCTAAATAACTGCTGGATGCTTGGAGTTTCTGGATGTTGAGCGAGAATTCACCAGTCTTTCTTTAGCTTGGAGACGATCTAACAATTATATGTAATTAAGTATAATTTGCACGAGTAGCAAAATCAGCTACCCCAAAATCAGCTCTAGTGATTAATCCCGGACGTTGTTCAAATACTTATGTCTGACAGTGTACATGTTCGAATGATTTCCTTCACATTAGTCATTTTCGCAACTCAAAAATAAAACTTATAAAACAGTAAACTACCGAAATAAAAATCCAATTAGCATCATTGACCTATTGAAGAAATCTCTGCCAAGGAAATCCTGCACTTAATCAATAATTCAAAAAATTGATCTCTTTATTAATAAATAAATATAAATATATCCAAATTTTAACTCAGTTCACGAACCTCTTTCCCTGCCAAATCAAGCATGCAAAGTAAATAAAATAATAAATCAATACAATGAAAATGAAACATACCATTCTTAAAAATTTGTCGATGTGCCATATACGTAATTATGACGATTGTGTGTGAATAGTACCTGTAAAAATTCTAAATGAAATATATAAGACAGCGCCCAATTCCAATTCGACTCAAACCCATTCGCTTATACAAAGTATAAGAATCCTATTTGAGTCGAATATACAAAATCTCATTGTGCTCATATAATACATGATTTGAAGAATACCATAGTTTTTATTGAATACAGAGAAACATAATGAGATAAATAACACCGGCATACAAGTAACAAAATCTTATATACTAAAACCACCAACACACATTGACGGTAAATATTTTCTACCATCTTTCATGTGCATTGCAGGAGACCTTATACACATACAAACATACCTGATTTATGTATGAAGTTATATCAAAACCAATGAAAAAGATTCTCCTTTTTGTTGTTGTTTGTACTTTATAATACAAAAACCAACCAAACATATTACATTTCCTTCACAGAATCCGTGCGAAGAGCGAACGAGACAGGTACATACACTATTTTTGGCCTTGTTATATACCATATTTTAAGTATGTATTAGTGTCGATTATACGATTGTACCCAAAATCAAACCTAATAATACAAATAAGTGTGCGTAAAAATAAAATCTAATATAAAATTTACTACGCCGTATAAAATCTATTTCAATACTATCCAATTATTAGACTTTAGTAATTAAAAATTGAAATTTGATTTATGTACAATCTCACAAATACCAAATCATGCACTTTTAATTTTTCTATCTACAAAAATAAAAACATTGCCTGACAAATGCATCCCGGTGGATTGCATTTTCCAAAATTACACTTTAATTATTTTCACTACACTTTGATTATTATTACACTAAACTTGAATTTAATTAGAATAAAATTTAAAAATTTAAAATTAAAATGTATATACATATGTATATAAAGTATATACATAACACTACATAAGAAACAAAAATAAAAAGAAAAGAAAAGAAAATTAAATTAAATTTTTGAAGAGGATAGAAAAAACACGTCTATCCTCTTCGACGAACTCTCGCCAACCGATGAAACTATAAGGCGTGCTATGAGAAAATATAAGCTCATCGATTACTGTCGATCAATTTGCTCCAGTTAACCGTGACGGCTCGTACATGCTGCAGGGATTTATGTTATCACGATATAAGATCGAGAATTCGAAATGTTTTAACTTTATGAAATAGAAAATTTAATAGCCAAACGTAGCAAAGTAAATTAATCAGTAAATAAATAAATAAAGCAATAAAAATTAAATTGAAAAACCATGTCCCTGGTCTGTTAATGTTTGGTATGAAATAATTGGGGGCCTTTTCTTTATTGATGGAACAATAAATGGCCAAAAATACGTTAATTTTTAAACCACGATCTGTCAGAATTACTTCAAGTTATCCCACGTTACGAAAGATTGTATATATAGGCACATTATTCAATTGTTGCAAGACCAGCAATGGATATACTTTACTATGGTCTTTGGATAGTATGTGGTGGAAAAGTGAACTGGCCTGCTCCATCTGTGACCTTCATTTACCTTGACCTTTTTTTATTGGGATACCTAAAAGAGAAGATATTCCTGGAGATACCGACCAGTTCAGGAAATATCAAGTAACGTAAAAATGTAAAAAAGTTTGGAACGTATGCTCTGCAAAGTTCTTTCCATAAATGTGTTCATTTTGGATTCTTGCACTTCCCCAAACTTGATAGATTAGGAGTAAAAGTTCTTAACAATTTAAAAAATCTCGTTATTTTCTGAATATCGTGAAAAATATACAGGGTGTCCAATTCAAAAAGCGACTCTACGTTTTTTTTAAACATTAAAGCAACCATTTGAAATTTATAAATACATATATTTTTATTTTACAAAATGGAAGTACTAAGTGGTGTACTAAGGTTATAATACGATATGTCCCCCATTTTCATTAATGATTTGTGCTAGCCTTTTATGTATGAAATTAACAAATAAGGAATATATGTCGTAATTTCCCTTACGTTCGTTTGAATCGCGTTTTCAATGTCACTCAAATCTCGTAGATTATCATCGTATACAAGATCTTTTAAATATCCCCATAGAAAAAAGTCACAGGGCTCTATTACCAAAAAATCGTGCAGGCAATCCAAAACCATATCTGCAATATGCGGACGAGTACCATTTTGTATAAACCATGCGCCGTTAATTTCATTTTCCCCTATTAGTAAAGGGAATAAAGTACTCATTATGTAGCTCCAAAGAATTGGCTGAAGTAACATTTCCTTGTACAACTACCATTACTATACCTTTAGCCGTTAAACTATAAGGAACAGTCAGCTTTTGAGGGTGTAATGGCGATTCATGGAGTTCACTGGGGTTGTCTGACGTTTAGTTGTTTCTGTAAACTCTTGAACTTTTTCGATTTTGCATGGACGATACTATACTTGTACGGGAAACTTGGGCAATACTGGAATATTTTCGAATAGATATACTTGGATTATCTTCAATAAGAGAAAGTATTCGCTCTTGATTTTGTGGAATACTTCCGACCTGCATCAAAGGCTGGCCTCGATTTTGATTAATAACTGATCCGAATATTTTAAATTTCTTAACCAACCTAAATATGACAGATATACTGGGCGATACTTGTTTCTTCAATTGAGTTTTTTTCACCCATAAATTCCTTTACAATGAAAATTTTTTATTCGTTTAAAAAGCAAAACTATCTTTGATAAATAAAACACAAAAAAAATAATAAAATTAAAAATGAATCATGTTTTGAATAGGACACCCTGTATTACAAAAAATGCTTCTGATAAAAGTTGTTTGATTTTTTTAAGTAGAATAAGATTCCGTAATAAAAAATAAAGGTTTCCATTGAAAAAAAAAAAAAAAATGGCCTTGAAATTGGCTAGAACATGTCCACCAAAACAAAAATAAATAAAACCATCTATTTTCACCCTTCCAACCAAACAAGGCTTTCTTAGCACTTTTTTCTATAGAGTCACTCGTTTCCCAGTTATTTGCAAAGGCTTCATCCTGTATACCATATCTTTTTAACAGAGTGAGAAAGGAGAGGAAGGGGTAGAAAATTGAAATATGTGCTGGTTATATATACTGAGAGTGAACGTGGCCTCTTTGTGGAATGGCTCTTCTTGGTAAAAAGTTATATTTTTGACAAAATATTAAATACTGTACATGTACTACTTAGTTGCTAAATATGCCATTGTACACATTGCCATTGTAATTGTATCAAAAAGGCACAAATTTAAGTAGAAGGTCCTTATGAAGGAGTTGGCTAATTTTGTTTCTACCATATGTTAGTATGAAATAAATAATTATAATTTATATTAAGAAATTAAGAGAAGTTTGCCTGTTTATATCAATATGATTTGTTTTCCCCCCATTTTTTTTTAGGCAAAATATACTAATAATAATGGCATTCACAATATTTTCAATTGGTTAATCAGAAAAATAAAGAGGCCACTTATTTATAATATATCTACCAAAAAAAGTAGAAATATTAATCCTCCCGTACTTTACCCCAAGAATTATACAAAGTGTATATTATCAGAGCCTACTCTATAAATAAGAGCCTCCACATTGACTGTATTTTTTACTAAGCTTAAAATAAAGTACATAAAATTTTTTCTTTACTATGAAACTATATGGGAAAGCGATTGTTTTCATTTACATTTTTAGTCTATAAGAATTATGAGCTTTTACATTATTTTTATACGAAAATGTTCATAAAACATGTAATTTTATTTGGTTGAAAAATCGAATCTGGAAAATGTTTATTTCTTTGTGAAAATCCTCTTGGAATATAAACTATTGCTAAACTTTTATGGAATGTTGTTGTTGTAAAATATGTCATAACATAAAATTTATAAACAATTATAACCATCTCTTTTTAGTCTCCTTCTAAAAGCATTGCCACATGACAAAAATCTATCCGAATACAGATTCATATCATGTGGCAATGCTTTATAACGACATTTTGTTTAAACCATAGATGTCGCATACAATGAAAAACTTATAAAAAGAATCAAATAGGTGATCGAACCGGTCGGATTCTAAAATCGGTCTGATTTTTGATTTGGTTAAACATATTTTTGGTGGCTTCCCTCTATAGTAATAATTAAATTGTAATAATAATTAATTTAATATAATTTTTTTATAAATTTACTAAAAATAAACCATTGCTATGGAAGAAATTATGGTAATTTTACGTAAAAAGTTTTCTTTCAAATCGTTTACTCAGCCCGAATCCCTGTTGTTTTTATTTGTGTGTTAAGTGACATCTAGGAATGGGAATAATAAGTAAGAGCTATTTTATTTTATACACCGCTCTCAAATGTTATGACAATTCAAATATTCTAAACAAAAACTTATTTTGAATGGGTCATTAATGTTTGGGAATAAAAATCGATGCCAAATTTTAATCATGTTGCATTTATTTTCAGTTGTGTCTTAATTTAAATACAATAATATTTTTAATACTTGAGAAATAAATAAGGCATTTATATTACAGTTAATGTTTGTTGGTTATGTCGTTTATTTGTGATGCATAACAATCTGGGTTGATTTGATTATTTTGATTTCTTCGCGCTCAATGCATATTATTATAATTTTTTCTCTTTGACTCTCTTTGATTTATTTTAATTTTAGCTGTTCAACGTATTGTCTTTTTTTTACCAATGATTTTAGTTGTGAATAAGTGATGACGTCATTAAATAGAATATTCTCTTTTTAATACATATTGTTGTTGTTGTAGAACGTTTTTAATTTAATTCCCTAATTTTCTTTTGATTATATCTGGAAAATGGGGAAGCTTGAGAATCTGTGCTTTAAATGAGTTAGTCATTGAGTAGTTTATTAGTAATTTCAGAAAAAATTATTTATCTAGGTTTAATTTTTAATTCATATTTTTTCGTCAATCGAAATCGCGTTTTTTCATACAAACTCTATGAAAATAAATTATTTTTTAGTGTTTCTATGTCCTTTATTTTAAGTTCATTTTTTACATGACGGCTCTATTCATATCAAGATGGTTCTGATATTATATACCCTTACAAAAATGAGAACCTTTCTTGAGTTCTTTTTATTGGTAGTTTGGTTTCGTACTGAAAAGTTGTCTACTCATCAAACTGCAAAAGTCCAATTCCCACTTGATACATGTTACACTGTTATGTCACGAATCGTTACAAATATTGCGTATTTATGTATACAATCACATACTTTCAGTTATGTTGTTATGATATGTATATTTTGCATATTTAATATTTTATGTATTTTTGTATTTACACCATACCAATTTCCATTTATTAAATCATGTTTATTTATACCCACAGTTCATTATTGAATTGATACATCAGTTGACGACAAATTGGTTCTGTGATTTTTGCAACCAACAACAAAACGCAATGAGGTAATGGCTGAATGAATGAATGAACGAAAGGAACCATAAAAACGGCTTAGATACTGTTTTTCGGAACAAACTTGTTAAACAATAATTTTGGGGTGTAAATTAATGGGTGATATTATGTTGAAGATAATTATTTTTATGTACATGGTATTTTTACTCTGAACAATAAGTTATTTTGATAGTAAAATTTTGTGCACATTTAATAAATTGTACTAAATAATACTATTAATATTTTTTTATTAATACCCTAAGCCGTATTTCTTGACGATTGAACAAATTTTTATTTTGGAACAAAATATTGATTCGAGTTCTTCGACCATATTAAAATAGTATAAATATCTAATCAACAATAAAAATTAAAAAACTACGCTCCCGAGCAACTAAATCGACTTAAACCTCCCCAAAATGACTTAACCGATTTTCGTAAAACAACTTTTTTTTGAAAGCTTAGAATTTTATCTTTGCAAGGGTACCTTTATCATTAAAATCTATACAGTAGTGCTGGAATCTCCTGTATAATACGACGTTGACTGATATTTGCCATCAGTCATTTATCAGACCTTGACCTGAACAAATCTCTACCAGTTTCATTCGTTGTTTCCTCAAAATCATGGATACTACTCCAGAAAAAGCCGCACAAGTTGTTACTTTATTACCAGAAGAACGCAATCAATGAGAAGTCGCTCGTCAGCTAAACATGAGCCAATCTGCTGTTTCAAGAGTATCCAGAAGGTTTCAGGAAACTGGTACCTTCAATCGGAGACCTCATACCAGCCGGTAACAGTGTACACTTGAAAGGGACGCTCGATTTGTCGTCCTAACTTCGCTGTGAAATCGCCAACTCACGGGCGTTGATGTGCAGCAGGAGCTAATACAAGTTCGAGATGTATGTAGCTGCTAGTCCATGGACAATCGCTCAGATGTTTAGATGCTTTCATTTCCGGACTGAACTAAAATATATAGAATGCTAAAGAGAATTAGTGATATTATTGCTTTTATGTTAGTTTAATGTAAAATAGTAAAGCAAACATCTTTGAAATCCTATGTTGGGCACGAAAAAATATGTCATTAATGGAGTTTACATTTTGTCATAATAAAAATATAAATTACAGAAAAAGTGTTGGATTGTCCCTGAACCGAATGCAATTCCGCAATTAAATTATTAAATTATCCTTGCAAATCCACTTGTCATTCAATTATTATTATTACTGGAAAGCGTGGTAAAAAAACATTGCTTCTATTAAATGTTTAAATATAATATAAACAGGTATGCTGCTAACTAATTCACATAATATTTTTGTATTTTAAATAATACGGTAACTAAGCAGCGGCCAAAAGCCCCGCTGTATATTATCACAATAAACCCCAATGACATTATAACACAACATCGATAAGATACGGCCAAGAAAAAAAATAAAATAAATACAATTCATTGGATTTACATATTATACGAGTAGATTTTGCTGTTATAATGTTAAATAAATAAAATTAAAAAGACGTAAATGTATTAGGTCGCGGTAAGATGAAGTAAAAACATGAAAAATTTAACAAGTGAAAGTTACTAACAAAAAAAAATGACAAAAAACAAGATCAACAACAATCGAGAGTATACATGGATGTATGAATGTATGTATTATATACAGAGCCTAAAATATTTTAGGTTATTTTTTTTTATAGTTCATACCACGGTCGCGATTTCGATCTCAATGTATTCAATTGAATTCCATCGATCGTTTATAT
The DNA here is from genome assembly GCA_958295665.1 of Tipula vernalis. Classification (NCBI taxonomy): domain Eukaryota; kingdom Metazoa; phylum Arthropoda; class Insecta; order Diptera; family Tipulidae; genus Tipula; species Tipula vernalis. The sequence goes on from OY282561.1 coordinate 141,226, forward strand.
GAATGAAATGAATGATTTTGCATGCCCGATCGCGCTAACATTTTTCATTCGTTAAATACATGTGTTTATGATCGTAAATAAACTGTTTGAATAACTTTAAAAATTTAAATGCGAATTTCATCATCGCCATTGAATAATTTTTTTTTTACTGCGCGATCATTTATTAATTTAATAGTAATACAAAACTACTTTCACTTATTGGCGTTTTATACACTATTTGTATAATCGTTTCTGAATAATTTGTTTTCAATCGATCAATCGATCGCATATAGTACTTCGAATTAATTTTTTTCGTAGTTTTAAATATTTTTTTACGTACGCAAATTCATAAAAATGGTTAATCAAGAATTTTTTTCGACCTGTCCAATATGCATCATTCAATATGGTAAATCAACATCTTAATTAATATGCTATTCGCTATTTAGGTTTCTTACCATCAACTATTTTTCACAGTTTTACAGAACACAAATAAAGTATTTTACTTGAAAATCATGCCACGCATATCATTTTCATTCCAATTCAATATACGATCACGTATTTAGGTACATAAACGGTTTCCAAATGTCAAAAGTGCATGAGAAATAATTTAAAACAAATATTTGTACGGTGTATGTCTGTGTGTGTGTTTTTTTTTTTTTTTTTTTTTTATTTAGATTAACGAGGTACAGGGGGGAACCTTCAAAAGGTACTCGCCTGGGAAAACCTTCTACCTGCCAGACGAGCTATGTGGGATTTTTACCGCACTAAACCCTAACCTGCACCTCTAACCCTGCTCCTGGAACGGTGGTTCCCCGGCGGCACTCTTTGTAAATACTACTTCGCCGGGGCGTTCTTATTAGATGTTACTTCCGTCCGATGTTGCTGATGTTGTTACAACTAATCCTCGTACGTGGTGCGAAGATCCTTGATGATGAATTCCGCGTACTCTGCAATTTTGTTCCATGCCGATTGGTTCATCAGCATGCACCCCACTATGTTTTCTGGACTGATGGAATGGTCCAGATTCCTCTCTAGTTCCGCCCGTGTCCCCTCGTAGAAGGGGCATTGGAAGAACACGTGTTCCGCATCCTCGGTCGCATCGCGGCAATGATGACAATTTGGGGAGTCACTTCTTTTGAATCTGTGCAGGTATGCCCGAAAGCATCCATGTCCAGTCAAGAGTTGGGTGATGTAGTACCCGACTTCCCCGTGCAGGCGATTGACCCATTTGGTGACATCTGGGATCAGCCGATGTGTCCACCGACCTTTCGTCGAACTGTCCCATCTATCTTGCCAGAGACGAAGACTCTCAGGTTTCTCCTCTTCACATAGGACCCTTCGCTGCTCTTGTTTCTTCCTACGGTGTTGACGTTGCCGTTCTCCTGCCAAGATGTCGATGGGCGGGCATGATGCAACGACATTGACAGCATCGTGTGATACCGTTCGATATGCTGACGCCACTCTGATCGCTGAGAGCCGCTGAACTGATGACATTGTCTTGCGGTAAGTTGTTAGTTCTAGCGATGTGGCCCACACTGGTGCTCCATAAAGCAGGACGGAGGTGACTACAGTTGCCAGTAGTCGTCTCCGGATTTGCCTGGGGCCTCCGATGTTGGGCATTATCCGTGATAGCGCGCCCTGAACTGCTGCTGCCTTCCTGCTCACGCTGGAGATATGCTCCTTGTAGTTGAGCCTCGCATCCAAGACCACTCCTAGATACCGGATGTGGGGTTGCGACTGGATGTCGTGGTCGCCTACCCTGATGGTGATGGTCTCCATTTTCTTCCGGCTACTCACAAGGAGTGCTTCAGTCTTATGTTCCGCCAAAGACAGGTCTGCCGTACGCATCCACTGTCTTATCCTCCTGATGGTGGTGGAGAATGCGGCTTCCAGTTCCTCCAGGTGTTTCGCCACACGGACAACTGCCACGTCGTCCGCGAAAGCCACGAGTGTTGTGTTCGCCGGTAATTCAAGGTGGAGTAGACCGTTGTACATAACGTTCCACAAGAGTGGCCCCAGGACAGAGCCCTGAGGTACTCCTCCCGTGACCCTATGCACCGCTGGTCCCTGCTCCGTCTCATAGTGCAAAAGTCGATCGCTGAAATATGATCTGACCATCCTTCGTAGATAATAGGGCACACCCATGTTCTCAAGTGCCTCCAAGACTCGTTCCCAACGGGCCGAGTTGAACGCGTTCTTGATGTCCAGAGTAACGATGAGGCAATACTTTTTGGAACCGCCTTTCCACCTCTTTCCTGAGATGGCTTCCTTTGCGATGTTCGTGACGAGTTCCAGTGCGTCGATGGTCGATCTCCCCTTCCTGAATCCGAATTGGAATTCAGAGAGTTGAGGATCAATGTATTGCTCCAATCTGTCGGCCACTATCCGCTCCAGGTTCTTTCCCTCCGAATCCAGCATGCAAAGTGGACGAAAAGATGCTGGGTCGTCCGGTGGTTTCTTCCCTTTTGGGAGAAGAACCAACCTTTGCAGCTTCCATCGAGCCGGAAATACTCCTTGTCGTAGGCAGGCATCGTACATGCTTATAAACATGTCCGGTCTCGCGGCAATTGCACTCTTGAGTGCGATGTTGGGTGTGCCGGTTGGTCCTGGTGCCTTGTCGTTCTGCAATCTAGTGCACGCCTTCGTGAGCTCTTCCATGGTTACTCCGGGGATTTCCACTTCTCCATACTCTGGGTGGTAGTCGGGGAGTTCTGGTTTCTCCGGGAACAGGTGTACTACTATTCTGTGCAGCATGTCGGGACAAGTTGGTGTTGTTGCGGGTAGGCTTTTAATCCTATGCATGACCGTTTTATACGGCCTGCCCCACGGGTCCCGGTCCACTTCCGCGCAGAGTTCCTTCCAGCATTCTCTTTTACTCAGGTTGATGGCATTTCTGAGAAAACGCCTTTTCTCTTCATAATCGCGTCTCAGTTCCTCTGTCGAGGCCCTGTCTCGCTTACGGGCACGCTGGTGCTGCCTTCTTGCCTTAAGGCATGCTCGCCGATGTTGGGCGATGGTCGGGTTCCACCAGTGGACTGGTGCTCGGCCGTTGTTCAAGCGACTCCTTGGCATCGACGCGTCGCTGGCTCCCTCCAGTGTCGCTTCTACCTCTTCTGTGATGCCTTCAGCTGTTGTTGTCTGAGGCGCTGGGGCTCCCCTCATCATCACCCTGAAGGTCTCAGGTGAAGGTGTGTGTGTTTCTGTGTGTGTGTGTGTGTGTGTGTGTGTGTGTGTGTGTGTGTGTGTGTGTGTGTGTGTGTGTGTGTGTGTGTGTGTATGTGTGTGTGTATGTGTGTGTGTGTATGCCTGTGTGTGTGTGTGTATGTCTGTGTGTGCTGTGTGTGTCCGTGTTTTTTTTTCTTTTTTTTTTCGAGGGGAAATCTTCAAAAGACATGGTAAGCGTACTTACCGCCGTGTGGGTTTTTTACCCACTAAAGCCGCCTCCTCTCGCCGGACCGTTATTCCCCCCGGAACCACCGCAAAGTATTATTTCGGTGGGCGGTCTTAGTATTTCTACTCACACGTTTCTAGCCGCTTCTAATCGCCTTAGCTCCTTTTACACCTTAGTTATGGTAGAGCAGCAGGCATCCCATATTTGCTGTGATTTCAGCATTTCATCCATTATGTTGTCCGGAGCTAAGTTTGTGTTTATGGTAATACACAGGTCCATTCTCTAGGTCTCAAATCGCAGACACTCGAATAATACGTGCTCCGGGTTTTCTACTTTATTGCACGTTGGACAGAGAGGAGTGTCATCATGCCCAAAACGATGCAGATAGCTTCGGTATCCACCGTGTCCCGTTAGGAATTGGGTTAAATGGTAATTCACCTCTCCGTGTTTGCGAGTCATCCAGGGTTTGATATTTGGAATCAATCTGTGTGTCCAACGTCCTTTTGTCGCATTATCCCAACGTTTCTGCCAACTTTGCACGAGTTTGGCTCTTTCTGTCGTTTGGATAGCCTGACCGACTGTAGAACTGTGTTTCTTAGCCTCATATATTCTTTTCGCCTCGTCCGCCATGATGTCGATCGGTATCATTCCGGCTATGACGCATGCTGCTTCTTCTGAGGTGGTTGTATATGCACTGATGACCCTAAGGGTGCTTAGCCTATAGACTTGTACCAGCCGTCTCCTGTTGCATTTTACCTTCAGTGCCTCTGACCAAATCGGAACCCCGTACAGTAGCACTGAGCTTACCACTCTGGACAGAAGAAGACGTCTACTGCTTCTTGGGCCACCAACATTTGGTAGCATATTGGAGAGTGCCGAGTACACCCTCGATGCTTTTCCGCATGTATGTATAATCTATGTGACTCTTGAAGTTTAATCTGTCATGAAGCATAATGCCCAAATATTTTACCGCTTCTTTGGACTTTATGACGTGGTTCCCAACCTTAAACGATACCGTTTCCCGTTTTTTACGGCTACTAATCAGCACTGCTTCTGTTTTGTGCTCCGCCAGTTCCAGGCCAACGGATTCCAGCCAGTCCCTCACTATTGTAATCGCCTCGTTAGTGATCATCTCGATTTCATCCAGGTGATTTGCAGACACCACTATCGCGATGTCATCGGCAAACCCTATCACTTCTGCTCCATCTGGGATTCGTAGCTTTAGTACGTTGTCATACATAATGTTCCACAAGATTGGGCCGAGAACGGAACCTTGTGGAACTCCAGCTCTTATGTTGTATTCCATGGGACCATACTCAGTGTCATACTCTAACACTCTATCCTCGAAGTAGCTATATAGTATCTTCAAGAGGTAGGCCGGAACATTCAACTTTCGTAGGGAATCCATAATGTGGGCCCAGTTAGCTGTGTTGAATGCGTTTTTAACGTCGAGTGTGACAACCGCACAGTACTGTTTAGTTCCTCCTTTCCATCTTTTTCCCTGTAAGGCTCCTTTGGCGTTAGATACCACTGCATTAATGGCATCCAATGTGGATCGTGCCTTGCGAAATCCGAATTGTTAAGATGAGAGACCGCCATCTCCTTCTGTAATCGGGAGCAACCTATTCTGAATAATGCGCTCCAGTATTTTCCCTCCTGTACGTGTGTGTTTGTGTGTGTGTGTGTGTGTTGTGTGTGTGTGTGTGTGTGTGTGTGTGTGTGTGTGTGTGTGTGTGTGTGTGTGTGTGTGTGTGTGTGTGTGTGTGTGTGTGTGTGTGTGTGTGTGTGTGTGTGTGTGTGTGTGTGTGTGTGTGTATTTGTGTGTTTGTCTGTATGTGTGTGTGTGTATGTATTTTTTTTTTTTACGTGGTCAGGTGAAAAAGATTCAAAATCTACCATATGCCCGTACATATGGTTATATCAGATTTGACTGACTAAAAAACACCTCCCGTCGTCGACCATGAGCCCCCCGGAACCACCGTTAAGTATTACTTCTAGGGATTTGCATTACTGCACCTTCAGATTTAATTATTCATAATTCTTCACTATTGGTCTATTAGTGACTCCTCTCACGCTCAAGACACCGCAGCTTAATCAGAACCTCTGCTGTAGACCAGTGCTTCGTCGAACCCAGCATTAGTGCAATTGTATTCTCCGGCGTCGGCCGTTGCCCCATCGTCTTTTCAAGCACTTTCCTTCTTTCATCGAATCTCGGACATCTGAATAACACATGGTCCGCATCCTCCGGTATACCTGTACAGCTCGGGCAGTCAGGTGAATCATCGTGCCCGAACTTGTGCAAGTATGCACGAAAACAACCGTGTCCTGTCAACAACTGCGTCAAGTAAAAGTTAACTTCTCCGTGTTGTCGATTTAACCACTCGCCAATCGAAGGAATGAGACGATATGTCCATCTACCCTTTCCTGATGAACTCCATTGTTGCTGCCATTCAGCAAGTATTTCCGATCTCACAAGATTACGATCCTATCTAGTCATCAACCTGGTTCCTTGGACTCCGTGTTGGTATATTTGTTGTCGCTCCTTTGACAAAAGAGCAATTGGGGTCATTCCCGCTACCACATACGCCGCATCATCTGATATAGTGCGGAACCCACAGATGACTCGTAGCGCACACCTCCGGTATACTGAATTTATGTCTCGGCTATAGGCTTTGATTCTCAGTGAATCTGCTCAAATAGGAACACCGTACAATAAGATGGATGTGACGACACCGGCCAACAGTCTCCGACGGCTCTGTCTAGGTCCTCCCAAATTCGGCATTAAACGTGAAAGAGCGGCATTTACTTTAGCTGCTTTGTCGCTCACGTACTCAATATGCTCCTTGAATGAAAGTCTTGCATCAATCGTGATGCCTAAATATTTGATGCAAGGTTTGGAAGAGATTTCAGAATTGCTCACCTGGATAGTAATTGTTTCCCGCTGCTTCCTGCTCGTAACTAGAACTGCCTCGGTTTTATGTTCAGCTAACTGAAGTCCAACCTTCGATAACCACCGCTAGATAACGGCTATGGCTTCGTTGCATGTGTGTTCTGCCTCGTCCTTGAACTGTGCAACAACAACTATTGCGACATCATCTGCAAAGCCAACCACTTTCACTTCTTCAGGCATCCGTAGTCGAAAGATCCCATCATACATAATATTCCATAGTAAAGGTTCTAAAACTGAGCCTTGCGGAACTCCTCCCTCCCGTCACTGTGTTCTCTCGAATACCTACTTCCGTGTTGTAACTTAGGATTCTATCTTGGAAATAGTTCCTCACAATCTTTATAATGTAGCTAGGCACTCCAAATTCCTCTAACGCCATTATAATGTAACTCCACCTCGCGGAGTTGAAAGCGTTTTGGATGTCCAAAGTAACAATGGCGCAGTATTTCTTGTTACCTCCTTTCCATCTTTTACCCCGTATTGCATTGCTTGCGGTATTGACCACTAAATTTATGGCATCTATCGTTGAACGCGCTTTCCTGAAGCCATACTGGTGCTGCGCCAGGTTTCCAGCTCTCTCGACCGCTTATTGTGTGTATGTGTCTATATGTGTATGTGTGTGTGTATGTGTACGTGTATGTGTGTGTGTGTGTGTGTGTTTTTTTCCAAAGAGGTGGAAAATTCTTTATGGACGCTGAAGTACTAAAACCCTCAACAGTGTGGGACTCGCTGTAGCTTGCAGTGCTACCCACTAAAAACCACCCCCTAGCACTACCTGAAGTGCTCCGTGGAACCGCCGTTAAGCATAACCTCGCGGAGCAGGAATAGCCTACTCGGCTCTTTCTCTATGTGTTGAAGTCATTTCTTAGCCGCTCAAAACGACGCAGCTCACTTATAATGATCACAGCCAAATGCTGAACCGCATTTCATAGCAATTCGGATGTAAGCATAACTTCAACAATATTTTCAGCTATTGGAAACGTGCCAAGGCTACTTATGAGCTCCTGTCTTTCCTCGCTGAAGCGCGAACAGTAAAAGAATACATGCTCTGCGTCGTCTGGTAGTACTCTGCAGACCGGACAGAATGGGGATTCCACTATTTTGAATCTGTAATAGTATGATCTGAAGCATCCATGGCCAGATAAAAACTGGGTTAAGTAGTAGTCTATCTCACCATGTCGCCGGTTTATCCACTTGCTAATAGACGTGATGAGACGATGCGTCCATCATCCCTTTTCCGTAATATCCCATTGGTTTTGCCACTGGGCTACTGTTTCAACTCTTTCTGATTTTCTCAGCTCGGATGTTATGTTACCTCTTCCATACATTCTGTGCCGCTCATTTGTTAATAGTGCTATTGGGGGCAGACCAGCAATAACATACACAGCCTCGTTAGAAACTGTTCGGAATGCACAAGCCACTCTTAGGGCCGATGTCCGATGTACTTTGGACGTCTCATGATGGTTTGATTTCAATTTCAATGCGTTAGTCCAAACAGGGGCTCCGTAGAGCAAAATTGATCTTGATACGGATGCCAACAGTAGTCGCCGACTATGCCGCGGCCCGCCTATGTTTGGCATTATTCTCTGGATGGCCGCGTTTACTTTGGACGCCTTATTACTAGCATAGACGATGTGTTCTTTGAACGACAATTTCGAATCGATTATGACACCAAGGTATTTGATGGAAGCTTGAGAGACGATATCACTAGCGCCGACCCTGATAAAGTACCGCTTCTGTCTTGTGTTTCGCTAACTGCAAGCCTACTGACGACAGCCATTGATGGATAGTCGATATAACTCCATGACAGATCCGCACTATCTCCTCCGTGTGTTTGGCGATGACCACTACCGCTATGTCATCGGCAAACCCAACAACCTTAGCTTCGATGGGCAGTCTAATTCTCAAAACGTCATCGTACATAATATTACAAAGAGTTGGAGCTAATACAGACTCCTGTGGGACACCACCCGTTACACCATATTCTTTAATTCCGTCATCTGTATTGAACTTCAGAAATCTGTTACGGAAATAATCTGCCACCAACTTCCTGAGGTATGCTGGAATCCCCAATCTGTGGAGTGCATTTTGAATACAACTCCATCTTGCCGTGTTAAATGCATTTTTTACATCCAGGGTCACAATAGCACAGTATTTTCTGAGCCCCTTTTCCATCTCTTGCCATCAATAGCCTCTCTAGCTATATTTACCACAAAATTGATGGCGTCGATCGTTGAACGTGCGTGTCGTATTTGGTTAGTTTCGTATAATGAAGTCGAACAATTGGAGCTTCGTCGATCGACTATACATCGACAATAAATAGGCGTATGTGGCTAACCAAAACCAATCCAAATGTTTATACAAGCAACGCTATTCTCTCATAAGACAGATATCATAAAACAAATGTCCATTGATTTGTGTCAGTGTGTTAGTGAGTTTTATATAATATTTAAATATGAAATATGAATTGTATATAATTATTTTTACCGTGTTTGTTCACGGCGACATGTCACTAAATAAACTTCAGTAGACTTCTTTAAATCCAATGTTTCGACATTTGTGTCTGTTTTGGGCTAACAAACAAATATTACACTCCGACTAAAGTCGTTTTCCTTGATTATTAGTCTTTATGGTGTATATAAATATTGATTTGAAAACAAGACAACTTCTGATGTCATACTTACAAGTATATATATATTTAAAAAATAAAAAATTTTAAAAAGTTTGTGGGTAAACTTGAATAGAAATATTTACAGTAGACGGCATATAATTAATGTAATCAGTCTTTACAGCACGTTATTATTAAATAATTTCGTGCGATAATTGAAGAGATCGCTAACTGTTTTACATTTTCTTATAACCGTTAATTGTTGAATTTAAATGTTGACATTTTAGAATAAAGCCTTGAAATCGTTTGTAAGAATTTAATGTTCATCATCGTTATAAAATGTATTTTACACAATTCTGCTAATAATTTTATTTGATTAAGAAATTTGTAATATAATTCATTTTTTATCCGTTAATAATGAAACCGGATTTTTGCCAATTGCTGTTTTTGGTTTTCAATTTTGTAAAACTCGCAATTTTAGTTCGATTCGGATTTTCGTAATTCTTACTGGAATAACTATGCTGTCATTTGGTATCTTAGAAATTTAAGATATTTGATGTACTTATCGTGATTGATATAACTCGGGCAGTCTATACATACATACATACCATATATACAAATGTAAATATTTCAAATTGCATTTTTGAATATTTCCTTTGTTCATCTTCCGATTTTGAAAAACTTCTTGCTCAATGACTAACTTTGAGTTTTTTCCGAAAATACAAAACAAATTAGCCATGCTTTTTTAGACATTTTGTTTATTAATGTCCATTTTTCTCCGACTTATAATTAATCCACAATTAATTACATTTGTAATTAATTGTGGATTAATTATAAGTTTTAATATACTAAAAAATTAAAACAAAAATATTATGTAAACTAGTTATTACAAATGTGATAAATCTTTTTGGTTTATTATTTAAATAAAAAGGAAATTGCAATTTTTTGAAGTTTTTCATAAAAAAATATTTAAAGTAGCCATTTCCACTTTTGGTTCTGTTAGCACTCTGGAATGAGTGTGAGGAGGCTGAATTACAAATTCATTTTTATTGTACTTGTAACTCACCAAAGTAAACTGGGTGAATTGCAATGAATAATGCACACTGATGAGACTTATGTCGTATGAAAGGTCTTAGTGAGTTCATTATTTATTACTAAGCAGTCTATAGGAACCACCTTCAGAAAGAAACGAATTATTCAATAAAATATAAAAATTAAAAAATAGTAATAATAACGGGATCGATTACATTTGCATATGTAGGTACAACTAATACGCAAATAAATTCGTATCGAGTTTTTGTTAATTATTCCCTATATTGGCCGTCTCACTCAAAATACAATAAGTAGTGCGATCTTACCGGCTTACGCTATTTGTTTTCTAAAACTGTTCGAGATTGCGCGAATTTTTTTCTAAAGGTTCGATTAGAACAAATTAAATATGCACAATGTTACGCAATAAAACGTAAGTAATTTAAAACAATTACCATAATTATTACTGATATCAGAATATCACGATCAACACAATGATAATTTGTAATAAAATGATTTTGTTGGTTTTTAGCTAAATTTATTTTTATTTTTTATTAATATTTTAATAGAAAACCAGACGTTTCGACGGCACATCCCGTCATTTTCAAGGTACAATTTATACTGTGTTTTCGAATTATGTGAAATAACTGGCCAGTTCGTTACTGGCGTAGAATATACAACAAAAAGTTATTTGATTATTGATGATTTGCTTTTTCTTGATTCATTTAAACACAAAGTAAAAATATTATCCAAATACTTTCATAGCTTGAAATACTTTCTAAATCAGATGCTCAATAAAATAATCAAGTGGATCTTATCCGAATCAGAGACAATATAGTTCTATCTCTTAAATTTGTAAAGAAAATGTATGTCGTGTGAAATTCTAAACGAGCCAGTTTAGCCGTTTTTCGATACTAATTAACCCAAACCCTTAGGGGTTGATAATAATATAAAAACTCACTTCATTTACATAAAAAGCAGCGTACAATCAAATTATAATTAATGATGAAAAAATTAAATTAAAAATACAAATTTATCTTTCCATTCAAATAGTGTAGCTTTCTCTTCTGGAATGAAATCATACTTCTCGACATTCATTTTTATTTTCGTATTATTATTTACCTAAGTGAAATGTACAAAAGGTTTCTTTAAGAGAGTTGTTTTCTTCATAATAATTGAAATTACACGTTCTCATGTTTACGGATGTAGTGGATTCATTTTATTAATTTTTTGTGTTAAATTTAATACTTCGCTTACTAAATATCTGTACATAAATGAAAAACACCAAGCAACTTTCAAATATAATTTTTAAGTTTTACAATATTGTTACGAACTGGGCTTCTGAGTTCCTCTGGATTTTACTGTGATACTGTGTACTTTTATGTCACTTGACTTGATTTTATTTCACTTTACTTTCATACACTTTAATATTTGCTTTTACTTTACTTATTTAAATCTCTCCGCTTGCCACTGTTGAGGCTATAACAACAGATTTATTTCAATTGTTACACGATTTATAGTAAACAAAAAACTGTTCCCTGCTGATTGTCATCGGTCGTGTTTTTATACCAGTTTAATTCTATTCTGTTTATGACACATAATCATCTGGAAATATCGTTTATGGCTTGTCATAATCATCATCATTCACTATTGCCGACGGGCAGGTGTATGTATATATTGGTGTTGTTGTTTATTTATTCTTGAATCACTAAACCACGCCTTCCTTTGTACACCACATCTCGGCAGTTCTTGTTTTTTACTAGATCATTATGAATTTGTGCATTGGAGTGTAAACATGTTTCGATTTCCATAATAAATAATTAAAATAAAAACATTGGCCACGACGAGTATCGAACTATCGACCTTTCTCTCCATACCACGCACCAACCACCTAAGATATCGCTGTTCATAACGTGGGCTTGTTTTATGATGGGCATATAATCGTCACAATATTATAATTTAGAAGATGATAAAATGAAAAGTTTTTAGATCTTAATGAACTTAGGCTCAACTTACTGAAATTATGCTCCATTTTATGAGATAACTTGCCACTAAACTTACAAATGTGCCTACGGGCTAAGCAAAATCGTTTTATCGCGCGATGTTAACAGTGCATCATGCGATTTTGTTTTAGCGTTAAATAAGATAAAATGAAAAATCTGGAAACGTCTTGCCACTTTTCTCTTCAGTTTACGGATGATGGCATTGTGGTTAAGTCGCACCTATTTTGCTACGGTACAACCACGGTATATGCAATTTATGACAAATTATATCTATTCTTGGTTTTGTTTAATGTTGATTTTTAGACCGACTCCTGGGTAATCTACTGCGATATCTGTTGCATCGGTTTGTTTTTGTGCTAATAGTAACAGGCGTATACCATCTGCATTGTCTAGAAAACACATTTCACTGTGTGCCAAATGAGTGTTCGAAGTCAAGAAGAATAGAGGTATAATGCAGAATTTTAGTTATTTCGAGATTTAAATTGAAGTGATTTGTGCCAATTCTTCTTAGCCTGAAGCCAGATTGTTCATTCCTTAGCGTGGCGATATTCTTTCTAGAATGATTATTATTAATATTTTTATTGCGCTATTAAGGAGGGCAATGCCTCTTTTCCATTACCGCGATATTTTATCAGTGTTCCAGACTTCAGATATTAGTGATATTATATAGTTGCGCTACAAATATTACAAATGCGCCGCCACTAAATATTTCAGCCGGTATATTACCGATGCTTAAAGTTTTATTATTCTTTAGCTTATGTGGGGACATTGAATGTGAAAGGTGCAATCTGTAAGCTTATCCTGCAGCTAACTGTTCCCTTAATTGAAAAATGAAGTAATTCGTTGTTTTATCTGGATCTGGTCCCTTGTTTATATCTAGCGAATTAAGAACAGTAACAACATCATTCATAGTAAAATAGGTGAACTTGTCAGCTACTAATGTTTTAGATGAGTACGCAGTCAGGTTTGAAGTATACACTGACTGAAAGTAATTAGCAAATAAATTACAAATCATACCACTATGATAAGATTAAGTGTTACCAAATCTCATAGAAGTTGGATAACCATCTAGATGCAACAGAATGAGAAAAACTCATATATTTCGTAGGGATATGTTTTTCTTCAATAAACTTTAAATATTTAGAGTAACAGCTACGAATTTCATGTTTGACCCGTTTACGATAGCCGAGAAAATGACATAATCTATCTACTTTTTATAAGACCCGTAGAGTGAATTCAAATTGTTTCCCTATTAAGTGTTTTACCTTTAAAGAAGTTTAAAGGTTGCACGTTTAGAAGATGATTTATCAATACACAGTTTAGGTTACTAAAACTTATTTTAAACGGTATATAATACTAGATCTACCAAAGAAATGCGAGCACCTGATCACCGGGTACTGATATAACCAAAATTTATTATTAGGCACGGAAAGCAATTATTGCTGGATAACTGTTTTCTTTTAGAAAAGCCTAGTAAATTAATATTAATAGGTGGGTAATAATTATCAACTTTGGATAGAGGATAAAAGCTTTGCTTACCTCTGTTGTTCCATCACTAAGATCAGACCTAGGTCTAATATACGATTTGAGCACTTAGTAATATGATTATGCTGGATCAATTTTGTTAGCATAATTGTGTTAACCAGATAACGGGCAGCACGCCCTTCAAATCAAGACGGCTATATTCCAACAATATTCTGCGAACAAGAAATACTCGATAAAATCAACCTAAAACTAAATAACAATAATTTTATTAGAAATATTAGGTTATTCCGGAATTAGCCAGATAGATAATTATTTTAGGAAGAGGAGAAATTGTTAAGACTCTTAACAATCTCTCCTCTTCGTAAAATAATTATTGTAGGTGAATTAAAGTTAAAATCCGCTAAGTGATCACAAAAAAGTTTATAAGTGTCATACGAAACTCTATTCGAAAGAAAGTATATTAAACAGACAATTAATATTTACCAATATGCAAGGTAATGACATAAATTTTGGTCGTCTCATGAGTCGGTGAGGCGAGAATTACCGGATCGTAATGGTGTTAGTTATTGTGTTTGTGTGTGTGTTCGAATGCTCTTTTTGGTTTTTCGTATAATTATTTTGTGTTCTTTGTTGAGATTAGGGTTTCGTATACGAAATGAAATTTTTAAAGGGAAACGAAGATGACGATGTTTGAAAAAAAAATCAATTGACTAAAATGCAAAATTGTGTATTAAAATTTTATTAATTTCAATTAAAATTGTGTACAACCTGCAATTCGATATATTTAAATTCAAATTATTTATATTTATAAACAAAAATTTTCTTTTAAATTGATAATAAAGACAATGAAATATAATGTATTTGAAAATTCCAAATGATTTGGTTTACGTTCCATATGGCATTGGGAAAATGTATAAAATGCATGTAGTAGCTAGCAAGATAAACAGAAACTAAAGGAATAAGAAAATATATTTTTAATAATAGGTACGTACGAGTACATACATATGTATGTACATATGTTCAAAATATTATATTTTGTTGGTAAACAAGAGCAATTAACAAAAACATTTAATAATTCAAATGTTTTACGTTATGTACTTATAATTTTTTTCTACCTTTTTTTATCTTGGATATTATATTAAAAAAAATACTAAGGACAAAAAAGTTTTCGTAAAACATCATTATCAATTTCAAATACAGTTTGTTAAAACAAATTGCGATTATTCTCGATTTGTTTAGATTGGAAAATAAATTATATTATATATTAAAAATACGAATTATCGTTAATTTACGTTACATTCACAAAATAAAAAAATGAATTTTAACGAAAATGAGTTTTAACTTAATATTCCCGTCCATTAACCCTTTAACAATTTATAATAAAAAACCGATTTATTATAAATTAATAAAAAATCAATAAACAAACATATTAAGTTAAAACTAAAGAAATATATTTTTTTATTGTACAATAATAGAACTTTACTAAAAGTAGAATATTCAAAAAATAGTTACCATATTGTTTGAATAATGAACAATTGTTAATTCTCCTGCTTCATAGCAAGTGAAATATTCTCACACGCGAGCATAAGCATCAACAATTTTTGCCGATTTCAACCGATTGGCTTATTTTTGATACTTACCGTTACAAAACGATACACTAATACAAACAACGTATATGACAGCACACAATAACAAAATGTATCTTATACTCCTTGTACGTATACAAAATTCTCATGAGGCAGTGAGGAATTTTGGGACCAAAATTTATGTACAGATATCATCAAAAATATTTTTAAGATTAGCAAGTTCATTAATAATGAAAATATGTTATTTACCCAATAATGGGTAAATAAAATATTTTTATTTGTATTTTAGCAAAATAATCGATTTTATATTTTTCATATGAAAATGTGTACCTATTAAAGCGAATAAATTAAATAATTGTAGTTTTGAAGTATAAAGAAATCGAAAACCTAAGCGACAACAATATTTTAGTAATAAAATACATTTATGGTACCTAACTTGTCAATGCTTGTGGATATACAATGTTTCGTGTTGTGCAATCTTTTGCGTAGATAAAGAGGTTTTTTGGATTGCCCAATCAGGAGCATGCCACATATAATTGTCATGAGAGAAGCATGCAGATTCTAAATTTATTCCGGTTGTCTTCAACAATTAACCTTGCGCCTTGTTGATGGTGACAGTAAACGCAAGTCAAACAGAGAATTGTAGTCGTTTGAACTCGATTAGAGCGTCGGACGGTATTATTCTGCACAACCAGTTATAATATTAGCCTCTAAAACATGTCGTTGCTTTCTTTTTAAGCATAAGCGAGTTCCATTGCATAATTCAGGTGGATCTTAATTCCGGAATAGCATTATTGGTGCACCAATTTTGAGATAAAGAATATGAGGAGGTAATACATTTAGGTTAGGTTAGGTTAGGTTTGAGTGGCGGTCCACTAGGACCAGGCACATACACAAAAATGGTCCGTAGACATACCACGAATAATTGTTTCCTCCAACTCATTGGAACCATTTTGAGCTGTTAACAAAGCGCTGGATACTCCTGACGTCCATCCTACAGAGGTCCGTCACGTCTTTGAAGAGGGGTGCCTCTAGAAACTTTAGTCTGTTTCGTGCCATTCCTCTTCTTCGTCCTCGCAACTACGACAGTAGTCATGTGAGAAGACGCCAAGTCTACTCCTTCCTTTCAGGAATCAGTTTGATTTGAGAAAGTGTTTGCCGATGCATCTCTAAGCAATTGAGCTTTTATATTCATCGTTAGTTAGTCGTCTTCCCCTTGGAATCACCAAAAAAGTTTGACGAGCATCCTCCGCTAAAATGCCAGTTATTCCACTCATAATATCTTCATTACCTATGCCGTTAGTTCGATCAAATGCATTTTTGTTAATCATAATGCATTCGTCCCAAACGATAATCCGCCCCGACCAGACTTCTGATCTATGTGGAAAATAGGCGACACAGTTTGTGCAAGATTAAAAGATCATTTTAGGCCAGAATGTTGCAGAATGCTACTGCATGAGCAATCGAAAGCAAGTGATAACAGTAATTATGAAGAGATTTCGCAACTTTGAAACAGCATAGGAGAAACTTTAATTCGTCTTAATTCGTAATTAATAACGATAACCGCTTTTGAAATATATACGTGTCAAAATATTTCGATACTCAATTGCCAACAATTTTTTTCAAGTGGCAATGAAAACTTTCTTACTAACCTTATTATCGACATGTTTGGTAGATTCACGAGGCCGGATTTTTATCATAGGATTTTTTTGCCCGAGCTCCTTAACATCGAATTGATCCACGAGGTGTGTTTAACGAATACTAATTTTCTAAAATAACCGGTTAACTGGGGATTAGGGATTTCTGTCGTTATGGCATATTTCGTTACGGAATAAGACAAAACAGCATGTTTCAATACGACATATATCAGTAGGGTATAAGGTACAATACGGCATATTTCAGGACGGCATACGGTAAATTGGCAACGATCTTTAGGAAGGGCTAATGGGCACCAGAACGAAAATTGTTTGATTGCAACAATTCCATAGATTGGTAACAGCAATTTTTCTCATAGCGGTTTAATTTAAAAATAAACAAATAATAATTCAATCTAATGCAAGTTTTAAATGAAAAATAATGAAACATATCTGTTGGGACCAAACCCCATTTAAAGCAAATTACGGAATTAAAGAAAATTTGCTATTATCTTGTAGTGATTCACTCATGTTATCAATTTATTCCATTCGTTTATCTCTACAATTATTCGAAATGTAACCCATTTCCATTATTAAATATAATTGTATTTGAACAACATCTTTTAGCATAGTAGTGACAACTATAGAGTATATTGACGCACTAATAATACTCTGTGGGTTTGATTCTGTATACACTACTTTGTACTAAATAAACATCTCAAATATCTCATACAGATTTAGTACAATAACCAAAGTTACTCACCACCATCATTGTCGGTATACATAACTAATGCATTTAGCAAAATATAAAATGAAGAGAAATTAGGACTAAACTAAAGTGTCCTTGACTGAAATTTATAGTAGTGAAATTTATAGTTGTTTACAATCAATTCTAAGGATTTTAAGATTTTAAAGGTATCCTCTAACGTTAAAATAATACATATTGCGGTCAAATATTAAACGTTTAAAGCGAAATGTGTTAAAAAGATAAATAGAGTAAATTCGGCATACATTATGCATTTGTCGTTGTCATAATTTTTTCTGGTCCATAGAACAATTTAAGGATTAGGTTATTCGTTTTTTACTGATAGATGAATTGATTTTTACCCTAGTAAATGCTTTCCAAGAATCAGAAGTAGATTATCAACTATTCACCTATTCAATTTATCTACTATTCGACTATAACTATTTGGTTTTTTTTTTTTAATTTTCTTAGATTTTTTAAATGTTTGCATTTCCTGGTTCACCGACCAGTATAGTAAACACCAACCTTAGTCCAGTTAAGGTTATTTCTTTCAAACTTGAATCGAGCCTTATGAATTTTTGCAGGGCAATTTGAAATTTTCCTACCTAGGCTCTAGGCTTGCAACAGGTATTCAAATATTACTTCATTTGTTGAACAGTGAACTGATAACGTCGTCCGAGTATTATAGGGTTCTATGTGAGATGAGAGTAGTTTTGAGATATTCATGATTGAAATTTTTGGGGTTGTTCATTTCGCACACAAGCGATTTCAATTCCGAAGTATTAGTTTTTCTGAATCTCATAATCATATTAACAAAAAAAAATAATAACTTTATAGCATAAATCAATTTTTTCATTCAAGAACTGTGGTATTAATTTTTCAATAGAACTATGTAATTCAACTAATTTGAAATTTTTTGTATGCCAAGGTTCTAAGAGCCATAAGAACTATGTAATCTTAAATCTAATATATGGAGAATCTGTGGTTTTTAAATATTGGTCTTGGTTTTAAATATTGGTTCTTATAATTTTTATTAAAATCAATATTTTTTGCGAAAATATAGCATTATTAGTAGATAATTAAAACAGGTTAAGACAATTGTATTATATTAGATTCTAATTCAGTAGTCATACTCATAATACAGTATTATTTGATAATAACACCCAATAATTGACTTTTAGAAAATTTTCACAAGAATATTAATCATCGTTCTCCATTTTATTTAATATTAAAACAAATTTTGATTTGGTAATTCAGATTTATTTAAATATTATGTAAATAAAAATAACTAATAGTTATATAAATTCGTTTAAATAAAATAATCTACTAATTCAGTCTTTCATATTAGTTCAATAACACAGTACTAAATACTTTATTGTTTCTTATTCGATTTTTTTTCGATTAAATTTTTAAAAAAATCTTTGTCGACGGCTGGCATAAATCTCAGCATAGCAGTAAACGATTTAAGTTTCTGTTGTGGAAGTTCAGTTTTCAATTTAATTATTTTTGGCTCCGGCAGTTCCCGAAATTCTAGTTGTTGTCCAATCTTCTTACCACGAATAGGGAGTTGAATATTCTTTAAATTTACAGTGATTAACTCGGCCGCTGGATCATGGGATACTTTATATTTAACAGACGTGAGGTATTGACAAAATTCCAATTCAACTAATTTTGAATATGGAATTTGTTTGAAATTTAGATATGGTGTACAATCTCTAAAATTCTTTATATCGTCTGGACGCATCTGCAAAATTTTACAAGGTCTGCCTTTGTACTTAGCTTTGGTCATGATTCTCATATAACTAACTGGCGAAAAAAACTCGCGGTTTCGAATTAATTTTTCGAAACAACTATGCACATTGTCAATTTCCTGAATGCAAGAATGGCCTGGAGTGGAGAATCGCATTGTTATTTTTGATATAGAAGGATGTTTTTTCAAGAAAAGTATTATTGCGAGAGATATAATTGAATTCCGGTTTTGTGGCACGCAGGAATCTGACCATAAGATTATTTCCGTAAATGTGTGTTGGCTTTCATTCCATATGCTGCAATACACCGTTCTATTGGTTGAAATGTGGGCAGTTAAGTTGTAAACATTCAATTTACTTAAGTAGTAAAAGCAGCTGATCTCGGCTTTTGGGCAAGTAACTACATTTTGTAGGCCAAAACAGATAACAGGTATAGCAATTTGTCTATCACTTTCTCGTTTCAACCTTGAATAGGTTTTTTCTTCGTCGTGACTTTGGTATTTCATCTGCATTTTTGGTGACACACAATTCGAGGTTTTCAGGATTTTGAATTCTTCACAGAGGTCACATCTGTCTTTTTTTGGGATGTGAAATCCTAGGTTGAATTCATTGTTAAATATTTCCCTATAAATGTGTAGTTTAGCTGGAATTAATCCATCGGATTTGGTTTTCTCGATGTACAGCTCATACATTAAATTAACGGAAAGGTGCGGCTCTAGATACTGTTTTGTACTAGATTTTCGGCAATAATGGGAATCTATAACCGGAAACGATGCGATGTGGTCCCGTATAATGTGTTTCACCTGATCGGTAACTACTTTTTTCTTATGTTTACCTTGATTTGATTTACGGACCATTCCAGAAACCAAATTTTTCCTTTGGTGAGCATTGTAGACTGTTTTTTGGCTAATTGCAAGAGTTCTTAAGAAGTACTGTTTGCATACCTTAATTCTGCTTTCTTGAACTATAAAGAAATACTGGTAAGTATATTTTTTTTTATTGGAGTTCTGAGTTTTGCGTGCTGGTTCATTTCGAACAGTGGACATCAAAATGAAGTTCGTTTTCCCTTCAGCATCAGTGTTATAAAAATCTTGAAAAATTTTACAACGTTCATCTTCACTAATCAGCTTGCAGCTACCTTTGCATTTCACCAAACAGTTTTCAACACTTTTCATAGTTTTAGCGGGAATAATCTTGTTTCTGACAGAAAAATATTGTTTTCCAGACTGCCGTAGTGCTTTTCGTTTGTTACATTTCCATTCTTCCAAATTTTTCCGCTTTTTTTTTAATTTTGTAGGTATATCCACGTCTTGTTCTTCATCAAGATATTCAACGCTTTGATATTCGTCAGATTTTTCAGAACACACATTATCGGATAAAACAATTTCGTCCAGATGATCTACATCCATATTATATTCGTTCTTACTTTTTACTTCGCATAGTTCATTATTAATCACTAAATATGTTGTTACCGTCTCCTCTTGTTCAAAACTGCTAAGTAACGGTATTTGGTTTTCCTCGTATTCTACATTGATATCCATAGTTAAATATCAATCGTTACTTTCGAATATTTACCTACAATTAAACTGATATATTATAACACATAGTTTGTACAAATTTATGTTTATTTATAATTATATTAAAACAGCAAATTACCTGAGCAACAAAAATGATCCAACCTGGTGTACAGATTTTGTTAGAATGAAAAATCTCATCTGACAATTAAATTCATAAAACTGTAAAGTTCTATTTGTACCGTAAGTGAATTAAAGAGAATAACAAAGCAAAATAGAATTACAAAGTACCAACTAGCATAATATAGAACCTAATAATATTGTATGAAAAAATTCAGAATTATAAGGTTCTATATATCAAATATACAAATACAAAGTTCTATTTAACATAATTGCGGTGTATTTTTTACTCAATTTGGGAATACTGTTGAGGGTTCCATAATCACATAGAACTTTTTAGCATAAATTTATGTGAAAAAAGCAAATGCGACTTTATAATTTTGTTAATATCTTCGTTTTGGTTTACTCTGGCGTTCAAATATCATTACAGTATGCGCATATTGCATAATAGAACCTTTTGGCATCAATAACTCATTTTATTCAAAAATGTCGTTTAGAACCCTGTAATTCTTGGACGACGGTAAGTTTTGGAAGTATATAACAGTAAACTTTAGTTCGGCAATTATAGGGGTGCTTATATCTCTTAGATTAGCTCCAGGTAGGTTGCAGATTAATTTATGGTCCATCTTTCAGTCGCCTGCAAAAAGAGTTCTATGATCTTACACCATCTTTCTATGACAGCAAGTCTTTTTCCAGTAACTGAAAGCCATTTTGACACTTAAAATTAATTTTGACACTACTACTTTTTAAATATTTTATTGAATTCTTTAGCATTTTTAGCATTGCTAATAAACAGTTGAAAATATTTAGCAGAATGTTAAAATAAATGAAACCCGATAATAACTTAAAGTTAAATATCTTTCACAAATAATAATTCGCAGACAAAAGTTAGTCCTGATGAAATGTGATTTCACCTTAATCAGGATCCCGTTTGTTATGGCGTATTTCATTACGGAATGATACGGTTACATTTCGGCATAAGGTACACTACGTCATGTTTCAGTACAGCTTATAAATGTGTGCATCATATAAATGATTGGGCATTTTAGTACGGGAAAGTTCCACTTCAAAATAAGGAAAATAAAAAAAAATAAAAATTCTGAAAAAAATTAACTTTTCATAACCACCATTTTTAAAATATTTTTATTTTTTATTTATGCCATATAGAAATATGCCGTGTACCTTTAGTGTCATATTCCGTTTTGAAATATTCCATACTAGAACATGCCATAATGAACGGATCCCACTATGGCAAGCAATGGGGTTATTTTATGTTTACCTTCATACTAATGTTCTTATACTATACATATCCTTAAGATATTTTATATTAACACAAAATTTGACTTTGTGCCCGCCCTTATTATAATATTAAAAATATAATATATAGGAGAGTTAACCCCTTGGTCCGTGTCTCTTTTAGGGTTATGTACTTTTGGAATATGTTTGCCATTGTTGGACCATAGGTATTGACAAGTTTATTTCAGCTACCATACCGAGGATTGATTAAGTGGGTAATTCATGACCGCGGCACAGACTTCTCATTCTTAATACTATCTTATTCTTATCGTTAATAATTAACTTGCACAATTACGATTAGCTATGGATTTATTGACTATATACAATCAAACAAATTATATTTCATTTGTACAGGTGAAATGCAATGCGAAACTGTGTACACACCAAAAAACTACGAGTACATAGAGAGTCAGTTTATTTTCAATGAAGAAACAAGCGAATTGGAAAATTTTGCGAATATATTTAATAATTTATATATTTTTGATTTACAGATAATGTGGATGTCATTAGTGCAATAAATCTTCAACCAACACCAGTTTTAGAGCCAGGAAGAGAAACTGGTAAGTACAAACAAACAAATTCTGTTAGCATTCTTCGATTATTAATGTAAATATTTGAAATTTGTATGATAGTTTTGTCAACATGCAAAATTTAGGGAGGAGAAATTTTTTTTTTTTTTTTTTTAGAAATTCAAAAAATTCCATTTACTCAGTATGTGTGATTTGTAGCTTTACATATAAATATAATTTGATTGATTTGTATATTGAACGCCATAATAACTTTCTTTTTTATATTTACTATGCCTACTAATCATGTGTTTTGTATATTTGAATATATTAACTTATGTTTACAGTTTGGTTGTAAAAGAAAACAGATTAGCATTTTTTTACGTTTTTAGAATGGTTTTTTATGTTTTCAATTTGCCCTTGTGCAATATTTAGTATAAAAACAGTTTTGCACATATAAAGGTTGGTTTCATGTAAAAATTCAATCAACCAGTTTGCAAGATATGTCCTAAGATAATTTTTATTTTAATTGTATTTTAATTCTAGGGTCGATGTTCTCTCTACAACTTGTTGGTTTTACTGATTTGTTTTTCAATTGATCGAAGAAGGAAACTTGGGCCTCTTGTTCTCTCTCTCTCTCTCTCTCTCTCTCTCTCTCTCTCTCTTCCTTCTTCATCCAAAACATATCTTAATTGATCCAATTTTAAGGATAATAAAATCTGTAGACTTTCTTTTTAACCCTAGGATGTATCTATTTTGCAATTTATAAGTTGTCACTTCAAACACCTGCTAACTGAACTCTTTTTATAAAGAATTGGATTTGAAAAATTTATTAACTCTTAAAAGCAATATGAAAGACAAAAACAAATTTGAGCACCATAGTACAGATAGTAGAGGTTTTCCAATATATTTTCACCAAACCCCTAGACAAAATAAATACGACTTTTAGAGCAAGGTTAGTTTAGAATCTTGTTCCAGAGATTAGAATTTTTGTTTTAGAATTTAGAGTTAAGGAAAAAATTGCGTTTGATTTTAAAATTGTTAAAGAGCGCGTCTCCTAAGGATAAAATTGGAAATTTTGTTGAACTTACAAATTTTTAAATTTCCATTCACGATTGAAACTATTCATAATACCCAATTAGTGTACAATATATTTGATTTCCATCCATATAGCATTCTTTCTAAAAGCCAAGTCTTTGAAAGACGTTTTTTGATCATATTGATATTCGTCTTGACCCATTTTAGTTTTTCCATTCTGCTCCAAATTTATATTTGGAGTGTTCGATAAGAAAACTAGAATAAACAAAATAATTCATTTTAGCTTATTGCACGAAAGCTAATTGTATTTTTCTTGGTAGATTAGAAATCGAATTACGAAAATTTAAATTTTAGTTTTGGGTACTTTTCTGGAAGTATCTCGGCACAAAAATAAAAAAATAAAAATGTCAATCATTCCTTTTCGTTTACCAAAGTAATTTCTCATCCCAAAAATGTTGAACAATATCGTGATATGATATCGTTTCACACCTAGCAATTATCTTAGTGGTTCAAGATTATGGCGTCTGGACTGGGTTTTTAATTCTCTCATTTCGTTCAAACATAATTATGTAAGAATGCAATATATGAAATGCTCCAGCAAAAATATGTATCTGAAACCAAATTTTAACAAGCATATTATGTATATGTTTATATACTAAATATACATTATTACACTAGCATAATTTAATATTAACCAAAACCAACAAAAATGTTTATACAAGCCGTCTCGTTCGCTCTTTACACAGATCCTATCAAGAAAATGTACTCTATATTATTGGTTTTTGTCATATAATATTTAAACAACAACAAAAACAGATTTGTTCGGATTGTGTATATATACAAATATAGTGTACATTTTTATATCTTAAGTGTTTATACAGTTTGGCTTGTATAGAGATTTTTCTTGGTTTTGTATTAACACATTATTAGGAATGAGTGTGTATGTGCGTGTCTGCGTGTCTGTCTGTGTGGGTGCATATATGTGTGGGTATGCGTGTGCCTGTGCATGGGCGTGGTCGTGTGCGTGTTTGTGCACGTATGCTTGGGCAAGTTCGTGAGCATGTGTGTTTGTGCGTGTGTGCGTGTGTGTGTGTGTGTGTGTGTGTGTGCGTTGATGTGTATGTGGGGAGTGCCTGTGCGTGTGCTCGATTGTCATGAGGTCACGACCTGCATTATAAAAATTGTATAAAAAAATAAAATTTGTAAACTAATACCAATCCAAAAAACAAATTGTATATAGATGTCGCCACCGTGTTATTAGTGGATAATAATGATCGAGCATCTCATGGACGATTTTTAAATGTTAAACCATCGGTTGGTTTAATTACGTCGACCGCACGTACTTTTATCCAAGAGGGTATAACTACGGAATATGCCACCCAAGTACTTGGTACGACATTAGATAACGGACGTTTATATGCCCAATTATTATCAAAAAGTACCCGAGTTTTATACGATAACAATGACAATCGAAAATCAGTATATATGAATGAGGTGCTGCCACAACGTAGTAACTGGCGGCTCGACGATGAATTAGTATTGCAATCGACGCGATCATTCATTAAAAATACGGATGATTATGGACAAAATAATCCCGCATTTCTTGTTTATCCATCCCAAACAGTTTATAATAAAATTCCACTATATGAAGAGTATACGTATAACAAAGAAGTGTCCAATGTAAAATCTGTGTATAATAACAACAAAAATAAGAATAATAATGAAGGTGATCAAACACAAGTGGTTCAGGATAATAAAAATATTAAACCGAATAAAATTCAAGCAGAAAACACGTTACCAACGTTTACGGTTAAAAATGAATTTGCCCCTAGTGTATTATCATATGATGGTCAAGTGAGCAAAAACGGTGGTAAGCAAGTGCCGATTGTACCACAATTGCACGTTGAAAAATCATCGCGATTTGGAAAAAATGTTGTTCAACCTGAAAATAATGTGATTCGTATACAGCCGCTGCCTGAAGTGAAAAGTCTGACCTCAATCACTTATTACGGATTTGCTGATTTTACCACCGTTGTCGGTGATACAGTCATTATATTTTCACCATCGACAGTTAATTCATTACAAAATACTCATATTACGTCAATTACGGGTGAAGCAACCCTAAACGATCATAAAAAAGTAAAGGCTACAACGATCGAGAAAAGTGAGATTAAACCAACCACGGTTAAGTTCTCGGACGATATTATTAATAATCGAATAAATTCGGAAATACATGAGAGTTATAATGTCCAGAGTAATTTTATATTGGAAGGTGATCATGATGATAGCAATTACGATACGATTACTGTTAAAATGCCGGAGATAACAACAAATGAGCATCAACAGGAAACTGAGGCACAACCAGAAATTGTGACGACAGAAGAAGCGAAGCAGGAAGCAGAACGGCAGGACCCGGAAGAAGAAGAGGAAGATGAAGAAGAAAGTGAGGAGGAGGAGGAAGAGGATGTAAATGAGGAAGGCAATGAGCAAACAAGCACAGCTAAAGATGATGAAAAGGAACAAATAAATGTGGTAACAGAACCGACTACCCAAATAATGAATCTGAATGTAGAGGAAAACCTGATGGAAGAAGTGGCAGATCAAATTAATACTCCTGAAATTATGATTGAACCATCCGAAACACAAACTGCATTCACACCAATGCTTTCCACTCCATCGAATGAGGATATTTCCAAAATATTCGAATCATTGGCAAGTGTAAAGGCACAACAGGAGCTCGAAAAGCAGCGCATGAGCTTATCAAGTCAAGAGATTGATCCACATCCACATGAAACTCAAGTTCTGGGTGGTGTCACAACAATATTCTTCGAAGACGATCCATTTGCCCAATTTGAACAGCCCAGCCAAATGGAAACAAATACTGATCGACAAGAGAAACATATAGAATTTGAACCAGAAATCACTACAGAAAATTTACCGGATGAAACTACAGTTGAAAACGAGACGTCAGTTGAAGAGGAGACTGAAACTACAATTGGTGAAGATGAGAACACAACAGTTACTGAAACAAACGATCCCGAGGAAACAACTTTACAGGAAATAACTGAATCGGTAATAGAAGCAGCCACCACACCAAAACATCTACATGAAAAACTAAAACTTTGTGAAGGTCCCATAAAACTCATCCCGTCAACAGTTTTTAAAACTTTAACATTTTTAACGACTTTTTTCATACCGATTGAGGATGGAAATGGTGTTGAAAGTATTTCGACTTCTGTAAAAACTGATCGAATGGAAACTTCCGATATAGCTTATAATTTACCGACAGACTGCTATTACGATAAAATAAATCCGACAAATATTCAATTACTTGGAGATCAGGCCACGGCGGATGTCGCCGAAATCACAACAACACCTTTAGTCGAAACTGAAGCGAACCAGACGTCCGCACTTATTCCGAACATTGTTAAGGTGTTGTCGGTTGAAACTTCGACGTTGTCATCGTCGGAAAATAAGGTAACGACTAATGTTGAGGATCCTGAACTTGAGGATACTACAACGGAAATTGTGCCTACGACGACCGAGAAAAATGATCCGGCCGCTGAAAATGGAAACAACGAAATCGAATTAATTTACAAAACTTTGTATACGACCTATACGTATCTAACGACCTTTTTCCATGACACAACATCAAGTATATCGAGTCGCAAGGAGGTCGTCACTAATATCGTTTCATCTACATTAAATTCGTTACTATTAAAAACCGACGATGCTGTGGCAAATTTAGTATCGGGTATGTCGGGCCAGATTGATGATATAAAACCGACTGCAGCGATATATAATGGTGATGGGGACGCTACAATCACAAATAATTTTATTATAAATGAAAATGAATTAGCCGGTATCGATAATATAATTCATGACAAAGATAAAATTGACCGTCCCACGCCAGTTCTGAATGGCATCACGGAACAAAGTAATATCCGGACATATTATACAACGTATACATACTTCACAACGATTTTTGTCGATAAAGAAACAGAAATTTCTAGCCGAACCGAAGTGTATACAAACTATGTCAATGTTGAACCGACCAAACATGAAATTGATAATAATTTGATACAGAAGTATTCGACAATGTTGCGAAACGCGGCAGGTGATCAAAACGGTGAAAAATATGATGCGGACGAGGCAGAAGTCATTCGTATGGTTACCGATGTTAAAAGTAGTAGTAGTAATGGTGATCGATCATATGTCGAAGAAGAGCTTGACGATCAATTAAGCTCGGAATCGAATCGGGAAGAGACTGTGCCCGAACCATCACTCCTTCTGTTGCAAACGAGTTACACAACGTTTACATTCTTCACCACAATGTATGTAGGATCGACGTCTAGTAATGTGCTTTCACGTCTCGAAACGATTACCAATGTTGTGACCGAAAAAATTAAGCCAACCGAAACGATCGACCTATTGAATACTGCGAATAGTGATACAATCGATCTACCGATCACATACTTCACGACATTTACATATTGGAGAACCCTATTCAAAGATAATCGCACAATAACGACAAGTCACGAGGAAACGATATCGAATGTTGTCGAACCAACAAGTGTAGTACAAGAAGATATTATTGCAACACATGTGACCCAAATACTCGAAACAGCTAAACCCAATATAATAATCGAAACGTCTCATGAAGCAGATAAACCCAACATACAAAATGTGGATTTAACTCAAACACTTGGTATAAATATTGAGCCAACGACTTATTACACTACTTACACATATTTTACAACCTCCTATATCGGCGATGAGACTGTGCTAAATAGTCGATTCGAGACATTTACGAATATTATAACACCGAGTATTATTAATGGGACACAAGGTGAAAGTCGCGCTATTAAGATCGACTCAAACTTAAGTAACCAAATTCTCGACAGTGCAATTATTAAGCCATCAAAACCGATTTTAAATGGTACTGATGTGATAAATAATCGATTTGATTCGAGTGACCCATCAAGTGAATTGGTGTCAATTAATTATGGCAAAATTATTGATGCGGATGGTGTCAGTACCTTGTATTATACGACAAAAGCATTTGGCACTTTAATTAATAATAAATTGTCACAAATTATTGAGTCGACCTCATCCCTAAATATTGACGAACAAAAAAAATCATCGCTAGCTGAGTTGGCCAATCAAAATAATGTTACAGTGCCTGTGCCGGGAAATAAAAATCATAAAACTGGACTGGTACGATCAATCGATGGTACAATAATCGCAAATCGGACCACAACACTGTACCAATCGGAAATTATTGGAACGAATATTGATGGGCGATATGCTCAAATTATTGTATCGACCACAAGTTTCTTGATCGAAAAGACCCCGAGTCCGTTACAAGGATTGAATATTAATATAAAACCGACTGGGGTCATTGATAGTAGTGATAATATTATGCCAAATACGATATTGGTCACCACACCAACGGATCTTGAGCCATCTATCGATACTGGCGGCGACAACGTATCCGAAGAAGGCTTCGATTTTGAAAACGAAGACAATGGTGATGGGGAAGAGGAAGAGGAGGAAGACGAAGATGATGATGGTACAAATCAAAAAAAAAAATCGCGACTTACATTCCAAACACGTAAACGTACATTTACGCCAGTCATAAGACCATTTGCATCACGGAATCGGCCGACTTTTAATCCAAAACGTAAGAATGTTAATCCAACGGCAGCCACCATAATTTCCAGGTCCGATTTTACACCAACCATAACGGCAACACCGGCTTTGAAAAATGAAGGACAGTCACGTGGACGGTTTAGCATAAACCGAAATAGTAACCGGAATAGTTTAAGCACTAATATTCAACAAACTGTTGATCCCGGATTAAGTGGTAATCGTCGGTTTACTCGTCCTCGTATTAATTCCACCGGAAATAATAATATTTCTCCCACGTCGGGATCTTATAATGGCGGTGGTGGTGGAAGCACTCGATTACGTTCGACTATTGGGGGAAATCGTATACAACCAACAACGACTGGAAATTTTGGCGGGAGTTCACGGCGAGGAGGATTCCGAGGAAGTTCATCAATTCTACAGAATCGTCCGGCAATTGGTGGTTCATCTCAATACACCGGTAATACTCGTTTCAATCGGATACGTCCATCATCTGTAAATCAATTTGATCGCAGTGCTTTAAGTACCGGTTTTTCGCCGATAGGAAATACATCACCAAATCCAAATGAGCAAGATGAAGATTTTCTAACCACATATGGTACCGAAGATCCGACCGATTTTACTAATGATGAGCCGACAAATTTCGATACAACCACAGCAGATTCTTTGCGCCGTAATCAAAATCCATTATTGCGATTCAGGCTACCAAAAATCGGCGGTGCCAATAGTAATAACAGCCCGATTGGACTAAGTACAACCACTACACGTCCTTTAATCACAACCCGAAAATCGGCGTTACTCGGACGCAATAGAAATATTAATAAGGTAAGCTCAACAACGACTACGTCGACTACAACATCACGGCCTCGGGTTAATAATTTATTTCAACGACCGACTAATTTGATTGGTTTACAAAATCGAAATAGACCAGCAAATAGTTTGTTCCCCGCACGTAGAGTGGCAAATCGTGGGCAACCCGTACCAAATACAGATGATGATTTACAGAACGGCGATAATTTGCCAGAGGAGGACGATGATAATATCAAAAACGATCAGGACAACGATGATACCTACTATGATGCTAGTGAGGAAGATGCGATGACGGAACAGGCAACAACTGACATTATAAAAACGCGTACCAAGCGCCAAGTCGAATATGGGACTCGGTCATCTAACTTTAGCCCAAGATTTAGACGGCCGACTACTTCACGAAATAAGGTTATTGAAGAAGTTATCGATGAGAAAAACATAGAAGAAACACCACCAACGCCAAAACATAAGTCCCCTTCAAACCGATATTCATTATCAGGGCGGTCACGCAATCAAGGTAATTCGAATCAAGCCGCAGTTACACCACGTATACGACCGACTTCGGCAAGTAATTCAAATAGTCGTCCACAATTTACGTTACGTGAAAAAGATGTCAGTGTACCAACAAAAGC
Source organism: Tipula vernalis (assembly GCA_958295665.1). NCBI lineage: Eukaryota > Metazoa > Arthropoda > Insecta > Diptera > Tipulidae > Tipula > Tipula vernalis. The sequence continues at coordinate 171,946 of OY282561.1, forward strand.
ATCCAATTTCCGTCGACCGACTACAAGTACCCGTCGTAAACCGACTTCAGTCACTACGACGCGACCCAAAATTAATAACAACAACAGTAACAATAATAATAATAATAATAATAACTCAAGACTTCGGGGATATTCAAGTACCGAACCAGCTGCACGCACATCCAATCCAAGAGCCCGAACAACCGCCAGTTCAAGAGGTCGAAGTAATAATGCCGCTAACAATAATTTTTCACGACAACGTTCTCGTACCGGACAACAAGATTTTGACGTGGCCTATGTTCAACCAAGTTTTGACGGGACAATCGTCATCACCCATCATATACCAACTGAAGTTACAATACCGGTGATAAACGGCAAAAACACTGAGTACAAAAATATAGTTACAGCCAAAATAAGTATGGAAACTATTGGACCACAGCAATATTCGACATCGATTCGAGAAAATGGTATTTCAGTATTAGTCCTAGCTAATGATGTGACGGGAGTTAATGCAAACGGGGCAACCGAAATTACTCAATTTATTCTTAATGAAACACCAACGACGAGTGTTATTTTTACACCCACTACAATCCGTGGCCGAAAAACCTCATACTCGCATATTATTCCATCGACTATATTCGATGTCGATCGGGTTGTCACAACAATTCAGCCGCAAATAGCGGCGAATGCCCCGTTAGCAAACATATTATTGTCACAATTGTTATTGGGAAATTTGAATCAAAACATTAATCCGCTATTAGCACTGCAACAGCAGCAACAGCACCAACAACAAATACCGGCGACCCCGACAACCGAACTGAAAACCAAAACAACGACTTATGTTACGACGGTGACGAATTCAATTTCAACGATATTGCCTTTAACATTCCGAGGTAAGGAAATTTTAACGACAATTGTCGATACCTCGGTCGAGGTGATCACTGCCACTGAATTTATAACTGAAACGATTGTTGTACAACCGACCTTGCAGCCACAAAATCAACAGCTTAATAGTCTTTTACTGCCGCTATTGCTACAACAGCAGCAACAAGTACAACCTCAGTCGTTACAGCAACCACAACAGCAAATACGTCAGCAAACATCGCCACAGCAATCGCTTCTCGACGTGCTATCATTCGAAGGTAATAACAATAAATTTGAGCAACCCGCTAAGGAGTCAGAAGAGTATCTAGAACAGGACTTCAATAATAATTATAATCCGAATAATAACAATAATAATGACCATCGACAACGCGAGACCAGCATCATCACATTATACGTGTCAGGACGCCGCCCCGGTGAATTTAGCACAATACTCTCAACTGTAGTCAATGATCTAACATTACGTAAACGATCGATCGAGCCATCACATCAACCATCGTTAAATAATTTTTATGAATACGAACGTGGTAGTATACTTGATCGAAATACAGACGAAGGTGATATTGAACATTTGAATTCAATGATTTTGGCATCGTCCGAATCGATCACAAATTTTGATTATAATGCTAAAAATACAGAGATCCTAGATGATCTACAAATTGAAACGACACGAAACTATTTTTTAGATTAGATGACCTTATCATAGGTACCAAAACCGTAGATCAAGATAAAACAAATTTTATAGTTTATGATAAGGTCGTTAAGGGTGGTCGTAAGCGAATTAAACGCCAAGAAAATAGCAATATTAATAATAATGATAATAATAATAATAATAATAATAGTAACAATAATAGAAATAGAATAATTAAGAAGATTTTTCGTAAACGTCCCAAAGTTGCAATAAGCCATAATAGTACAATATTTAGTAATAATACAATAAATCGGAATACAAGTTCCAATATCCATAATAAAGATCATGATCATATTGTACATGACATAAGCAAAGATCATAATGTAAATAATAAAATTGGTGGTCAAAGTGTAAATATTCTAAACGATCATGAAAATGATGACCATGATGATGAACTTGTACTTGCGACGAATTCAAATGAATCCAAATCAAGTAAAAATGCGCATTATGTTAATAATGATAATAATAGTAATAAGAATAATAATAAGAATAATAGTAGCCTTAAAGTAATTAAAAGGATAAGACAAAAATTAGTAAAGACTGATGATCAATTGACAAAACTGCTACAAACAACAACACGGGCATCGTCGCCACCTCCACCAAAATGTACAACAATATTAAAACGTTACCGTATCTATCAATCAACTGTTTTAACACAAACCCAATTAAATTCTAATTTAATAACAAGAACAAATGTTCGGCCCCGGGTCTATACATATATTGTAACCCGGGTAAATGATGATCAAACAGTTGTTATGTCATCAACAATAGTACGCCATCAAACAAAAATCTTAACCGATTATGAAACGGTAACATCATACAATTTAATAATGATAGAGCCAACAAAATTACTAATTGATATAAGTACGCTGATGCATTAACTATACTAAGTACGTACCTTAGTATAATTATATAAATTATCCAAGTTCCAATCAATATTTTTATACGCTGTGGGTGGATGCATCATTAAGCCCTCCTTTGTATTATAAATAAAATAAAATAGATTTTAAAATTTGAGGTGAGTTTTTTTATTAAAACTATATACATAAATATTTTATAATTTTGACAATAGCTACATAAACATTTTGACATAAAAACCCTATACTGTTAGCTATAATTTAAATTACTCGTAAATAAAATACGGTTTGACGACACGTTCGAGCTTTCAATTCGGTTTTTTTTTTAATTTCAATATTCGCGATAAGCTTTCAACGATGTAGCCGAATTAAGCAGTGTTTAAGATATGCCATAAGTACAATCACAATAATTCTTGTCGTTTTTCGTCGTATACTATAATAATAATTGGTTGAAGTTATTTTACATACTACACTTATAAATATTAGCGTGTTTTTTTATTAGCTGCGGATAGCTGGTATCAGGAGCAGCTAATTTTCTGTTATAAAACTAATGTTTGACAAGCTATTTATACATATAACTAATTTAATTAAAACTAATCTATAATTTTTAATTCAACTTTTTAACTAAAAATATATAAACAAATATTTAGCTCTACCTATTTATCTGGAGCTGCTATCCGGAGCTGCTATCGGGAGCAAAGGGAAATTTGAAATTTTGTTAGTTTTGTACAACCCTAATTGTGGCAAACTTCATTTTGGTTTAAAAATTTTGATGGATGTCAAATTCAAATGTCATATGGTTGTATGACATTTCTTCCAAATAAAAAATCATCGGGATATTGATGAGGAATACGTTAAAGTAGAAGCTGCAAAAATATTTTTAAAAGCTGGAAAGCAAAACGATAATCGAGATGCATCATTGTCGGAAGGTGACGAAGATGAAGATAAATAATATTTTGATGAAATGGATATGCCTGGTACAAAAGTCAAGTCGATTCAAAACAAAGAATTACTGTCCGTATTCTACGTATACGTGAAGACACAGCTTAATATCACAGAAATTTGAACCAAAATTCGGCATATTATGATCCAAAACACCACATCCATTTTCCACATGCAGACATCTGTCAAAATTCATCAAAACCTTCGGAAATTTTAATTGGTATATAAAACACTTGATACATGGCCATTTTCCTATATGGAGAATTTCTTTCACCTGCTTAATATATCCATTCGGAAATATTCCCTTAGTACCAAAAAAATTTCATTTTTATGAATTTTGACTGATGTCCACATGTGGAAAATGGATGTGGAATTCGAGAATACTGAAGAGTAAATAATTTTTGTTCACTAAGTTTAGAATTAAATAAATTAATTAATTTTATTATTTTAGAGTTGAGTTGTGTACTGGAGACATGGAAAAATATTCTAAAGCAGAACTATTTGCTTGGGAAGCTTATGGTAAAATATTCTCGAAGTGGAAAAATCATTAAAGGCCAAGAGAAACAAATCATTCGAAGCCGATATGAAAAGATGTACATATATGTATTTAAATAATCACTGAATATATTAAAAATAATCCAACATGTATTTATGCTTCTTATCTTCCACGATTTCCAGTAAGGCTTATTAATTTTATTCAAAGATTCAGTTTTATTAAATCATAATTTGTATACTCCTTCGAATATAACTTACAAACTTAAATCGTTTGCTTGCTATTCGTTAAACAACCTTGACATGTTACCTGACTGCAAATTAAAATTTTGTACAAGGTAATTCCGCTGCCGCTAGATAGTAAACATTTTACAGCAATCCGAGTAACAATCTTCGCCTGTTTCCTTTTACCTTCCACAAATTCTAGCCTTTTTAATATTTTTCATGGCATTTAATACTAATAATTTAAGAAATGGATACTCGATACTCAAAAAACGAAAAACAGCTGAAATGGATGGAATTTATTCAAAGTGGTGCGCCAAAATCATTGGCTTTGGTAGCTCGCGTTTTTGATCGGAGAAAATGTTCACCAAGAGATAGGTATTCAGGTCTTTTGAATCTAACTAAAAGGGACTCTCTATTTTTAGTAGTATTTTAAACCAATTGTATTTATTGCAAATCCCGGTGCAGAATGGGCCTATCTAGGATCGGATAACGCCACAGTTATGTCTGGCCAATTTAATGGGGTTCAAGCAAGACTAAAAAGGCTAGAGTTTGAGAAGGGGAAATAGGTGAAGATTGTTACTCGGATTGCTGTAAAATGTTTACTATCTAGCGGCAGCGGAATTATCTTGTACAAAATTTTAATTTGCGGTCATGTAACATGTCAAGATTGTTTAACGAACAGCAAGCAAACGATTTAAGTTTGTAAGTTATATTCGAAGGAGTGTACAAATTGTGATTTAATAAAACTGAATCTTTGAAGAAAATAAATTAGCCTTACTGCAAATCGTGAAAGATAAAAAATTTTTAAGAAGCATAAATACATGTTGGATTATTTTTAATATATTCAGTGATTATTCAAATATATGTACATCTTTTCATATCGGCTTCGAATGATTTGTTTCTCTTGTCCTTTAATGATTTTTCCACTTGAAGAATATTTTTCCATAAGCTTCCCAAGCAAATAGTTCTGCTTTAGAATATTTTTCCATGTCTCCAGTACAAAACTGAACTCTAAAATAATCAAATTAATTTATTTAATTCTAAACTTAATAAACAAAAATTATTTACTCTTCAGGATGTGATTTTGGATCAGGAATATTCCTCATAGAACGTGTTTTGGATCATAATATGCCGAATTGGGGTTCAGATTTCTGTGATATTAAGCTGTGTCTTCACGTATACGTAGAATACGTACAGTAATTCTTTGTTTTGAATCGACTTGACTTTTGTACCAGGCATATCCATTTCATCAAAATATTATTTATCTTCGTCACCTTCCGATAATGATGCATCTCGATTATCCTTTTGCTTTCCAGCTTTTAAAAATCTCTTTGCAGCTACTACATTTCCGTATTCCTCAACAATCTCCCGAAAATTTTTAGATATTTTTAGTCCAATTTTTTATTCGGAAGAAATGTCATACAACTGCATGAAGTTAGGTAAAATTTTAGTTTTTTGTTTATTAGCGACACATGTGTATAATAGAACAACTTTCAATAGAAATTTCCCTTGTGCTCCCGATAGCTTGCTATCCGGAGCTAATAAAAAAACACGCTATATTATAGACCTTCTTGAAATTTCTTATAATTTTTATTTTTTATTTTTAAAGCAAATTTTTCGGTGTCGTACATGTGACCAGTTGACTAGGAGCGTGTTTTTTTATTAGCTCCGGATAGCAAGCTATCGGGAGCTCATGGGAAATTTGTATTGAAAGTTTTGCTATTATACACATGTGTCGCTATTAAACAAAAAAACTAAAATTTTACCTAACTTCATGCAGTTGTATGACATTTCTTCCGAATAAAAAATCGGAATAAAACTATCTAAAAATCATCGGGAGATTGTTGAGGGGCACGGATTGGTTTTAGCTGTCTCACTTGACAGGCGACGGTGGTAAATTTTGGAAAAGGAAGATTTAGTTTTTTTTTTAATTAAAATAGAAATGAAATAAAATTTACTAATATTTATTCAATTGTGTATTATGTTTGTAAATTTTGGAAAAGGAAGATTTAATTTTTTTAAATTAAATAAACAGCGATTTTTAGTTATTAATATTTCCACATCCAGAAATAAATGGCGCCACTTTGACTGAGACAGCTAAAACCAATGCTAGCCAAATAATATTTTGATGAAATGGACATGCCTGGTACAAAAGTCAAGTCGATTCAAAACAAAAAGTTACTGTACGTATTCTACGTATATGTGAAGACACAGCTTAATATCACATAAATTTAAACCCCAATTCGGCATATTATGATCCAAAACACGTTCTATGAGGGATATTACTGATCCAAAATCACATCCTATTCTCGAATTCCACATCCATTTTCCACATGTGGACATCAGTCAAAATTCATAAAAATTGAATTTTTTTGGTACTAAGGGAATATTTCCGAATGGGTATAAGCAGGTGGAAGAAATTCTCCATAAAGGAAAATGGCCATGTATCAAGTGTTTTATATACGAATTAAAATTTCCGAACGTTTTGATGCATTTTGACAGATGTCCGCATGTGGAAAATGGATGTGGAATTCGAGAATAGGGCCCCAGGATGTGATTTTGGATTAATAATATCCCTCATAGAACGTGTTTTGGATCATAATATGCCGAATTTTGGTTCAAATTTATGTGATATTAAGCTGTGTCTTCACATATACGTAGAATACGTACAGCAACTTTTTGTTTTGAATCGACTTGACTTTTGTACCAGGCCTGTCCATTTCATCAAAATATTATTTATCTTCATCTTCGTCACCTTCCGACAATGATGCATTTCGATTATCGTTTTGCTTTCCAGCTTTTAAAAATATTTTTGCAGCTTCTACTTTAACGTATTCCTCATGAATCTCCCGATGATTTTTTATTTGGAAGAAATGTCATACAACCATATGACATTTGAATTTGACATCCATCAAAATTTTTAAACCAAAATGAAGTTTGCCACAATTAGGGTTGTACAAAAACCAACAAAATTTCAAATTTCCCTTTGCTCCCGATAGCAGCTCCGGATAGCAGCTCCAGATAAATAGGTAGAGCTAAATATTTTTTTTTATATTTTTAGTTAAAAAGTTGAATTAAAAATTATAGATTAGTTTAAAATAAATTAGTTATATGTATAAATAGCTTGTCAAACATTAGTTTTATAACAGAAAATTAGCTGCTCCGGATACCAGCTATCCGGAGCTAATAAAAAAACGCGGCTTAGGACACATAAAAAAAGCGTAATATGGAATATGACCGAAATAAATCTAGTATTTATTTTGAACAGAATGTTAGAAGACAGAACGATGTACAAATTGTATAAAATTTACTAATCGGTTCCTATAGACATTCCGTGTTCCGATTCCCATTATAACCGAATCATTTTAATTATATATAATTCACGTTGATCTTCTGTATATACACACAAACATTCTATCAAAGACTAACTACATTTAGTATTACCGTAGCCTAATTCATATAATAATATAAAATTGTCTATATTTGGCAGTTGACTATAATTTCGATGACGCATTTAAGTTAAATATTGGTATGGGGGATGGTGCACGACCCAATTTAGCAACGCGTGTCATGTCTAATGGGGTTGAGGTGATTGTAGCAGGTGATAAAAGTAAAATGCCTGGTGTTCATAGCAATGTTTTTCGAATATTATCGAATAGCGTGTACAAGAATCATATGCTAGCACCAACCACAGTAAAAGATCATATGATGTTAATGATTCCATTTAGCAATGTAAGTACCTAACATCATACGGCACCTATTTTTTAATTTTTTTTATTTTATAATTTGTATGTAATTTAAGGATCAAAATGACACGAATATTGAACTGGCATCAGCATTCCTATATCCAAATCAATTTGTGACCAAAACTTGTCTTACGACGTTTACGTATTTAAAAACTTATTTTGTCCAAGGTGAATCTCGGGTGGAGAGTCACGAAAAAGTAATTTCGAATATAGCGACCGAACAAAAAAATTATGTTAAAGTGGAACCTACTGCAGTGTCACAAATAATTTTATCGAAAGTACCAAATCTAGCCGTTGGCATACTTCATACAACGTACACATATTTAAATACAGTACACGATGATGTACCAGTCGTAATTACATCGAAGCATACTGTGACAAATACAATAACGGCACCTGATGATTATTTATCTTTGTTACAACCATCTGAATATGCGACCCCCGTTACTGATGTCAATACATATTATAATACTATTGAATTAACAAAAACCTTAAGCGATGACCTAATTACAAAACAAATAACAACCAAAGAGACTGTAACCCAAGTGATTATAACGGAATCATTGCCACAAAATCAATTTACACCTCTTCAGGCTACTGTTCACCAAAGTGTTGATGAACACAGTCTAATTAAGTCAAACGATGTTTTTAAAACATATTTCGTAACTTACACATATTACAATACGTTTCTGGAGAATAACAATCGGACTATTATTCGAACGAATGTTTCGACTACTAGTCAAGTGAATACAGAGAAATTATATTTGTATCCATCGGCATCCCAGCATGATGTCTATAAAACTAGCTTGGGTGATCATAATTTGCATCTGTATGGTACAAAAACTTATTTTACGAAATTCACATTTTTCACAACCTTAGCCAATTCCAATGGTATCCATGGTTCTACTGTAGTGACGTCAAATATGCGTGTCATTGAAAATGTGATTACCGAATCGATAGCAATGGATCAACTTGATGGCGTAATTGTGGATGCAATTCGAAAACAATTAATGACCCGAGATGGATTTGTAACTTCTGTACGATTACGAGATGGAGAAAATATTAATGTGACTGCAATCAATTTAATCGCCTCATCGAAAGTAAACCATATTCTGAATACGGATAAAATTTTGGAAGCATCCGCTGAATCAATTACAGTACAAGGTCAGGATGATAATAGCGAGGATACTTATAGTATTTCGGATGAGCAGAGCGGTTCGATTGATTCGAGTGAGCCTATTGACGATGAAGATAATGTGGTGGATGGGAGTGATATTTCAGGTGTGGTTGCTGATCCGGTTTCGGAAAATGTTTCGAATTTAATAAATTCATTGCGTTTACCATCGTTGCCATCATTTAATGCACTTGGGCCGATGATCAATGCAGTGGCTGGATTAATACAAAATAATTTTGGGCGGCGAAATAGCTCGAGGAATCAGGCACCAATCGCGTTACCATTGATACAGCAACTAAATGAAGGCCCAGAGAATCATGGCCCAATCTATATCCCGGTTAATGGAATCATACCGTCCGAGGATATCCTTAACGAATTATTGCATATCAATAAATTTGGTCCGATTACCGAAAAATGGGTTAACGAAGAGGATCAGAGAAAAAAAGTCGAAATTTTCATTGGCAAGCCGACACACGAGGCATCCCTAGTGAATGGTGGAATACCAATATCTCCAGGCGATGTAATTACAGCGAATAGTGACGTAATAATAGGAAAACCGGCTATGATTGGCCCTCGTGTGCCGACAGGCCTAAACACTTATGCTGAGTCCACAATACTACAACCACCGCCACTACCATCACCTAATCAGCACACCTCTGCAAAAGGAATTCCATTCATACGAAATCAAATATCATTTGTAAATCAAAATCCGATCTCGTATCCAATACGGAATGTAATTAATCCGCAATCACCATCCCAACCCCCACCATCACAATCTCGGCCATTATTCGAAGACGATAAACTTAGTATTATTGGATCAAATGGTGGATTATTTGATTCAAATATTATGAAACCGAACGAAATTTTTAATCATATGCACGACGAAATAATTGAGATCCGAAAAATCCCCGAAGTTTTTAGTACCGATTTGCCAGCGATCCATATAAATAATTATCATCCAATGCTCCAACAAACACAGCAACAGCAACCTTCCCGATATTTACATAATAATGTTGTGGCACAAGCGTCTCAACCCCAACCACTGTTGTTCGATTTACAATCATCCCAGCAGGCTAATGAATTACTAATAACCCATACCAATAATTATCAATCAATACACCAACATAAACATCAGCAACAACCGTCTCGATTTTCACCAAATAATGTTATGGCTAAAGCGTCTCAACCCCAACCATTGTTGGTCGATTTGCAACCATCTCAGCTAGCTAATGTGCTAATACCTCATGGTAGTGCAACCGGTATTATATTTAGTGGGCAAAATGAACCTCTAACGAACGGAAAATATTTTGATGCCCCACTACCATACGCCGATGTAGCTTTTAATACAAATAAACCGATTTTAGAGCATAATATTCTTCTGGGCCTCGGGGCATATGATCATCAAGGCGGTAATATAGCAAATGTCCAGCCATCTCATGCAATACAAATGAAAATTCCGAAAAATTCAAATGGAATCAATGTGAATGTATCACCGCTACCAATTTTAAATCAAATAATTAATAAATCTCGCTATCCACCGAATTACTACGAAACAAATAGGATTTATTATCCGCCAACGCAATCACCGTCGTCGATAAAGCACAACCATCCACAATCATCAAAACCGTTACAACCAATACAAATGTCGGTCAAAAATTTTAACGAAAATCTCGATAGTATGATGGCTGCGACGAAATTTATTACGAACTCAACGCATTACACCTCGACCGCAGTTGAAGGAATCGATTTGGATTCGGACTATGATGCGGAGGAAGGTGCTGCTGCGCAAGAAACGATTACGTATACTCTTCGACCGGTCCAATTACCTTTACTAACAACAACAACGGCAGCACCAGAAATCACTACAATTTTACTTAATACGTTTAACAACTCTCAAATGAATATGAGGGTACCGCAATATACACCACCGATTTATGCACATCACTTGCGGCCGCCGAGTTATAATCTACGTCCGCCTTATCCAAGGAATCATCTACCAAGTAATATGCGACGGACACCATTACGTCATCCAATTAAACCACGTCCAGTACCTCTACTGCCACCACAATTCACCCCACCTTTTTATGACCCTATCAAACCACCACAGGCGAATAGTCACCAGCACAATCAACAACATAAATTAATTTCGTTATTGCAACAAGAACAGGCGGAGAGTCCACGAAAAGAACACAATACAAGCAGGGCAGTCACTACCGAGCAACTGTCACATCCGGTTGGGTTTTCACGGGGCAAAATTATCGATTATAAATCAGAAATGTCTCTAAATATTGGTGAAATGACGACCGAAAAATATTCAAACACTACGCAAAATCAAGTCATTCCATTAGATTATCCGTACACGCCCAGCAGCAACAGTCAAGTGCTTACCCATACGTATCACGATAATGATTTATCAGAAATATTTGATTTTAAGGAAACGATAAATCCCCATTACGGAATTTCTGTAAATGAGTATCATACGACCCGGATTGAGGAACCCTCAGATGAAATGAGACCACCGCCATTACCATCGACGGCTATGGTACCACCACCAAGACTAATTATACAAGATCGTATACCCGAAATGATTGAGAAACAAAATATGACGATGTTTATGCAAGAAACTACTCCTACAATTAAAACTGAAATTACCACCCAAAAGGATACGACGACTTGGTATAAGAAAACTTTGAATGCTAGGAGGACAACCCCGGCTCCGATTTCGATAGCGGCTTCGAATAAATCATCAACACAGAAGCCAAAAGCTATTACTGATCCTAGTTCAACAACCAGTACCACTTCTACTGCCACGACGACAACTATGACCACAACTGAAAAACCAATTAAGCCACCAATACCATCAAAAACCACGACTACGGAAGCACCATCAGCAAATAAAAATGTAACTCTATCACAACCAATATCACCACCCACACCAGAAAATAAACCATCCCAAAATAAAACAATTGAATTCGAAATAATTTCGGCAACCGCGGTTATCGTAACCAAACCGTCGAATTTGAAGGATGATCAAATGATATTTAAATCCTCCTTTGATAATTCGGTTATTTCCATTTCACTGAAACATCAGCCATCGGTAGAATATTCTTCAGTGAACTACACCCCCGACATAATAGCCAACTATGATATGATTTACGAGGATGACAATAAGCTAAATTTAATAATTGGCTCTGAGACGAGTATCCCCTTTTTAAATGGTATGGATGTTTCGATAACCGTTGGTACTGAAACAATTCCAACCCCTATATTTATATCGGCAACAAAACTTAATCGGGACACAACCGTATTTAACAATTTATTTGATATGCAGCCGACAATCGAACAAACAATACAACATTATAATAAAACAAGTATTTCAAAATTACGAACTGTACTAACACGCACAAAAACCGTTATTGATACGGTGGTAAAAATTCATACGGTAGATGTAACACCAGAGCAGATAACATCGACCACCTCGTACGAATACACAAAAGTCCCAGAATTAAACAGTAACAAAAGTAGCGATCAGGCGGAAGGCGATGATATACTTGATTCGTATATAATTGGTTATAATGAGAAATCAAGTACGATTACGTCGACTACTCAAGCAAACAATTATCCCATAAATAACGATAGTATTTATGTTGTGATGACGGATAAAGGTAAGCCCGGTATAAAATCGCAAGAACCGCCACCAATATTCAATAGCAGTATCGATTATATCGAAAATACTATCGATTACGATGAATTAATCGCGAGTCGAGACGAAGATGATAACACAAATGAAGTTAATCGTGTACTGTTAGGTGGGATATTGATAGCATCACCGCCACATCATGACCTTGTGATCGAAACCGGCAATGGTAATGAATGCAAACCCGAGTGTAAACCATCGCGAAATGAAATATGTCAAACAGTTTTACGAGCTCTACGATGCATATGTCGTCCTGGATTCGCCCGAATGTTTCCCGATCGACCATGCAAACGTAAGTACAATTTTTTTTTTATTACCTGTAGAAAATATTTACTCAGTTCATATTATTTCGTAGCTACCTATACGTACACAATAAATTTAGCGGTTACTCGAAAATGCAAGGAACGTCTTATGTATTTGCCTGAGTTGGCTGATACAAATTCAGCGATTTACAAAAATTTAACCGAGATTGCGCATGAAGGTATCGATCGTATGGTGATGCAATCAGATTTTCGCGATATTTATCACGGTATACATATAACGGGTTACAAAAAAATGAATGATTCTAGCGAACGGGTCATTATTGAATTTTATCTACAACTATCTGATAATACGAATGAAAAACGTTTGATCGATATATTTAGCAAACATCTGCGTGGCAGTAATAATAGCTTGGGCGGAACCGATTTATTTGCTGATTTTGGTAGTAATGACGAGCTTAAAGCATTCGATTTTGATGAGTGCATGAATACCGATTTCAATGATTGCTCCTCGAACGCGCATTGCTTTAATCTTCGTGGCACGTATACGTGCAGCTGTCGTGAAGGATTTGTTGATTTATCTGAAAATCCTATTTACCCAGGACGAATTTGTACCACTGCCTTGATTGGTTGCGAGAAATGTAATTATCACGGATCGTGTCTGAGCAGTGGCGAAAATGATCATCAGTATTGTGAATGTTTTCTATGGTATACGGGGCAAAATTGTCATGTAAATTTAAAAATTCTACTAATCGTACTAATCACCATTGGATTAATATTATTGACCCTGCTCGTCATCTGTGTTCGGGTGACGTGTATAAAAAGACGTAGCTGCCAAACGCATAATAATTTATTCTTCGTGTCCGGCAAACGTATTATGGCGGGCCAAGTTAATTCCCGTCGACGATCAAGCGGTAATTCAAAGCTTGATAAGAAATCGATGATCGAGGATGATTTTAACAGTGAGACCAGCAACGAATCCAATACCCTGCCATACGTTTCATCAACGGTAAATAAATTTTAACGACGTTGCTACATCGTCACTAAAAAATTGAATGAGATATTAATAAATGGAATTGCATTGGAATTCTTTCGTGTATTTTCAGAAATCAAAAAAAGTAAAATACCAAACGGAACCGAAAGGAGAATTAATGGTTGCAAGTGGTCATTCTCAATCGAAAGATCAAATCGACAGTAATTTCTATCATGAAGATAAAAGTGATAAAATCATGACGATAATGATACCACGGGCCAAATATCACTCGACCATCCAAGGGGCTTCTCTTATTAATATGGAATCATTTGACAGGGGTGGCGGTGGCGGAGGTGCATCTTCCCTTTGCAGCACAACTGAAGCTAAGCTACTTAGCTATTTGGATAGCAGTCCAACGACAGCAAATGTTCGTATTTATCTGTTATTTACCAAAATTTCTATTGGAAATTTTTCTTTATATTTTTTTTTTTTTTTTTTTCATTTTTAGATTACAAGTAAACGAAAATTATCGGGTTGTACGAATAAAATCCAAAATGTTCATCATGCACTTCCCTCAGGTAAGATTTATATTAGTATTATGTTGATTTAGATGTCCTACATAAGTGGCTTTGAAGAACGAGACTGCGGAGCAAATAGTAACAAATGTAAAATAATTTCCGAAAGAGAATTTATGAAAATAGTCTTTTGTACTTAAATCGTAAAGAATTTAGACAGGGCATCTTAAGGTTGATCAAAGTTTATCTCACTTTCTTGATATAGCTTCTTATTTTAAATATGAAAACTTAGATTTCCGGATATGGCAATTATCGAAACATATTGTTACGTTTTTACCTTGTCAATCAAGGTTCGAATCACTAAATTGTAAATAAACCAAACTACTTCAATTTATCACAAACTAACTTATTTATTAACACAAAATTAACACAACACAATTATTAACAATAATTCACAAAATCACTTATTATTACAATATTCGCATTAATTAACTAACACTTATAACTTTTATATCGCACTTAATCACTTTTCAAATTACTCGGTTTAATCTTCACAATGTACAACAGTTTTAGGATGGAAAATTTTTATGTAATACAATTAACTATAATAGCCTAACTTAGGTGTCACTAGAAGTAAGATTTACGCTATTATTTAACTTACTCTATTCTAACCTTTGTAAACAGGCTTTGACTTTCGAGTCAGCCGGATGCTTCTAATTTTCTTATAAATTTCTAAACTTGTTTAAATTTATTGTAAAACGTATTATAAATGTATAAATTCCCCCAGTGGCATAAAATGCGAACATGTACCAACCGCAGATCGCCGTCTTCGTTTGGAACATTCCAAAAATCGTGAAGAAAGGTTAACAGCAAATAACGATATATGTATGTCCATCATATGAATAATACAATATTTACAAGCGACAAACATGCCAATTTACCGGGTGAATTATAAACGCTGCCGGCTCAGCTGTTATAGTGCAAATATAACAACAACGATTTAATTTGTATATTAATGCTCCCCTTATTTGGCACAACCTGCTATGAATGAGCTTTAGCTCAAAGTAGCTTGTGTCAGTGGGGTTGGTATACTAATAAATAATTCTTGTAAATAAGTAAATAAATAAATAATAACCTAGATTTCGCTGGAGCACTATCCCTCACTTAAACCCGTTGGTCCCAAACTGGAGTCAAATCACCTTCTCTGTAGTAAGTTGCCACTCCATATAAACTATCTTCGGTTTACCATCCTTTCCCTTCCTGGAAAGGAAGGTAAACCGATTCCCGTATAGGGTTTCGTAGTGTTATCGCTGTTGAAGCTTCCTCGTTCAACATCCAACACGAAGCAATTCACCATCATAAAATGTATTCCCAAGATGGCTTCGTCCATAATATCTGCGACCAAAGTACATTCACAAGATGACTCGTCCATAATATCTGCGACCAGAGCTTCGTATTGAAACTCAGTATTTCCGATCATTATCCTTATGATCATTTTACCAGTTCTAATTGCAATTCCTTCATTTACCATTCGTATTTGTAAACCAGCTGAACCACTCTTCCAATCAGATCTCCCCGAACAATCGTGTGAGTTGCTCCCGTATCCAGCGTAATGATACACTTTCTTCCACAGACATCACCCTTGATTGTTATACTGCCACCGCCTCGTGCTAGACTCATAAAAAGGATGTATGTTATGGGGCAATCAGACGTCGAAGCCAGTTTCTGTTCCTTCAAACTGACTTGTAATCTTTCCACCTTACCGACCGTTATTATTCGCCCCTCTTTCGCCTCTCCTCTGGTTGTTCTTTGCATAGAAATTGACAATCTTTGCCGTCTTAGTCTTGTTTCCCAGTAATCCCGTGACATATGTCGAGAGTCCTGATGGTTCGACGTTCGCCTGTTCTCCGACTGATCATTGCTGCATAAAAGGCTGTGATCTTCGCCGTACTTGTATCGTTTTTCGATAGTCCCTTGAGCTGTGACCCATCTTACTACATTCCTGACACCTAAGCCGACCGCTTCCGAATCTTGGTACCGTCCGCTCAATGTTCACATTAGTAACTACATCCATTTGGTGCCTAAACAAAGACGGTCTAGATTTTTTTTTTTTCCTTTATTAAATATTACAACTGATTTACAAATCATTTAGTAATTTATCTTTCTTAAATGAAGATTCACATTTGACGGGCAGTAGCCCAATGGTTACTCCCGTTTGAATTTACATAGTAATTATTTTTCTCTATCCTAATTAAATACAACTGCCCAATTCCAAAGGTTTCTGCCTTTGAAGTCTTCTTACTGCATTGGTGGTATCCAACAAACTTCGTATGTCTGCATTTTGGTGCCGAGATATCCGCTGAATGTGTTTCTTCGCATGATTTTGTATTTCTTCACTTACATATTCCATGTTTAAGTCCCTATGGAGGTTATCATTTCTAATGTACCATGGTGCGTTTACAATGCCACGCAGCACTTTGTTTTGAAAACATTGAATCATTTGTACATTTGTCTTCTTGGTACAACCCCAAAGTTGAATACCGTAGGTCCATACTGGTTTAAGTATTTGCTGATATAATAGCAATTTGTTATGTATTGTAAGCTCAGAGTTTCTACCTATTAGCCAATACATTTTCCTATATTTAATGTTCGATTTTTCTTTTTTCTTTTTAACATGCTCTTTCCATCTAAGCTTGCAATCGAGAGTCATGCCGAGGTATTTGGCTGTATTTGCATTTGGAACCGGCCTTGAATTTAGTTTCACTGGAATCCAGTTAACTTTCTGGTTTGTGAAGTTTACGTGAACCGATTTTGCTTCGTTTAGGCTAATGCGCCATTTCTTTGTCCAGCTACTCACTGTGTCGGTTGCTTTTTGAAGTTTGGTCGTTGCTTCTGATATACACTTTCCAGCCGCCAGAATAGCTGTATCGTCTGCAAATGTTG
The DNA here is from genome assembly GCA_958295665.1 of Tipula vernalis. NCBI lineage: Eukaryota > Metazoa > Arthropoda > Insecta > Diptera > Tipulidae > Tipula > Tipula vernalis. The sequence continues at coordinate 189,322 of OY282561.1, forward strand.
ATATGGTGGCACCTTCTGTATTTGGCATATCTCTGGTGTACAGGATGTACAATATAGGACCCAGTACGCTACCCTGTGGTATGCCTGCTGATATTCTCTTTAGTTCAGAGTACTCTCGGTTATATTTTACACGGAAATGTCGGTCTGCGATATAAGATTTAAAAATTTGATAGAATTGCTTTGGTAGATCTCGATGCAATTTAAATTCAAGTCCTTGGTGCCAAACTTTGTCGAAAGCTTGTGCTACATCTAAGAAGATGCTGGAGCATATCTTCTTATTCTCAAGTGAGTCTTCGATTATATCCGTTATTCTGTGAACTTGTTCTATCGTAGAGTGATTTTCTCTAAATCCAAATTGGTGTGGTGGAATCAAATTTCTCTCTTCTATTATTGGCTTGAGTCTCTTGAGCAGTAATTTTTCAAATAATTTCGAAATTACAGGAAGTAGTGAAATCAGTCTGTACGACTTTTTATCGTTCGCTGGGGATCATAATTACTTCAGCAACCTTCCATTGCCGTGGAACATATTTTAGTCTGAAGACAGCATTGATAATTTGAACCAATTTTCGTAGTCCCTTCTCGGGAATGGCTTTTACGACTTGTCCAGTAATTAAATCATATACTGGAGCTTTTTTTGCGTTCAAATTACACTTGATCTCATTTTTTAATTCCTGTAATGTTACACATCGAATATTATATTCATCAGTTTTGCTAACTGTTATTATGTTTTCATCTGCTGTTTGCCTAGGTAACGGTTGAAAGGTGTCTTCCAAGTGAGCTGCAAATAAAATAGTTTTTTGCTTGTCGCTTTTGGCCCAGGTTCCTTCCCCATTTTTAATAGGCGGCACATGCGTTTTGGTTCTTTTCAATCCCTTTGTTGCTTTCCATTTAAGTACTTGTTAATAGTTTCATTCTTAATTTCTTTTATAAGTTGTTTTAGTTTATTACATAGAAAATTGAGGATTTTTTTGTTTTCCGGGGCGCGTGTCCTTTGCCAGGTTTTTCTTGCCTTCCGTTTCTCTCTAACTAACTCCCTGACCTCAATAGGATAATTTTGATTCCTACGGGATTCGGTGTGACTAGCAGGAGAACTTTCCCATGCTGCTTGTTGAATAGCACTGTTAAATACCTCTAGTTCGTCTTCCAACTGTACCGGTGTTTTAATCGGCACTCGTAGATTTATTTGCATTTCAATTAGTTCTTGGAATAGGTCCCAGTTAGTTCTATTATTTGTTAATTTAGGCAGGTTATCTTTATTAATTATCATTGTGCCGAGTGTCATGATAACAGGTGTATGATCGGAATATATCCCTTCGCTGTTTTCGATGCACATGTAATCCTCGAAGATCCCTTTCGTTACATAGAAATCAATGAGATCTGGTATTTTATTTATATCAGCAGGCCAGTATGTTGGTTTACCTCCAGAGTGGAACTCGCAGTTATTTATTCGTCCGGCTTCGAATAGCTCTTTTCCTTTATGGGTTGTAAGTCTTGATCCCCAATAGGTGTTTTTTGCATTAAAGTCACCACCAATAATAAAATTGGATCCTAGTGATCTAAAGAGTCTATTATAATCTTCTTTGTTTAGATTATAGCGTGGAGGGCAGTAGATAGAGGAAATACTGTATTCATTATTATTGTTAGTTTCAACTTTTATGGTTTTAACTTGCATACTTTCTTCTTCTATACTAGGTTCTTCATAGTGTTTGAGATTCTTTTTCACTATAACTGTTGATCCTCCTCTGGGTTTTCCTCCTGGGTGAACAGCATGGTAACATTCATAATCACGTATTATAATAAATGATGTTTTTGTCAAATGGCTCTCCGATATAAGGCAGATATCTATTTTTTCTAAATTTAGAAAAATTTCTAGCTCTGGAACATGTTGCGCTAGTCCGTTCGCGTTCCAGGTGACAATTCTTAATGATCTGCTCATTTTAGTATATGAAGGCTGTTGCCTCGTTCAAGGTTTGATGCATATCTAGACGCTTATATAAAGCTTGTAGACCACGTTCTTGCTTTGCTAGCTTTATATTTATGGCTTCTATGCTTCGACAAATCCTTTTAAGGGGGTTATCATTCGTAGCATTAGATGATTGCTGTACAATTTGTGAATAACTTTTCCGCTCTGTACCAATAACTGGTGGTTTTGGCTCCGCTTGGGTTTTAGTTGGTTTCTCTTCTCTGGTAACCCTAGGGTTTTGAGGAAACTGATGCGTTTTGTTTCTTAGTCTTTGAAGTTCTTTGGCTACTTCACAGCCTCTATAATTTACAGGATGATGCCCTTTACAGTTTATACATTTTGCAGGGGTGTTTCTACGCATTTTACGCATCTTGGCTCCCGTCTGCAATATTTTTGCGTGTGATTGAAACCTTGGCATTTTTTGCATTGAGGTATTAGCCTCGTGTTTTTCTTAAGCGGTTCTATTTTAACCCTCATATTGAGAATTGCTTTGATGTTGAAGATGTTTTCAACTTTCTCCTTTTTGTTAAACGTAAGCATGAAGAGTGGAAGCCCCCTTTTTTTGACTTCATTGTTCTCACCTCTCTCTCGTTTTAGGATGTTTACTGCATCTTCTATTTGCAGATCTCTTGCCTTTAGGCCCTCAATTATGTCCTCCTCCTTACATGTTGGATGAAGGCCTCTGGCCATAACCTTAATTGCGCGTTCGTTTTTATCTTCATATGTGAACCATTCTTTACCTTCCGCATTGAGCTTTGTTGCTAGAGCTCTATATGTATCGGAATCTGGTGTATTGATTTTCCACACGTTATTGTTTAGTGACACTACTCTACATTCCTTAGCTGTCACTGATTTCATTATAGATTGTATACTAGCAAATTCTGTTATGCCGATTACATTAATTGGCGGAGGCGCCTTTTCTTTCGGTACAACCTTTTGTTGCCGATTTTGTTGCTGTTGCTGGTGAGCTCGTTTGGTATTAGTATCACCAGTTACTAATACATTAGCTTGCGAATGATCTCCAACTTCAGGCGAGAATTCTGCTTTTCGTTTTTTGGTAGGTCTTTTCTTCCTTTTCAGTACCCAATCTGTTTCTCTCATGAGATCCTCTTCATCAGTATGAAACTCATTGTTATAACTGGTGTGAGTACTTGTTTCATTATAACAAGTTAGCGGGTTTTCAGAAATCTCCATTGGTTTGGGCTTCTTTAATTCTTCGTTTTCTTTTTTTAGTTTTTCAATTTCGCTTCTTAGTTGGGTTAAAAGTACATCTACTTCACTGAGTTTTCGACAGAGTTCAGCGTTTTCGTCTTTCTGCTGATTTGCAGAGTTAGTATGATTGTTTGGTGATCTTAACAACATTGAACTTCTTTCGAATGGGTTTAGCAATGATTGGCTCACCCCAGAATCCATTGAGCCAGCCTCGTAAGAGGGTGGATTAGCCAACTGGGTAGTTGGTTTACCACCTGGGGTATTGTTTCCTTTTTGCGTTGTACTCATTGCTTTAAAACTGGTTATGTATCAACTACCAACCTAACCAGTACAAGTTGGTAGTGGGTCATTGAAGAGACGGTCTAGATGCCAACATACCGCTATTCGTGTCTCTGGATCTCGAATTCCGTCAATGATTACATCAATTTTAAGTCTCTCCATATAAACGGCGGCCATACTTGTTTTTACGCACTATTCGCTCGATTTCTGAAGAAAATTCTTGAAGCAATTCTCCTTGCTTTTGGTAGCGATTTCCCACTTATCGAATGGTGCGGGCTTTAACTTGATCGAGTGAACGGTCTGAACCACTTGCGTCATTGTTCCACTGGCCTTGACATCAAGTACCTCCTTCCCGTGACGTTGACATTTCTTTTCAACCTGCTGGATCTCCGTTTGTAATTTCCCTTCAACCTGTTAAACCTTCATTTCTAATTTTTTTTTAAACTTCTGTTTGAATCTCCATTTGCAACTTCTCTACTTCGCCAGGTATGTTAGTGATATTTCGAGAAATTTCTCGTCTATTCTATTTTGACCATCTGTAATTTTTTCTTTAGTTGTCCTTCCTTGTGGCGCTTTCTAATTTTTAATTTCTTCTAGCTGTCGCTCCTTCTGTTGTTACACCTTTGAGTTTGGTTGTTTAATTTCTCCCATCTGTTGTTTCATCATCTGGTTCATAGCAGCTATTTACTGCGATAAATCAAAACTTCCCGAAGGTTCTTATGATCTTTCAACCAACGGTTGTTTGTTATCTTTTTCGTCTCTTCGCTCTCCACATCCTTTACTTCCTTTACAAAATCATCACGTTCCACTTCTAACCCTTCTTTCTCCAACGCATCACGTACTCGCGCTTGTAAAGTACCTTTACTACCATCACTCTACTTCAATTTATCACAACTAATTTATTTATTCAATACAACAATTTAGTTTTTTTAGTTTTCTCAAATATATTAGTTTGACTCAACTTTAGGTTTTTATTGATTAAGTCAATCGGAAGGGTCGATTATAAAGAAGATTCACACATGCTTTGAACTAATTGACTATTTTTAATATTTTTATTTTATTTCAGGTGCTTTAGTATCGGCCGGATTTGAAGTGTCCGCAACGGTCGGATATGAAAGTGAAATCGATCAAAAAAATATGATGATAGGCTCCCTAAATTCGGATCATGACGAAAATGGTGATTTTAAAATTATAACGGCAACGGAACAGCTAATCGCACCATCGCACAAGTATACTGCACAAAGTTTGAATCTCGGAATTGACAGCATTGTGGAAGATCACGAATCACAGTTTATGATGCTTAAACAAAAGGAAAGGTACGTTTGTAGGAATATATTGTACGATAGATTCCATGCGAATTATATTTTTTTGGTGTTTAGCACGGTGTCAGAGGCACGGTCGTACGATGAAACACTAGTTAAACCACCAACAAAGTCGTTGCACAGTCTTTATGATAAACGATCATCACATTTATTAAACGATGAGGCAAATACAATGGCGGAGAGGGATCTAGGATCAACATTTTTGCTTCCTCATACGCATTTGTACAAACCGGAGAGGGTATGTCCATATATCGAACATAATATTGTATTATGCTTACTTATGTAGGTTAAACAATTTTTTCTTTTTTTTAATTTGTAGGGAAGTGATATATCGGGATTTGATTCATTGTAACGTCACGATTGCGTTACGTTAGTATATATGTTATTTACGTTTAATTTATTTATTTTAATATTTAAAAATGAAAAATGTGTGTGAACTTCTCGCTATTTATATTTATTGTTGTGTGAATAAGCCTTACGTACAGAAGGCTCACCGGGGCGCCATTCGTTGTACTAAAATACTTTGTATTGCTCAACTTTTAAACAAGAAAAACTACACTAAAATTGTGATCTGTTTAGTGTTTTATCTTAAAATATTGATTGGCGAGATCACAGCTGTTTAATATTGTAGGAAAATATTATTGTATATATATATATATATATATATATATATATATATATATATATATATATATATATATATATATATATATATATATATATATATATATATATATATATACATATATATATATATATATATATGTGTGGCTATCGCCCACATGGACCTTCAATAATAATAATAATAATATTTATATATGTATATAAATATTTGAATATATATAGAATGTGTTCATTTAATTAATTTCCACCCGAATTATCTCGAAAACCAAGCGTTTCTGGAAAATGTGTTGCAAAAGTTGTATGGCTTTAAGGGGGGGAGCAGGGTAATGATATTTATTTTATATTTTGGAGCTATCTTAAAAGTAAATTCAAGGTCAAACTAGTTCTTTGACCAGAAACCTATATTTTTTAAGCAGCAATGTATTGTACATAAACAATTGAAGATCTTTTATTTGAAATATTTTTTGTTGGACATTCATTTTTCAAGGTTTCTAGCAAAGTTAAATGAAAATGCAAGGTTAAAATAACAGAGGTTAAAAAACAAAGTATTGGTAGTTCTGGGTGAATTGGAAGAAAAATAGCGGTAACGACTTCTTATTTCATTTTTTGTTTTCCAAGGTAATATTGACCAATATTGATCTAATTAGTATCTGGTAAATCAGTAATTTACCCCAAAATATCAGCTTTATAATTTAATGTAACTAACGTCGGACATCGAACAAAAAAATATTTCAGATAAAAGATATTCAATTGTTTACGTACATTGGTGCTTCAAAAAATATAGGTTCCTATTCAAAAAACTAGTTTGACCTTGAAATAACCTTTAAGATAACCCTAAAATATAAAATAGATAATATTATCCTCCTTCCCCCTCGAAACCACACAACTTTTGTATAAAAAACACATTTATCAGAAAAGCTTCGTTATCGAGATAATTTGGGTGGAAATTTTTCAAATGAACACACAGGGACGAAGCGTCCATATGTTGAATGGAATTAGTGCTTTCGTATAAATAATTAACCTATTTATCATCTTTTAACAATAATATAACTTATTAATATTTTTACAATATTCATAATATCTATCCAATTTAAGCAATTTAATAATGTATGTACCGGTTGTGCTAACTTAAATTCTAGATATTTAGCAGCGCTACAAAAACTCGTCCTCTGTTTCATATTACTATCGCGACACCACATGGAAGAAAAAATGATTTTAGATCATTCATTAATTTTCATTTAGCTTTACTCTTCCTTGATGTCATATTAAATTCCATTGGGGATTGCGTAAATGAGACAGCCTGAAGTTTGTTTAATTTAAAATGAACTTTTTACTTTTAATTTTGATAACTTTTTATTTTATTTCGTTTATTGCTTATTAATTTGCGTAAAATATATACAATTATAGACTATCCCTTTTAGGCAATTTTGCTTCAACGAACAAATAGAGTTTCGCGTTCAAGATTAAGCAGAATAGAGCCGAACTCTTATTTGCACCTATCGTACAGTTGCAACAAAATTTTTGTTTTTGAATTTAACGAAAATAGTCTGTTTAAAAGAAAGTTATAAATTCTCCTGTTCATCTATTAAGGAAAATGTATTGCAAGTGATATACCAATTTGCAAGTTGATATTCTTTCGTTCCTAAAAATGTCACGCTTCGTCTCTGATATAGCCATTCCCTATGAAAACTACCAAAAAAGCGCATATTTGGCCTCACAAAATTTGATTTTAACGAAAATCTGTGAAATTATTCTTTACATTACTCAACCCAAGTATTTATGTTTCTTTCTATACCACTGTTCTTAGGATGAAAATCAAATTTTCACGTTTTCAAAAGCTACTTAACCGATTTAATGGTTGGAGGCGCTAATAAAAAGTAATAATCTTTTATTTTATATAAGTTTATTAAATAAAATCCAAATTAATTTCTTGTTATGGAAAAAAAGTGATTACATATTTTGAATAATGTAATTAACCGAGACTTTGGCCGATAACGTGCTACGGTTTTTAATTAATTTTTATGAAACATACTTATCGTGCTAACAAATAAATATAAATATAAGCCAATCCTTTATTTTTAAAATACCATTTTCCAAACACATTATCCTATTTAAACAAATGTTCCGGCGTAGGAGGAAACAAAAATATACGGAGATTGCTATTTGATAAAGAGAACATTTTCACCCGTTTTCGTTAAAATTAAAAGGGTTCGGCACTAATGTTGTAAAATTTCGTATGGAATCGCTTTACTCTCGGGGTAAATAGTTTAGGTTTCAGTATTTTGCAACTACACCTCAAAACAATTAAAGTCAAGATTTGTACTTAATTTTTGTATTATACATCGAGGCCTCAAATTATAGACCTTTTTTTATTTAGTTTAACCTCCTTTTGAGAAAGGTAAATACATTTACCTTAGCGGATTTAGTAAAAAATTCGACCGCATCCCAAGTAATAATTTTTTAGTTTTTAATCTTAATACACCAATATTTCACTTATAATTGTTTTCTCCTTTTAGAAATGCTTGATTTGTTTAATAGAATAAGTTAAAGGATTGTTATGAAATTTCTAATATGAAAACCCGACTAAAAATATAATGCACAAAAAAAAACTGTACAAAAAACAAATTGATAACACATGAACGGGAAATATTTGTTGTGTACTTTTAGTATTGTGTCTTGTCTCCACAAAGCCTGTGCCAACATAGCTGCACAATGTCGTGGATTACTAAGTATAAGTTTCCGAACATGAGCTCGAGGTATAAACCATCATTCGTTAAACAATGCTTCTTCCAGTTCTAAGAGAATATGAGGTTGATGTACATTACCTCAAATACAACGTCTAAGTTGGTCCTATGAATATTTAATGTTATCTTGTCTGTAAGACCTAATATTCTCCCGGGATATTTTTCCTGGTGCAATTGTATTCTAGAAAATAGATAACTCTACCGCAGCCTATTTCTTACAGTTTGATCAAAATTCGTGTACCAGTGGAACTGGAAAGATCTTTTAGCAGATTTCGAGCTGTCGCAAATTGATTACGAACGACTTGTACCCTTAAAAATCGGTCACTATGGGAATTGAAAGATCTTAAGCGACCCTGGCCTAGTTGTCTGCTATGACCACCAGCCTCTTGATATCTGTTTCATAACCTCCATATGACATCATGGGATCCCTCATCTCACGGCTCGGGCAACAGTAAAGAATCACTAATGCAAAATGCACTTTTAATGGCAAGGTTATTTACCTTCCAGAATTATTGCTGCTGTTTAATGCAAATGGATAAATAAAACAAACAAAGAACATTCACAGTATAGAAATAAAGAAAAATTACGCTTTTCCATTTTGATTTGCGACATTTTTGGATTCCGTGTTTTTTTTGGACCGATATTTTGTTTTCATTAAATAAATGTTGCATCTATCCATAGCTGAGATTTCATTACAATCCTCTCACTTACTCTATTAAAACAATCAAGTACAAATCATAACTAATTGTTTTGAAGTCAGTTACTTTGGTTAACAAACCTGTTTGAACCAGTGGTAAATAAATTATACTCCGTTACTATTTAAATAAATAGTTCCCAAACAACTTTAGACGACTGTTTATCTCAAGGGTATATAATAAATACATAATACATGTCTATTTTATAAATCTTAGTATATTCTTTTGTACGTTGTAATTTTAATTTTAATGTTTTTTTTTTTGTTATAATTATTATCATTGATTTAATATTGTTGTTATAAATTATAAATAATTAAATTGTAATCACTAAGTGCCAAAATGGTTTTATTTTTATATACTTTTTAAGCGAACTAATTATGATTATATTAAAAGACAAAAAATATTTATATTTATGTTTAACTAAATTTTAAATCAAAAATAAAAATTAATCTACTCGTAAACTTATTTCTTTTATTCAATTTGTTACAGAGGCATTTAAATTTGAGAAAAGGAAATACAGCGTTGGCCAAAATTATAAAGCACCCCTCCCAAATTGCAGTATCTACAAAACGAATGAAGATAAAAATTAAAACTCAATATTTTTAGGAAATACTTTTTATATTTTATTAATTTTAGTATTTTGTAGGTCCTCCTTTGGCTTTGATGACAGCCAGGACTCTTTTATTCATCGACCGTACTAATTTTTCGCAGGTATTTCTCGATATATTTTTCCATTCCTCTGTCAGCGCACGTTTGAGGTCTTCCTTTGAAGTCATACTGCGATCCTTGATTTTTTTTTTAAAATTGACCACAAATTTTCAATGGGATTTAGGTCTGGTGACTGGGCGGACCAGTCCATGACTCGAATTTGTTTTTTTCGAAACCAACTCATCGTAACGCGGGAAGTATGGCAGGGGGCATTATCCTGTTGATAAATTATCGAAGAACTATCCGTTTCCCCAAAGATTTGCCGAATTGAGGCATTCAATGCAGCCTCGAGGACGGTAACATAGTTGGTACTGTTCATCGGACCCTCACAAAACAACAGTTTTCCCACCCCTGATGATGCCATACAACCCCACACCATCAGTTTACCCCCTCCATGCTTTACGGTAGGCACTATACAATCAGGATTGTATGCTTCCCCGACTCTTCTTCTTACGATGGTTGCGCCAGGAGTTCCAAAAATCTATAAGAATTCCATCAAATTTAACATAAATTTCTCTATTAATTCTTTTAAAATACATAGCGCAAGTTTTTATTTTTTTTTTGAATAATTATTTTTTAATATTTATTTTTTATATTTACCTCAAAAGTAGATTCATCTGACCAAACAACTCTCGCCCAATCCACGTCATTCCAATGTTTGTGTTCTCGAGCCCATCTCAAGCGACTTTTTATGTTGGTAAGTGAGAGCAAAGGTTTTTTTCTTGCTTTACAACCTTTCAATCCAGCTTGCAGGAGCCTTCTTCTAACTGTCCGTGCCGAAATGTGAACTTCTTGTTCTGTTAAATGCCTGTTAAATGTTTTTCTTCGGTTTTTGAGAGATTTTCGCACAATTTGTCGATCGTCTCTTACCGAAGTGATACGATTTCTGCCTGAGCGTAGTTTATAGGCATAGTCCCCGGTCTCTTTAACCCTTTTCAATGTAGATTGAACTGCTCCACGAGAGCATTTTAATTTTTGGGATATTTTAATTTGGCTTACACCCTGGGAATCCAACAACACAATTTGTGCCCTTATTCCTTCACTGAGTTGGCACGCTTTAGGCATAATTATCACAAACACACTTTTTTTCTCAAAAAACTTACGAAAACTCTTTTTGATTTAAAACACTTTATGTGAAGACTGCACACGATCACATACAAAACTAAAATAAAAAAATTTTACGACGCTACAACTTCTTGTTAAGAACCTAAAACAAAACAAAAATTGGTGATTTTCAATAATTAAGGGTCGCATTCGGTGGGATGACTCGTTCGTTAACACCCATTGTTTAGAAAGACATAATATTAATATATAATACTAATAGATAGGGGTGCTTTATATTTTTGGCCAAGGCTGTACATATTTAAATAATTTAAGTTTATATGTATTTCAAATTGTTTGATAGTTAACTTTATTTGTGTGCACCTTCACCAGCCATAGTTGCCAATCTGTTTCTGATACAACTGGAGTACCGATTTGTCAATCTACATCTGAAACTAGTTCATTGCCGATTTGTCAACAGATGCATCGATCTGTTGATATACTGTGTAAAAAAATGCCTGCTTTGCCGCTGTTTCTGCACAAAATGAACTGGTACCTGCAGTCAAGGATAAACAGGGACCCAATGGTAACAAAAACCTTGCGGTTAATGGACGTTTTAACCAACATATGTCGTCGTCACGAACTACTAGAGCTAGGGGTTCGTCATCCACAACAAATGCTGAGACAGTTGCTGCTACCCAATCAGTAAGTGTTATTAATAATATCAATTCTCCCAAAATTATTATTGGGAGTGGTGGTTTCGATGCTACTCTGCGCACTGTCGAACCTGTTAAATGGATTTTTGTTTCACGTCTGTGCAATGATGTTGGTGATGATGATGTAACGGCCAGCATCGCTTGACGTTTCAAGGGTTTAAGACCCCTGTGGGAATAGAATTGTGGCCAGTTAAGAAAAAAAAAAAAAAACAAGTTATTGTAAAGGGGAAAACCAACTGGATGGTCCCGTTCAAAAATTGTAGAAAAACAAAATTTAAGAATCATTTTTGTGATGGGGAGGCTAAGTATTGTTATCAAATTTTATTGATGGGTATAAAAAAGATGAACATTTTAAAATTTTTTTTAGTCGGTTTAAAAATTTTTGGATGACCTTATCGAAGAGGATAATAATCCAACAATAAGTTATAAAATTAAAAAAAAATTTAAAATTAATTTTTTTTTGGTTTTGCTACCAGATTGATCAGTTGATTGTTAAAGAAAAAAAATAATAAAAATCAAATCAGTTTGTTTAGCTTTAATTAAGTTTTTTTTCTCTAAGTTTGTGGCTTATACGGCAAAGTTTCCGTATATTGTGGTAGTTTAATTTTCTAAAAATAATTAAAAATATGGTTGGACTTGAGACCATGATTAGAAAAACAAAAATGTTTGAAACTCTATCATCGGGCGATAACTGTGTTATGTATCCGTTGTAATTTAATATCTATAATTTTGGATTGTAAAACTATTCAAAAACAATAAAAAAGTGAATGAATTCAATAACGAATATCAATAATTTATATAAAAAGTAATATCTAATTCATGTTTAATAATAAGTAGTTAAGTTAAGTGATTTTGTTTGGGTGTAAAATAATACATTCGAAAATAAATTACAATGTCGGAATTTGTCCACATATGAAACAACAAAAAGTTTCCTAAATCTATCTTATCTAAATGAAATGTTATATTATTAGTTCAAATTTAAATACCTAAACGTAAAATAAACTTTAATAAAAATATTAAACTATATTTAATTTAAAACTATAAAGTGCATCAAACCAGTAAAACGGTCACATCAGAAAATAAACCAATATATGGGATCACCTGATTTTATTACTGTGTAAATAAGTGAAAACAACCGCTATAAAAATCATAAACAAAATTTTTTTTTTGGAAAAGTGTGTTGTAATAAAATCATATGTACTTAACTTAGTGAAAATCCAAAGTATATTTAGTGGCACATAAATTAACAAACAATAAGTGAAATTCAATAAAAATAAATTAGATTATAGTTTGATATAGACTGTGTAGTGATAAAACTAAAATCACATGTACTTAATTTAGTGAAAATTCAAAGTAGATTTAGTGAAAAATAAATTAACAAACCATAAGTGAATTTAAATAAAAATAACTCAGATCATAGTTTTATGTATAAACTTTGTAGTGATAAAACTAAAATACATACTATGATTAAATACGAAAGACATTGAGCCTACTGGATTATTGGCTGCGAGCTCGTATCAAATTAAGATAAGATTTTTATAATACTTTTGATGTTTTATTATATTATACATATTATTATTATTATTATTATTATTATTAATAGTTTTAAGTACATACATTTTCTTAGATTTACTATGATGAGGGTAAATAGTTAAATTTATAGCAATTCATTTTTTTTGTCAATACCTTTTTAGTTTATATTTGCTATTTTCCTCTCATCTTTATATTACACATGACGTCATTAGGTTAAGTTAATTTCGTTAAAGTTTTTTTTTCATTCATGATTTTATTGCTTTCTTTGTTTGTTTTTGTAATGCAATAAATTAGTTAAAAGAAAATTATCTTTCTTCTCTTTTTCAAATTTTTTTTATGAGTTTCCTATTTTTTTTATTTTTTTCTGGATGGTTTTTCGGTTCATTTTCGTTCTTTTCGTAAAGTGTTGCTTTTCAGCATGAGACGCTAACCGAGCGTATTAAGATGAATTGGTAAGTGTATTCGCAGCCATATGGTGAGTTGATCCTGTCTTGTTTCCTTTCTAGTTTTTTTTGTCTTCTTCAGTATTCCTTTTTTTTTTTCTTTGTCCTCACGGTCTTACAAGATTCCCTGATGCTTTGAAAATCCCACCCCAATCCACTGAGCTCTAGCCGGCTACATATGACCGTTCAAAGCCTCTCCGGGAATAAAATAATTTCTGTTAACTGGCCGATATTAACAGTCGGTCATGTTACAGTGGCGCCCAAACTTCTTCAATGGCTTTCCTTTCACTATCCCTTCTTCTTTATTGTAAACTATGCTTTACTGTTCTTACAGTGGTGCTCGAGTAATTAACTGAATCTTATTTTAGATAAATTAAATTTCATTTATAACATTTCAGTAGTCAATTTTTTTACAGTTATAGTTCATTTAAAATGTTTTTCAATTAATTTGGTTTTTTTTAATTCCGCATTCAGATCCACATTGTTTTTTTTAATTATCCCGAATTCGTAGCTGCATCCAAGCATTGGCTTGTTGATTCAGTTGTTAGAATCATTCGTGAATTCTTTTGTTTGCTTGTCTAAACTAATTTTTCAGTATTGTCTAATTTTCTAGGTCATTTTTATGCTGGAATAATCCGATGGAATCCTGTTCGCATCAATTCTATTCTTCGTTAGGAATATTGATTTTGATGTTTGCTTTGGGGTTTAATCGGTTATGCTAGTCAATTCCTGTCCCCTTAATCTGTGATGATTCAATGGAATCACAATCGCACTTTTTCCATTCTTTGTAATGTTGATTTTAATGTTTGTGTTGTGGTTTTATTGTTCATCGCAGTTATTACCTTTCAATTTTTATCAAGATTATCTTACCATCGCTAATGCATCCGGATGAAATATTTTTTTTTTGGTTCGTTGATTCATTGGTCGGTTCTATGGTGAGCTATTTTTGGTTAATTTCTTATTCCTAATCTGGCGCAGGTGCATCTGTTATTTTTACTAATAATGTCGATTCATTTGTCAGTTCTCCAGATTGATTCTTTATTATTGTTCCTTTCTTTCCACAAGGCAGAAATCAACTCACGTTATGAAAATTTACCGAAAGTGCTGTGGAGGAAACCTTACCAACTTCATCTTTTTTTTATGATATAATTGAATTGTTTATTATTTTTTTTGCATTTGATATTTTCTTTAACAATCAAGATTAACTTAATAAAGTATAGTGATTTAAGTGAAACCAAATTTGTTCATTTTTTTTAGTAATTGGGTATTCTGATTTTTAAAATTATTAGTAATCAATTCTCTGTCCGAGTATTGAAATTAGTTAGAAGTTAGCATAATATCAATAAAGTTTGTAACAAAGTAGTAGTAGTTAAACAATTTGAATTTTATTAATTTTTTTTATTAATTAAATTATTAATTAATTACATAATTATTTTTATATTAAGTATTTTTAATTTTTTTTCCCCAAATCAAAACATGGCTACCTTTAGGATACGTTCCCAGGATTTATCTAGTGAGGAATTAGCTATTGAATTTGAAATCCGGCACCTTGAAGGGGATGGGGAGATCCAAAAGGCAAATCTCAATGAAGCTTTTTGCAAAGAAGAAGCTTCTATCACGGGTAAACCAACTCAGCCACATAGACAAGCGTTAGTACATCCTCACAATGAAGTCTCCATATGTGTTTTTAAGCTACAACATCTTCAAATCAAGTTATTGAATTGTATTCAAAACCCCAATTTGGACACGAATGAATATTCTGCATTAATTTCAAAATTATGCCATCTAAAAGCCAGAGGTGAACGTATTCTGACTTTTGAAGTCATCAAAATTCCCGCTACCAAACTAGTACAGAGGTGTACATCCCTTTTAGAAATTTGTCGGCGATTTTCTTTAAATTCTTTAAATGAGCAAACTTTACAGGAGGCTCTTCTTGACCTTAGTACCACTCAAATAGACCCAGACGACCTGTTGGAATTAATGGTAAGTGCACCACACCAGTGCCGCACGAAGAATCAAATTTTAATCCTGAAAATGCTGATTTTTCGGTAGGAATTAATGCGATTCAGCTTAATATTCAGTCTAAATCCCAATTGCCTACTCCAAATGGAAATACTATAAGTCAGACTGGTAAGGATGACGGAACCTCTATTAATATCGATGAGGTTAGGCAGCAGATACCACCAGCCGTGATAGAACCACCCGTGTTACAGCATTCATCACCGTCTCATCCAAATATCCCTACTTTTCACAATTTTCAAAACCAACCGTCATTATTTCCTTTTTCTTACAATTATCCGTATTTACCGTTAAACCCGTACGCATTGGCTCAACAATCATACATTCTTCCACCTCAACCGCCTTTAGCACCAACCGCAACTTACCCTGCTACTTGTCCTCCAAATTTGGGTACTTTTATTCCAAATAGTCAACCTCCTGGAGAGAATCAGTTGCAACAAAATTCTATTAGACCAAGTACTTCAATTCACCAAAATGTTGCTACCTCAACAGAAGTAGTGAAGCCAACTGATAGTAGACCACAACCGTCCCGAACATCTCAAGAATATTTGTCTCATGCGACACCTGTTCATAAATGGGGAATCTCATTCGATGGGTCTGCAACAGAATCTGTGCAAGAAGTATGGGGTCAGGCATGTCTTTACCGCAAAATACTCACCGCAAGGGAATGCCTCAGAGCGCGTTAATCGTACTTTGTTAGCTTCTTTGCGGGCGTATATTAAGACTGACCAACGGGTCTGGGATTCAAATCTGTTCGCCATAACTCATGCTCTCCGCAATGTAATTCACGATTCTTCCCAGTATTCTCCTCACTTTATTGTTTTTGGTCAGCATGCCGTTTCGCATGGTTCCGTGTATGAACTGTTGCGACATGCTTCTCAATTTGGTGGTAACCATGTTCATAGCATAGAAAAACCCGAATATCTCTATAAAGTTTATGAAGATGTCCAAAATAATCTTACTAAAGCGGCTGCTCGAAATAAAATTAGATATGATTTAAGAACTCGACATCCCAAAATTAATATTGGACAAATAGCCTTTGTTAGAAATTTTAAGCAAAGTAAGGCAGTAGATAAATATGCAGCAAAGCTCGCCCCTAAATTCATAAAATGTATGGTTACTCGACTTGTGGGTAATGTGGCTTGTGAGGTTGCCGATGTAGAGGGTAATGTCTTGGGAATTTATCATTTTAAAGACTTGAAAATTTAGCGATGCAAGTCATGTCGCTCATCTATATTTATCCAATATTTGCCCGGCTATGAGACATCTCCTGGGTGTGAGTCGTCCCCACGATTTGTAACGGCCAGCATCGCTTGACGTTTCAAGGGTTTAAGACCCCTGTGGGAATAGAATTGTGGCCAGTTAAGAAAAAAAAAAAAAAACAAGTTATTGTAAAGGGGAAAACCAACTGGATGGTCCCGTTCAAAAATTGTAGAAAAACAAAATTTAAGAATCATTTTTGTGATGGGGAGGCTAAGTATTGTTATCAAATTTTATTGATGGGTATAAAAAAGATGAACATTTTAAAATTTTTTTTAGTCGGTTTAAAAATTTTTGGATGACCTTATCGAAGAGGATAATAATCCAACAATAAGTTATAAAATTAAAAAAAAATTTAAAATTAATTTTTTTTTGGTTTTGCTACCAGATTGATCAGTTGATTGTTAAAGAAAAAAAATAATAAAAATCAAATCAGTTTGTTTAGCTTTAATTAAGTTTTTTTTCTCTAAGTTTGTGGCTTATACGGCAAAGTTTCCGTATATTGTGGTAGTTTAATTTTCTAAAAATAATTAAAAATATGGTTGGACTTGAGACCATGATTAGAAAAACAAAAATGTTTGAAACTCTATCATCGGGCGATAACTGTGTTATGTATCCGTTGTAATTTAATATCTATAATTTTGGATTGTAAAACTATTCAAAAACAATAAAAAAGTGAATGAATTCAATAACGAATATCAATAATTTATATAAAAAGTAATATCTAATTCATGTTTAATAATAAGTAGTTAAGTTAAGTGATTTTGTTTGGGTGTAAAATAATACATTCGAAAATAAATTACAATGTCGGAATTTGTCCACATATGAAACAACAAAAAGTTTCCTAAATCTATCTTATCTAAATGAAATGTTATATTATTAGTTCAAATTTAAATACCTAAACGTAAAATAAACTTTAATAAAAATATTAAACTATATTTAATTTAAAACTATAAAGTGCATCAAACCAGTAAAACGGTCACATCAGAAAATAAACCAATATATGGGATCACCTGATTTTATTACTGTGTAAATAAGTGAAAACAACCGCTATAAAAATCATAAACAAAATTTTTTTTTTGGAAAAGTGTGTTGTAATAAAATCATATGTACTTAACTTAGTGAAAATCCAAAGTATATTTAGTGGCACATAAATTAACAAACAATAAGTGAAATTCAATAAAAATAAATTAGATTATAGTTTGATATAGACTGTGTAGTGATAAAACTAAAATCACATGTACTTAATTTAGTGAAAATTCAAAGTAGATTTAGTGAAAAATAAATTAACAAACCATAAGTGAATTTAAATAAAAATAACTCAGATCATAGTTTTATGTATAAACTTTGTAGTGATAAAACTAAAATACATACTATGATTAAATACGAAAGACATTGAGCCTACTGGATTATTGGCTGCGAGCTCGTATCAAATTAAGATAAGATTTTTATAATACTTTTGATGTTTTATTATATTATACATATTATTATTATTATTATTATTATTATTAATAGTTTTAAGTACATACATTTTCTTAGATTTACTATGATGAGGGTAAATAGTTAAATTTATAGCAATTCATTTTTTTTGTCAATACCTTTTTAGTTTATATTTGCTATTTTCCTCTCATCTTTATATTACACATGACGTCATTAGGTTAAGTTAATTTCGTTAAAGTTTTTTTTCATTCATGATTTTATTGCTTTCTTTGTTTGTTTTTGTAATGCAATAAATTAGTTAAAAGAAAATTATCTTTCTTCTCTTTTTCAAATTTTTTTTATGAGTTTCCTATTTTTTTTATTTTTTTCTGGATGGTTTTTCGGTTCATTTTCGTTCTTTTCGTAAAGTGTTGCTTTTCAGCATGAGACGCTAACCGAGCGTATTAAGATGAATTGGTAAGTGTATTCGCAGCCATATGGTGAGTTGATCCTGTCTTGTTTCCTTTCTAGTTTTTTTTGTCTTCTTCAGTATTCCTTTTTTTTTTTCTTTGTCCTCACGGTCTTACAAGATTCCCTGATGCTTTGAAAATCCCACCCCAATCCACTGAGCTCTAGCCGGCTACATATGACCGTTCAAAGCCTCTCCGGGAATAAAATAATTTCTGTTAACTGGCCGATATTAACAGTCGGTCATGTTACAATGATATGTTTCGGTATTTGAAAAATAAATTTGAGATTGATAAACCCTTCTTGGTTCGGATGAGACGAAGGGATGACCGTGACTATGTCTCATTTAAAATTGGTGTTCCTGAGAATAAATTCAACCGGCTGTTGGACCCCTCATTGTGGCCTCCTGGTGTATTTATTAAAGAATTTTTAAATTATCGTCGGAATTCGTCGAATCATTTTTTAGTACCTCGGTCGGCTTTAACTGTTTAAAGCCAGCATTTAACTCAAAGTCAAGTTCAGTTTTAGTAAATTCTAATACTTATCATTGTAAACATTCTGTAACCAACATCTTTAGTTTCTCTGTTGTCCATCAAAACATTCGTAGCATGCGCGAAAATTTTGATAAACTGGTTGTAAATTTGAGTTCATTTGATGAATACCCATCTATTATTTTTCTTTCGGAAATTTGGATTTTTGATCATGAGTTAAATTATTATAATCTTCCTAATTATGAATGTATAGGTTGCTGTAACAATAATTATAGAGCGGGTGGTGTTTGTGCTTTTTACGATTCAAGTTTGCAATGTGTTAGTGAAGCTATTTCTTTAAATTCTGCGGATGTTTTAAAGTTATCTGTTTCATTAAATAATAATAATTATATTTTTGTTTGTGTGTATCGCCTACAATTTATTCCAATTTCATCATTTATTTGTGAGTTTTCAAATTTCATCTCGAAAATTAAAAATCAAAATGTAATAATTGTTGGTGATTTGAACATTGATATTTTGAACTTTCCAGCTTCCTGTAATGATTATATGTTTATGTTGTCGTCAAATGAATTTCTGTCACTTATTAATTCTGCCACAAGAGTTACTAGTTGTTGTATAACAGAATACAAACTGTTATACTATTGTATATGTATAACAATGCATGAAGTTCAGTGGACTGTTATACCATGGTAGATGTAGAACAACTTAAAAAAGGTTGAGTGGACGGCATGTAAAAAATAGAGAAGAACAATAAATGAGTCTCACAAAGAAGGATGAGAAAAAATTAAAGATACAAAATCAGACATTAAAATCTTTTATTTAACAAGCCATCTGAATATAAAACATGGCGCAGCCGATTAAAAAATAGTAAAAGAAAAGAAAAAATAATTAATAAATACGAAAAAGTGTTAAAATAAGAAGCAAATAAACAAATAAATTTGCACATTTTTTGCCGGGTATTAAACATTAAAAATAAATAAATAAAAAAAATGGATGGGGCAATGAATATCCCACCAGCGTTAAAATGGGGCACATCATCGAACATTTCCGAGGCATGGAAAATATTCAAGCAAAGGATGGAAATATATATGAAGGCGACGGGAAATGATAAAAAAGAAGATGGCGTTAAAGTGGCAATCTTACTTAATATCGGAGGTGAGGAATTGATAAAAATTTATAATAACCTCAAATTCGCGCCGAAAGAGGATGATGCACAAAAAGAGAAAAATGAATTCAAAAAAGTGGTAGAATTGATTGAGAAATACTGCAACCCCAGAAAAAATGTCGTATACGAGAGATATTTATTTAATAAAAGGATTCAACAACAGGGAGAATCTTTCGATAATTTTTTGAATGAGATACAACGACAGGCAAAAACTTGTGAATATGTGGATGTGGATTCGCAACTAAGGGACAAAATTGTTCTAGGCATCAACGATTTATCTCTACAAGCCAGTTTATTGGATATTGACAATTTAAGCATGGAGATGGCGATACAAAAATGTCGCACAAATGAAATAAACAAGCTACAAACGGCAGAGGTACAAAAAGAAAGGAAACAAAACGTGAATGCAATCAAACATAAAGGGGGATATAACAGCAATCAACATTATAATAAAGGTAATAAAAATTATAGAAATATAAGTGATTCAAGAAATGTAAAGGAGAATGAATTTTTTTGCAAAAAATGTACAAAAAGGCATGGGATGAGAGAGTGTACCGCTTTTGGGTTTAAGTGTCAAAAATGTAAAAAGATAGGCCATTTCACGCACGCATGTTTTAGCAAAAGGATTCATACTCTGAATACCATAGATAATAGTGAAGAACAAGTTTTCATAGAATCAATAAACACCATAAATTTTAAAAATAACGAGTGGGTTGAAACGATGATAATAGAAAATCATAAAATAAAATTTAAAATTGACACCGGGTCAGATTTGAATATTTTGCCGAGAAATATTTTTGAAAATATAAATTCAATAAATAAAATCAAAGAAACCAATATTACTCTAGAGACGTTTGGAGGCTTTCAAGTAAAACCGATAGGCGAAGTTTATTTAGAAATTCAATTTGAAAGTGCTAGTTTTGTTCAAAAATTTATCATTGTTAATGACAAGGGGACCCGACCGATAATAGGTTTAAAAACCAGTGAGTTATTTAAATTAGTAAACAAAAATAGAATTTTAGAAATTAAAACAAAGACGGACTTAGTAAAGGAAAATGCAAGTTTGTTTAACGGTATGGGTTGTTTACCAATGGAAGGAAAAATTATAATAAAGGAAGGGTCTATACCGGTCATAAAACCTCCACGGAGAATTCCACTAATGCTAAAAGACAAATTTAAAATAAAACTGGATGAATTAGAGCAAAGTGGTATTATATCAAAGGTCAATAAACCAGTAGAATGGGTCAATAATTTGGTCATAATAGAGAAACCTGATGGGAATTTAAGAATCTGTCTAGATCCCAAGGAATTAAATGAAGTGATAATTCCGGAATATTATCCAATTCCATCTTTAGAAGATTTATTGGCGAATTTGGAAGGAAAGTGTTTCTTTACGGTTTTAGATATGAAAGACGGGTTTTTCCAAATTAAATTGGATGCACAATCTAGTGTATTATGTAGTTTTAGCACTATATTTGGAGTGTACAAATTCAACAGGTTACCATTTGGGTTGAACATGGCACCTCAATTTTTTCAAAAAATCAACGAACAAAATTTTAGAGACATCGAAGGTGTGTTCATTTATATAGACGATATACTGATTAGCGCTAGAACCGAAAAAGAACACGACAAAATATTAGATAGAGTTTTAGAGCGAGCTAGACAGTTGAATGTTAAATTTAACGAAAAAAAATACAATTTAAAGTAGGAACGGTTAATTACTTGGGACACATTTTTTCAAAAGACGGAGTGTCCCCTGATCCAAATCGAATAAAAGCAGTGGATACAATAAAAGACCCTAAAAATGTAAAAGAATTACAGAGTATTTTAGGAATGTTAAACTATATGCGGGCCTTCGTACCAAACATGTCAGAATTAACTACGAGTTTGCGGGAATTATTAAAAAAGGATAAAATATTTAAATGGGAAAGCCCTCATTCAATATCTTTGAATAAAATCAAAGATATTATTAAATCAACAGAAGCATTGGCCATAATTGATGTACGAAAAGAACTAACGATACAAACAGATGCATCAAAAAACGGAATAGGATCGGTGTTGTTGCAAGAAGGGAAGCCAATATGTTATGCATCCAGAAGTTTGTCAGATTGTGAACAGAGATATGCACAAATTGAAAAGGAGCTACTGGCTATAGTTTTTGCATGCAAAAAGTTCCATAACTACATATATGGAAGAGACATAGAGGTAAAAACCGACCATCAACCATTAGTTAGTTTACTTAAGAAAGATATATCTAGTTCATTTGGGTCAAGGATACAAAGAATGAGGCTTAAGTTAGTAATGTACAAATTAAAAATAACATATTTACCGGGAAAATATATGTTAATAGCCGATTTACTATCTAGGTCAAAATCAGACGAATCAATAGATGAAGAAAATTTGACGGAAGTAGTACACACAATCAATGTGAGTACAGAAAAGGAAACGCAATACAAAATAGAAACGGACAAAGACATAGATTTGCATAAACTCAAAGAGTATATTATAAATGGTTGGCCAAAAAATGTACAAAAAATAGAAGACAACGTAAAAAGGTATTATAAATACAGAAATGAGCTTACGCTAGAAAACAACTTAATTTTTTATAAGGATAGATTAGTGATACCAACGAAATTAAGAAGAGAAATGTTAAATTGCCTTCATGAGACTCATCAAGGCATTACAATAACAAAATTGAGAGCAAAAACGATAGCATTTTGGCCGAACATAAATGAGGAAATTGAGAACTTAGTATTGGCTTGTTCAATTTGTGAGACATATAGAAATTCTAATAGAAAGGAAAATATTATTCAACATGAAATTAAAAAGATGTCAGAAAAAAAAAAAAAAAAATAAAAATAAATGAAATGTATAGTACATAAGATAACATGTATGTAATAAAATGTATTTAGTATATAAGATCCTAAAAGAGAAAATGTAACATAATAACATGTAATAAAAATGTAAGGGAGAGAAGATTTTAAAAGGGGAGATGTTGTATAACAGAATACAAACTGTTATACTATTGTATATGTATAACAATGCATGAAGTTCAGTGGACTGTTATACCATGGTAGATGTAGAACAACTTAAAAAAGGTTGAGTGGACGGCA
Source organism: Tipula vernalis (assembly GCA_958295665.1). Lineage (NCBI taxonomy): Eukaryota > Metazoa > Arthropoda > Insecta > Diptera > Tipulidae > Tipula > Tipula vernalis. The sequence continues at coordinate 212,537 of OY282561.1, forward strand.
TGTAAAAAATAGAGAAGAACAATAAATGAGTCTCACAAAGAAGGATGAGAAAAAATTAAAGATACAAAATCAGACATTAAAATCTTTTATTTAACAAGCCATCTGAATATAAAACACTAGTAAAGTAATACTGCTACTTGCATTGATCACTGTTTTGTCCGTGTTAATAGTGGTGCTACTTTGGATGTATCATTGCATAATTTACACATTACGGACCATGATTTGGTTAAAATTGATATAGAGATTCTTGGTAATTATGTTAACGAAAAAGAATTGGCGTACAGCAAATTTGATATTATTAAATTTGAATCATTAATCTCGTCACTTGATTTTTCTAGTTTATTAAGTCTAAGTAACCCCACATCAATTTTGACCAATATGGTTTCAATGCTTTCAAAAGTAGCTGATTCATGTTCCAAAAATGTAATTAGGCATAATTCAAACATAAAGCTTAAACCGTTGATTTCTAACAAGTTGGTACTTTTAATAAATAAAAGGAAAAAAATTCAACTTAAATGTAAAAAGCATCCGGCGAATAAAAAACTGTATAAGTATTATCTCAAATTGTGTAGCGGAATCAATGATTCTATAGTTTCTGTTAAAGATAACTATTTTAGTAGGAAATTTAATGAATGTGGTAAAGATTGCAAGAAGACCTGGTCGGTTGTTAATGATATTTTGTGCGGGAATTTGAATAGAACTAATATCAAAAGAATTTTGTCTATTAACTCAGAGATTCTGTCTGACTCTGTATCAATTGCTAACGATTTTGGTTTTTATTTCTCTAAAATCGTTAGCGATTTGAGATCTTCTAACTTTTCTGCCCAAAGTATGAGCCCTAATGATTGTTCTTACTCTACTGAAATGTTGGATACATTTTTTATTAATCCAGTCGAGGAATCAGAGATTATTGGTATTATTAATGGACTTAAATCAAGTAATGCACTTGACATTCTTGGTCTTAGCTCGAATATGCTAAAATTAGTGGTTATAGCAATTGCGCCAGTTTTAGTACAATTCATTAACCAATGTTTTGTAAATGGTGTTATCCCTAATGTTTTAAAAACTGCAATTGTTATCCCTTTGTTTAAAAAGGGTGATATCATTATTAAGGACAATTATCGGCCCATTGCATTGCAACCCACAATTTTTAAGATCGTTGAAAAATCGATGAAATCCCGTATTGAGAAGTTTTTGGACAAATTTGAGTTTCTTAGTCCTCATCAACACGGCTTTAGATCTGGCAAAAGTTCTGAATCTGCGTTAATTAATTTCTTAAATGGAATTCATATTAATCTGAATGAGAAGAAGTTTGTTGGTGCAGTCTTCATCGATATAAACAGAGCCTTCGATATGGTGGATCATAATCATCTTCTGCGTAAGCTCCAGTCTATTGGTTTTAGAGGTGTATCACAGAAATGGTTCAAGTCTTATCTCAGTAATCGAACATTTATGGTTAGGATTGATAAATCGCAAAGCATTCCATTTATTATTGAACATGGTGTTCCTCAGGGTTCTGTTCTTGGTCCTATCTTGTTTTTAATTTATATAAATTCAATTTTTTACTTAAACTTAAACGGTAACATTGTTGCTTTTGCTGATGATATTGCATTAAGTTATTTTGATTTGACTGTTAATGACCTAACTAACCAAATAAATTCTGACATGAAAATTCTTCGCACATGGTTTGATAATCACTCCTTGCTCTTAAGTGAAAAAACTAAGGTAATGTTCTTCAAATTGGTTGGTGATCCTTATCGAAGTTTCATCCCCGAGATTTTTTATCATGTACGTAATTGTGACTTACGTAATTGTAGCAGTCTTTGCATTAAAATTGAATATGTTCGTTTATTTAAATATTTGGGATTGAACGTTGATGCAAATTTAAACTGGAAACCACATGTTCAAGTTGTCAAAAATCAAGTTAATTCTGCATTACGTGCAATTTATTTGATACGTAAATTTTGTCCATCCAATGTTTTACTCAATTTTTATTTTGCTTGCGTGGACTCTCGCATCAGTTATGGTTTACCATGTTGGGGTGGAGTTTATTTTGATACCATTGAACCGCTATTAATTTTACAAAAGTGTATTATTCGGGTTATGTTTTTCAAGCGTCGATACGATCATTCTTGGCCTATTTTCAATGCCTGCAAAATTTTGCCATTACAGCACCTATATATTTTTTAAGTGTTAAGATTGTTTTATTTGCGACGTTGTCATCGGTTGCCGCGAATTGTTTACACATATCAAGTTCGGAATAATTATCGAAATTTGTACTCTGTTCCGCCATTTGTGTAATGTGTGCATGTGTGTAAATGTCAAACTCGAAATTTGGCGGGTAAATCAAATTATTCAATAATGAAACAAAATTTATATTTTTGTATTTTTATGTTGGTAACCAAATATATGTATATAAATATTTTTAATTTGTATTATTACATGTTATCACAAAATATTCTAATTGATAAGTTTATTATTAAATCTAGTTATTATTATTTAAAATAGGTCAAAATATAATTAAAATTAATAAATATTATGTTTCGTAAATCACAGAACGTTTCAGATAATCATACATTTTTATCGTTTCTTAGAATTATTTAGTAATTCAAAATTTTAATTAAATGTATAAGGCATAAATATTTCTAAATATCACACCACCACATCAATCTTCACAAACACAAAAAAAAATCAATATCACTAAAGCACTGCACCGATCAACCTATTATAACAAGCCACAAAAATAAACTGATAAACTACGTAAGTAAAAAAAAAATTGTTATATAAAATGTATACATATACACCACTGAATTTTATATGGAGTTGGTGTGTTTCTGTAGTCAAAAAACAACAACTATTGAAAACAACAAAACAGAATTCACAACGAAACAAACAATCATGTAAATCCTAGGTAAGTCGTCTTAACGAAATTACATTAGTCGCATTTCTCAACCAGGTAGAACTAAGTATTTACGGTCGTGTGATTTGGGCAAATGACAATTTTTTTAATAGAAATGTTGTTACTTTGTCGACTTCCTCCTGTTGCTTGTCTACTAACGCTCTCAAAGTTATTCGTAAAGGAAACACAAGTTTGTTTGTTTGTTTGTTTGTTTTTTAAATTTGCTCAGGTTAGATCTTTCAATCCATAAGACCAGTGAGTTGAGAAACAGCCCAAAATTTCCAGAGACCACTCAGGGGAGGTTCTGGAGGGTTGAATAAAGTGTACAAAATCAAATTAGATTAAAAATTAAATAATAAAATAAAAGCATAATTATATAAAACAAAGTTTGATAATTAAATTAGATTAAATGAAAGTTAATAAATAAAGAATATTAGAGAGAAGATGAAGGATACATATAAAAATAAAAGTTTTAAAATTAAAATATAAATTTATAATTAATTAATTCATAATTTTTTTTTTTTTTTTTTAATTTTTTTTTTTTTTTTTAAATTTTTTTTTTTTTTTTTTTTTTAAATTTAGAATTAAATTATATAATATTCATAAATCTTAATATTATAATAAAATAAAATAAAATGAAATGATTCCAAAGAAAAATCATTGTGTGAAAAAGTCAATAAAAATTAAATGTAGTCTTAATTCATAGTTTATAATTTATCTATCCACAAAATCACACAATATTTGATATTCTTCCATTTTTTGGTCCTTTAAGATATCTAATAAGGATTTTCTGTATAAAAGTGGGAAATTATTTCTTATATTATTATATATGACACAATCGTTAATAATATGTTCGTTATCTTCAACGGTGTTACAAATCTCACAATTAGATGTAGATTCAAGTCCCAAAAGGAATTTAAATTTCTTGTTAACTGTATGACCAGAGATTAATCTGTAAATTAGCCTGGTTTGGCAGGATGTAAAATTAGAGTCTTTAAATAGGAAAGATGATCTTGGAGAAGGGCAAATTTGTTTATAAAAGTGGCCGGATGAATTACACATTAAAGTGTAGTTTTCCTTCCACTTATTATTTATAGATCTGGAGATATCGTTAAATAGGTCTGTGAGAGTTGGTTCATTATCAAGAAAGTGAGTAGGAGAAAAAACTGCTTTTTTTGCTAAACTATCTGCTATAGTATTTCCTTTTAAGCCACAATGACCCGGGAACCAATGAATGACAAAATTTTTAATTTGGTTATGGCCGATAGTATCAATAATTTGATTTTCGTAGTGTCTATTTGTAAAGTGTAATAGAGCCGTTTTTAATGAAATACTAGAACTTTGAGAGTCAGTAATAATGATAATATTATTGTTTTTGATGATTAGAGATATAGTAATTCCAATTTTAATAGCAATGGTTTCAATATTTTTAATATAAGTAGGGTTTTTTAGTTGAATGGCAAATTTCCAATTTTTATCCTCAACAAAAATTCCAATTCCTGGTTTATTGTTAATTATAGAGCCATCTGTGTAAATTTTTGCGAAATTATTATATTTATTAATTTCAGCCATAGATAATGCATATTGTTCAGAATGGTTTATACAATTTTTGTTTGTGATTCCCTCAATATTTGTTATGATGCTAAAATTAGTGGGAGACGTTTTTTTTATGTGAAAAGGTTTAATTTTGGAAAGAAAAGTATAATTAGAATATAAGTCGTTAAGTTTATGAAGAGATCTATTGTTTTTAATGTCGTTACCGATTTTGGAATTATTATATAGATTTTTTGAAATATAAATTAGTGATTTTTTAATAAAATCTAGATCTGAAGATGTTTCTAGGGATTCAGATAAAATAGCTGGAATTGGAGTAGTTCTTAAGAAGCCTAGACAAGCTCTCAGACAAGCATTTTTAATAGATTGACAGATATTAATATCTTTTTTATATTTAGTGTCTGTAAAAACATATGTGTATTCAAGTTTAGATTTAACTATTGCTTTAAAAATATTGATCATTGTTTCAGGATTTACACCTCCATTAAAATGGGTGAGAGTTTTAAGTAAATTAATGGAGTTGGAAATATTTGCTTTTAAGTTTGTGTAATGAATTGATAATGAAAGTCTATTTGTTAAAGTTGTACCCAGTATCTTAGTAGTCACTCTTTCTTTTATGTAGATATTATTTATTTTTAAATTTAGAGATTTGGAATTATTTTTATTAGTGAATAGTCTTAAAAAATGAGATTTATCAGTGTTAATTTGTAGTTTTAAAGATTGTAATTTATTAGTTAATGAGAGTAAAGTAGAATCTGTTATTAATTGTAAGTTATCATGATTATCGGCAGAAATTACAATGCAAATATCATCGGCATATTGGAAAATTTTTGTATCGGGGTTATTGATGTCGTGTAAAGAAGTGGTATAGATATTAAAAAGGGTAGGACTCAAACAGCTACCCTGAGGAATGCCTTTATTAGTGTAATGAATGGAAGTTTGATTGATATTTTGAATAGATATAATTCTATTTGTAAGAAATTGAGAAATCCAATGTGTAATGTTAATAGGGAAATTGAAGTTTTTAAGGGTGTTTAATAAAATATTTTTATCTACATTATCAAAAGCTTTGGAAATGTCAATGTTAACTAAAACAATTTTTGTTTGTTGTTGTTTGAGGGAGATGATGAAATTAAACATTTCTACAAAATAGTCAGTAATATTTTTATTTTTTCTAAAACCAAAATTGTAATAATTAAGAATATTATTGGAGATTAGATGATCATTAATTCGTTTTAAAATGAGTTTATTGAAGATTTTTGAAAAAATAGGTAATAGACAAATAGGACGGTAGTTAATAATATTTCTATCATCCCTCCCCTTTTTCAAAATGGCGATTGTGTATGACGTTTTCCATTTTGTAGGGTAAATTTGATTTGGCCAGATGTTGTTGAAATAATTTGTAATAGTATTGATTAGGTTAGGATTAGAGGATACTAATTGTTTGATGATTTTATATGAGACTTTATCATATCCTGGAGCAGTATTATTTGAATTTTTAATAATATCAAGAATTTCAATGTTATTAAATTCCGCAGGATTAATAGTAGGATTGAAGTTATTAGAGAGATTATGAGGGGATTCAAAGAAGAAAGGAAAATTGTAATTTAGAAAATTAGTAGCTAGTGTGGGATCTTCTAGGATTCTGTAGTTGGACTGTTTTTTATTTTTAATTTTATTGGTTGTTCCAGAGATCAGAATTATTAGTTTTGTGATTGATGCTTGTTAAAAAAATATTCCAAGATTTTTTCTTTTCCCTTCTAATTGTTAATTTAAGTTTTTGTATAGATTTTTTTAGTTCAATAGCGGTAAAAAGGTTTTTGTTTAAATTATAAATGAGCTGTTTGTGTTTTTTTATGTTCCATAGTCTTTGTATAAGATCGTTCCACCAAGGTTTAGGTTTAAAAGTATTTTTACTTGTAATAATAGAAGTATTTTCAGAAATTAATTTTTCTAGGTGTTCTTCAATATTGCATTTATCATTAATAGAATTTAGATCAAAGTCTTTCAATACTTTTGACCAGTTTGTGATTTGTTTTTTTTTGATAATAATTTAGTTTAAAGTCAATAAGTATTGGGAGATGGTCACTTCCTAAATTAATGGGATCTACTTTCCATGATAGTTTTTCAATTAGATTGATTGAGCACAAAGTAATGTCTAGTGCTGCAGAATTATTTCTGAAAAAATCTTGCCTTGTATGAGATCCGTCATTTAATAAAAAGACATTATTAGCAGTGATAATATCTGCAATCTTATCACCCACCCTGTCGTGAGTAGGGGTCAATGAACTATCCCAAAGACTATTATGAATATTTATGTCTCCAGCTATTAAACAGTTATCTAGATTCTGAGTTATAAGATGTTCAAATTCATTAACGATTTCCTGAGGTCTAATAACAGAATTATTATAAAAAGATAAGATATTAAAATTAATGTTTTTAAATTTGAGGTTAATTTTGAAAGCTTGAAAACGGATGTAATGAAAATTTAAATCAATAATTCTCCAAGAAATTTTTTTATGTATTAAAAAGCCTACTCCGCCAAAACCATCTGGTCTATCATCAGTAATAAGATTATAATTGTTAAAAGTCAAATTACTATTTGGATTTGTCCAGGTTTCAGATAGAATAACGATATCAATATGATTGGATTGTATATAATGATATAATAGATCTTTATTACTATTTAAACTACGAATGTTAATTTGTAAAATTTTTAAAGGTAACATAATGGAAGAATAAAATGAAAAAATAAAAAACTGGAAAAAGAAAAGTTTATGTTTTAATAAATTTATTTAATTTAATTTTAAGTGAGTCTAAATTAGCTGGATTTTTATTAAAGTCATCGGAATTATTTAAAAGTGATTTGACATCATTAAAAATAGAATCTCTTTCATTTAATTGATTTTTTAATTCGTTTACTAATTTATTTAGGATTTGAATTTTTCTAGCATCAGAATTCATTAAGTTATTTTTCCAGGCTTGATTTTCAACACAGATATCATTAGCGAAATCTATTTGTTTAGGGACTTTTTGTTGGCTACCATAAAGGTGGCTTTTGGATTCTCTGAAACTAGTTTTATTTAAAATCATATGTTCCCTAATTTGTTTCTGCCTATATCGTTCATTACATCTGAAAAAATTAGTAACATGACCCGTTCCACAAAATTTACAAGAAAATTTCATGTCACAAACGTGTTCTTGTTCGTCCTCTATAGTATTAGCACACGTTAGGCATCTATTAGTTTTAGATTTACATTTGGAAATTGTATGTCCGTAATTTAGACATTTTTTACAAAATAATGGATTAGGTATAAAATATTCTACCTTTAATAAGAGATTATCATATAAAATGACATTGAATGGAATAGTTCCAGACTCAAAAGTAAGTTTAACCAATTCAATTTCCTCAGCTGTTTTAGTGGCACTATTCCATTTAGTCATTCTTTCTACTTTAGAAATAGGGGTATTTAGATTTAATATTTTCTTGTATTTCTTCATTAGAAAGCCCAATAGGAATGTTCCTGATTAAACCAATAGAAAATGTGAAATTTTTAGGAATGTATGTAGTATAATTATCAAATTTTTTAAAGATATCTGATTTAACACAATTATTTGCGTCTTCAAAATTACTAAAGATAACCTTAGCAACATTTTTGCTAACGCTAGAGATTTCTTTGACATTTTTAAAATTATTTATTTTAAGGGCTTTAGCTAAAAGAACAATATTTAAATTCTCTACTGATAAATACAGTAAATGGGCCATTATCTGATCGGTTATATAGATTAATTTTTTCAGCAGTAACTGACGGCATATTTGAGTTATTCGATGAATCAACAGATAAAGTTGAAGATGATGTTGGAGCTGTTACTGTATTTTTTGAAACTGCGACGTGAATTTTATTATTATTATTATTAATTTTCCTTTTATTTAACATATTGGGACTTTTATCAAATTCACCGTTTACTATTATTTCATTATTAAAAACAATTTTTGATTTTTTAGTATTTATTTCATCTTCGGAATCTGAGAAATCAGTAGAAGTAAATGTTGGGTGTACAAAGTACTGCGTACTTTGTCCCTCCTTGCTTGTGTTATGTGGATTTATTATTTTGTGGATAGAAAAAGACTATGAAAAGACTTACCCGACTGATAAAAATAAATAAATCAAATTAAACTATAAGATATAATTAAATAAAATACAAATTAATTAAAATTAAAAGAAAATTGTAAAATTTATAACACTTCACTAAAATGAGACGCTCACACAATAAAGTTTCGAGAAAGAATGAACACAAGTTTGTTATTTTTATTTATTATTTTGACAATTCCATAGCAAAATATATAGCAACTTAGAAAAATACACACTGAACAAGAATTTGCCCAATATTTCTACCAACCCAAGTATAACAACACATAACTCAAAATTGAGCTACTGTATTTTCCTTTGGATTTTGACAAAATATCCGAAACTCACACAACTCGAATTCATTAAAAATACAACATAGTATTGGTGTGTATATGAATACATTTTATATAACAATTTTTTTTTTACTTACGTAGTTTATCAGTTTGTTTTGTGTCTTGTTATAATAGGTTGATCGTTGCAGTGCTTTAGTGATATTGATTTTTTTTGACCTATTTTAAATAATAAAAACTAGATTAATTAATAAACTTATCAATTAGAATATTCTGTGATAACATGTAATAATACAAATTAAAAATATTTACATATATTTGGTTACCAAAATAAAAATACAAAAATATAAATTTTGTTTCATTAATGAATAATTTGATTTACCCGCCAAATTTCGAGCTTGACATTTACACATAAACACATTAAAAAATATTCCCGCCAATATTATTTTTACACACACACACACATGTATACAATTTTTATATAGTGAGTTCTGTGAGTTCCCAATAATTGCGACACGGTGCATATGTTTTCTTATAATAATTCGTAACTCAAACAAAGGTTAACCCAGAACTAAGTTATGGATATATTATGGAATATTATTAAATAGATGGATTTAAAAACACTTGGGAACCGGGTTGCATGATACAGTTTCTTTTCCGGTCGGTTTTGCTAGCAATGATATTTAATAAAAGGCCGGCATTTCCAACCGGTTTTCATGACCCCACCCCGCATATATGACGTATAAAATAGACAAATAATTTAAGCAAAAATCAACGGTGAGTAACTTCAACACAATACTATGGAATTGTTTCCAATGTCGTACCCGATGTTTATGTAAGCATCTTCAACATATAAAATAAAAAATATTAAACTATAAATCAATTTTATTAACTAAATTCTTTTTAACAAACTGCTCACCTCCATACATTTGGAATACAAGTAAAATATTAATTTTGTAATTAAACTCATGCAATTTACTTACACTAATATTCTTCTCCAATCTTAATTTGTTTAAACGTTGTAGCTGCTCGTCGATTATGCTGGTCTTAAAGTTATCCTTAACAATTTTGTTCATCAACTTTAAATAGAAATCTACTGATCTCTGCTTATCCAGATGATCATCGCCCGCAAAATTTATTTGATTTACCTCCAAAATAATGTTATTCAATTCGTTTGTATCACCGCTTGTGCGAATAATCGTAAGAAATTTTCGAGTTAATTCATCTAATTCCGGGATACAACCTTTTAGATGAATGTTGATATTACCGTATGACTGAACGAAACGAATTAAATTATCGACAGTGATTGTATTATCTAGGTGAATGAATTATGAATTAAAATTTTATTATATGTATCTGATTATATGCTAAGTAGTTAGATATTAGTTTTCCAGGGCCCGTATTCTTCAAATTCAATTTGAATTTCAATTAAGCAATTGGAATTTTCGACTAAAATGACGTATTTTTAACCGGTGATTTTTTTGATCGAATTTCAAGAATACGGGCCCAGTACTTCGATTTTGTTGTGTACATCCCAAGTATAACAAAACTGAAAACTTGAACCGGTTATCAATTTGTGTCCGGTTTTCAGACAAAAACATCGAAAAATGATGAAATTTGGTTTCCAACTTTCGACACATATAGCATGGGAGTGCAATTATAATTTTTTTTAGAGGCCATTTGTTGATTTTTTGTTGTTACTTTAGTTAACTAAAACAATTGCGTAAATATATGGTAAATATCAATACTGTTGTGTTAAATATGGTAAAATATGGTAAATATCACTATTGCTGTTGTAAAAGTGAAATATGTCCAGCTGTCAGGATATAACATTTTCCATACGAAGTTTAAATGGAAATAATGTCTATTTAATTTACGTTTTTATTTTTTAAAATTGTAATGATCAGCAAATTTAATTAACCCATTATGTAGTTTAAAGAGTATTTTTTGTATACTTAATTCATTTGGAACATTTTGATAATTTTAAATGGCAGAAATTTGTCCTTAAAAACTATGTAGTGTTACGAAAAACATAAATGTTTTAAAAATATTAAATTTTATATTTATAAATTAAAACATGGAAACTATGGTTTAGTATATAGCTCCAAAAATATTTAGTGACCCACGTATATATTTATAGTATATTTGATTGATTGATTGATTTCGATGTACGATCAAGCATTAAGCAAGTCTCCCGTATTATAAATGCGAATACCACACCACTATACCCATGTTACAACAACAACACGACACACCATTTCATCATGAAGCCCAAAACTCCGTAAAGAAAGGCGCCACATCGATAACCACATAAGTCTAATAGTTGTGATATCCGCCCCTGGCCAGGCCGCCGTCGTACACCTTTTTACATATAACAAGATCGAGGGATGGGAAAGGAATGTTAGCAACAAAGACTCAACCCGGTTCCAGACACCTAAGTAGTTGATAGTTAGTAAATTTGTTAGTAATATATTTTTTAGTAATTTATTTAGCACAAGACAATACAATTTAAAGTTCATCTATTTAAAGCTCATCTACTGCTCCAACCTGTAAGAAAACACAATGACAACACAAATTTTCCTGGTGCCGCAAACTCTTTTTTCTGAAAAGCTGTAAACAACTATTATTATTCCCTCCACCATTTTATCCATCGGCGGTTGTGAGAGGGGCTATTAACCAAATTCTAAGAATTTCTAATAAATTTTATTCTTCAAATCATTCCAATTTGTTTAATTCTTGTAATATAAAAAATTCTATGCGTTCTACCGATTTTTCAGGTCTCAACATTTTTGCCTTTAAAAACCTTTAAATTCTTTAGATTTAATAAATTCCTTAAATTGCAACATTTTTAAAAATGGTAAAAGTTCCATCAATTTCTTAAATTCTAAATAAAGATCTCTTTAAATTTGATGAAATCGATAAATTCTTGAAATTCTGCAAATTCAAGCGAATTCTTTAATTTAACTATATTCTATAAATTTAGTTAATATTTTTAATGCTAACACATCTATTTTCTAAATTCTTTAAGTCATACCCTTTCAATTTTAAAAAATCTTAAAAAATTCCAAAAATCTTTAAACGGTTAAGTTTTATAAATTCTAATAATTCTATCAATTTCTTAGAACCTTAAAATTCTATAAATTCTATAAACTCAAAATTCTTAAAATTCTTTTGATTATTTTTAGTAAATTTGATAATTTAACCAATTGAACAAATTCTATAATTTTTTAAATATTCTACCTATTCTACAAAATCTGTAAATCCTTCAAATTCTATTAATTTTCCAAATTCTAACTTTTTGATAAATTTTATTCTTCAAATTATTCCAATTTCTTTTAATTTAGAAATTTTACAAATTTTTTAAATTCTATGCATTCTACCGATTTTTCTAGTCTCAACATTTTTGAATTCTATAAACTCAATAAATTTGTAAAATCTTTAAAATCTTTTGATCTAATAAATTCCTTAAATTTCAACATTTTTTAAATTTTTAAAATTTCTATAAATTCTAAGCATACATCAATTTGATGCAATCTATAAATTTCTTAAATTTCAGAAATTCAACAAATTTTCGAAATTTTATAATTTCTATTAATTGTATTCTACAAATTTCATTCATTTTTTTAATTCTAACAAGAGGCAATAATATCCTGGGCTACTTCACATGCTTCTACATGATGATGAAGCACAAATGCATTTTGATGTAACCGCTTTGTACCCAAATGCGCCAAACGATATCGCAATTCATAGCGCGATATGTTAGCAACATTTTTATGTGTTAGTTTGAGAAATCAATTAAGAACTCCCCACTGTTTCCTCATTTACGCAATAATTAAAAAGATGTATTTGGAATGAACTTTGGAGATATTGAACTAACGTTAGAAATAGACGTTATACCCCCATTTTTGGATGTAAAGGTGATGAGAACACTTAACAAATTAGAGTTCGGAATCTATAGAAAACCGAGCAACACCTTGAGATTCATCACTGCCGACTCCCACCATAATGGGTTGCATAAGAAAGCAGCGTTTCAGTCTTTATGACAATGGCTTTACAACATTCCTATGTCCACGTCTGAGTTTGATAAAGAAGTCAAATATATAAAAGATACTGAAAGAGAAATTCATTACCTTAATTTTGAGGGGGTAAACACAACCGCAAACACCAAATTAAGTCTCTTGCTAATTTATAGTTTTCGAAATTTTTTTTTTTCTTTCCAATTATAATTTTGTTGTGGTTTCGAGAAGATTTTGCATCTATTGTCAAAATTTGAAAATTATATTCCATTATGGAAACAACGGCGGCTCAAGTTTATAATAATTATCATTAAATTTTATAATTTTTTAATACTCCATTAAAAACTCTACAAATTCTTTAAACTTTTTAAATTCTAACGTATTTAATTACTTGATTCTTAATGATTCAATAAATTCTTTTAATTCAGAAATTTTACAAATTTTATAGATTCTATGCATTCTACTGATTTCTCAGGTTTCAACATTTTTCTAAATTCCATAAATTCTACTAATTCTGTCAATTTTTTAGAATCTTAAAATTCAATAAATTTCTACAGTTCTCACAAACTCTAAATTTTTAAAATTCGTTAGGATAATTTTCCCAATTCAACTAATTCTATAATTTTATTTAATATTCGACCTATTCTACAAAATCTGTAAATTATACAAAATCTATTAAAGATATTCTTAAAATTTCTAATAAATTTTATTCTTCAAATCATTCCAATTTGTTTAATCCTTCTAATTTTAAAAATTCTGTGCATTCTACTGATTTTTCATGTCTAAACTTTCAATAAATCTGTAATACCTTTAAATTCTTTAGATTTAGTAAATTCCTTAAATTGCAACATTTTTAAAAATTGTAAGATTTCTATCAATTCTTTAAATTCTAAATATTTATCTATGTTAATTAGATGAAATCTATAAATTCTTTAAATTCTGCAAATTCAACCAAATTCCTAAGTTTTTTTAATGCTAGCACGTATATTTTCTAAATTCTTTAAGTCTTACTAATTCTTTTCTACTAATTCCATGCAATAAATTATAGAATCCTACACATTTTTAAAACTCCATAAATTTTACCAATTCTTTCAATTTTTAAAAATCTTTAAATCCTAAAAATGTACAGATCTTTGAGCTTTATAAATTCTACTACTTGAAATCCTATAAATTCTATAAACTCTAAATTCTAAAAATTATTTACGGCATTTACAATAAATTGTGTAATTCAACTAATTCTATAATTTTTTTATTATTCTACCTATTCTACAAAATCTGTAAACTCTATGAATTGTAATAACTTCCCTAATTCTAACAATTTGATAAATTTTATCCTTCAAATCAATCCAATTTATTTAATTCCTTGATTAAATTGTTTCAATTTAGAAACTTTACTAATTTTATAAATTCTATGCATTCTACCGATTTTTCAGGTCTCAACATATTTTTAAATTTTGTAAATTCAATAAATTTAGTTTAGAATTTCGGAAAATTCTATAATTTTTTCAATTCCCTTTACAACTTCTTCTATACTTAAGAATTGTAGAAATTCTCCAAAATCTAGTTTTAATCCTGTTCATACCTGTATGTTTTAATTTCAGTAAATCTTTTAATTTTTAATTTTTTTTTGTAATTTTTTTTAAATTTTGTTTTTATAAAATATTCAACTTTCTATAAATTCTACCAAATTTCAATATCCTTTAATTTCTAAAACTTTTCAAATTTCATGAGCATGTAAGCCCGTTTGTGAAAACCTATGCTTGCTCAGTCGAACATTTCGCTGTAGCGTAGATCATAGGAAAGAAAATCACTTGGATAGCCGAATGAAAATAGAATATTTTAAGTAAACAATTTAAATTATAGGAGACTTACCAGTTGTGGTTCCAATTTACCACTCATTCTGCGAAATGCTTGAAGCTTACAATATGGAGCTTGTAAACAACAAATTTCACAACACTTAACTCCACTCACACTTAACCTGCATTCACAGTATTGTTTTCGCTCTGCGTTTCGATATTGTTTTGGACTTATCGTTATACAACAACAACAATTATTTAATTTTTTATTTTTTTTAAACTGATCGTTTTTTGCGACGAATGACATTTAGATTTGTTGTTGTTGTTTTTATAGTAAATACTTGGAAAATCGTAATTTTAGTTGAAATTTACATCCAAATGGGCATATAAGAAAGCAATTGTAAAAAAAATCTATTGGAACTTAAATTTGGTCCTAATAAATCATTTCACAAACGATAAGCGATTGTGATACATGTTCGTCCCATGTTTGAGCGCCGATGTTGCTTCGTCCAGCAGTAGAATTTGTGGATTACGAATTAGCACACGTGCAATAGCGATACATTGTTTTGGGCCACCTGATATTTGGGAAGCTTTCTCGCCAACTCGGGTATCGTAACCAAGCGGAAGCGACGTAATGAAATTATGAATATGCATTTTTAGCCGCTTCAATAACTTCGGATTGTGAAACTTCGGCTTTACTGCTACACCATAAGCAATATTATCGGTAATTGTTCGATCGAATAAGGCTGGCTCTTGAGACGACACAATTGACAATTGTGATCGCAGTTATCTAAACGATGGAGATGATACTTCTTTACTGTCGATTGAAATACATACTTCCATCGATCACATCGTAAAACCGTTCAATTAATTGAATACATGTAGATTTGCCGCATCCAGATTGCCCGACTAATGCAACCGTTTGTCCTTTGAGCACATTTAAATTTAATTTATTCAACACTTTTACATCAGGACGTGATGGATACAAGAAATCAACGTCTTTATATGATATATTTCCTTCTGCTTTCCATTCATCTAAGCTTGAGTCGATTTTCTCGGGTTCCTTGATTTTAGGCTCGCGTTCTAAAAGCTGGAATATTTTAGCGGCCGATGTTAATCCCTTTTGGAAATTTGGAGCAAACGCTTGGCTATGTATTGGCTATTGAAACTGTACCCATAATTAAGGCTTGGGCTACTTTAAATACGTCAGCATAGTACACACCGTTATTGGCGACCAAATATCCACCGTAGTACATAAAGGCCGCGAAGGCAAAAAACATAATTGATCGGGCTAACCCATAAACAAGCCAAGATGTTGCCATGTTTGGATACCTTCAGCGCGAGCGCCAGGATATCCATATATTTCATATAGAACATTTTTATTTTCCCAATAACACTACCGTTCTGATGCTTGATACAACTTCTACATACAATATTTTTTTATGAAAATATTTGTTCTCAAAACCCAAACATTTTTCATATAAATAAATGTCTGATTAGCGGCGTCTATGTGGTTGCAAAAAATCATAAAGGCGCAGAGAAGCGAAGTCTGTTATCTGTTGAGGCATTAATCATTAATTTTGAAGTTGGCAATTTATCAAAACAATAAAAAAAAATTATTGACAGTTTCTCATTTTTAAAATAAATATCGACGTGTCGATAAGTTTCAAATTTTATATTACGAAAACAACCAAAAATTACTATGGTTGACAAATTTTTTTGGATTCGATGTTGTTTTCACCGCCATAGCCACTATATTTTGTTAGTGCCACTAAATAATATTGGTAGAAAACTTGGATTTTTTCCACGGGAACGATAAGTTTTTTATATGGTAAAGGAGCATTTCTTTGCTAATATCGTGAAGAAAAACAACAACAAAAACAAAACTAAAATCTGAAAACAAGATCGAAACGCAGAGCGAAAACAATACTGTGAATGCAGGCTTAGACCTGAGACCACTTGAGTGGCCACTTGATATCACGGGTTCACATGGAATTGGCATTTTATATTATCAAAATTCCATTAAGAAAATGCCCAACACGGGGACGTAATGAATCATTCTAAAAGTTAATCGTGTAATACAAAGATGCAAATAAAGATGAGATACCACCACGGATATGAATTAGTGCTGCTATTTTGAAGCAATTAGTTTTATAGGTTTTTTTAAAAAAAATTATTTTTTATGTTAACTCACCTCATGCTGCACAATCTGTGGTAAATGAGCTACAGTTCAAAACAGGGTGTGTTAGTTTGGCATACAAAATATATACAAGGGGAAATTAGCAGGAAATGAGTTTGACGTAAAATATCGTGATATTTTTTTTCATTTTGACCAGACCGAACACGTCGTATAAAATATACTCGGGTCGAGTATATTTTATAGTCAAGATTTTATTTTTAAGGTTGATGCACCAGATTTGTCCATTGAGCTCGTCAAGAAAATGACAACTTGACCGAGTTAAAAATATGGTATCTCTCTTTTGTGTGTCCAGCGAGATAACATATTTTTAACTCGATTTTTAACTCCGTCAAGTTGTCATTTTCTTGACGAGAGCAATGGATAAATCTGGTGAATCAACCTTTATAGTAACAAAATCATAAAAAAAAAACAACAAAATTTTGTTTACTTATATTTTTGTTGTTGTCTTACAAATGAAAATCGTAATGTATGTAATATCTTCATTTTTTGTTGGGGAAAAAATGTTATTACGTCTAAATCGGACATTATCCCATAAGATGAGCACCAAAAATTTCAACCTATTTCACCAGATTCTATTATTTTTGATTACTAGGTAGTCCAAATACCACACTAACACAAATAAAAAAATGACAACACACAGTAACAATATTTTGTACTATACTTGGTTTACGTGTACAAAACTTATTGTGAGTAACCTCTCATAACAACAAAATTGAAGCACGGTCTATAATTAAATACCTTCCGAAGACGAAAAATCCTGCCAATCATTCGTATGATTAGAAAACAATTTGATAGCCGGAAAATCATCTGCATGCTGTACACCATAACTCTTTACTAACTTAGCATTATCTTTATCGCCATAGTCTTTTACACCGACGAGACCACATAGTAAATTATCTAAATAATTATATTCCATACAAAATTTACAAAATTCATCGTGTTTCTCGCCATAAGGGAAAGCAATGTCAAATTTAACAATTGAGTTTTTAAATTTCTTAATAAATTTTTCAAAATTAAATTCACTTAATTCTACGGCAGCTCTACATGGCTCGCAATTACTTAGCCAAGCACAGTATACCAAACAAATTAGCCAAAAAAAATTGCAAAAACATTTCACGACCATATTGGTGGTTATGACTTATGAAACAAATGAACAAAGTTATTAATATGTGTATTATGTAGATTCACCGATTTTTAACTCATGGATAGCGCATAAAACTTAAATTACCGTAGAAAACAACAACAGAAAAAGATACAACTTTTTTATATATTCCACTCACTTGAATTGTATTGTTTGTAATATAACTATGGCTGTATGATACTCACTTTTTTTCAAGTACAATAAAGTGCTGCAAAACTAGTAAAGCGAAACAGAGAAGGGTAGTGTAGACAATACTATAGGCAAATATTTTGAAGTTTCGGATAAACAAAATTTGTAAATATACTAAAGATACATGTTAAACCGAAAGTGGTCTGACTGAGTTTTATCTGAACGTGATCTGACTGAAAATTTGGGTTGGTGTTTACATGGGACTTTTTTATTTGATCTGAGCTGACAGTTCAAATGTCACTTTGTTCTAAAATTATTAAAAAATTATTTAAAATAATTTAAAAACCACTTGGAAAATGTATAAAAACATTTTGCCCTTTTAACAGTATGAAAAAATCTGTCAGTTCAACTAAACTAAAGTTTACATGTTTAACTCAATATACAAACTGACTCAACCAACCAAATTTAAGTTGACCGAACTCAGACTACTTTCAGAACACTTTCAGTCAAGTCGCCGTTTACATGTTGAATTTAACTCAGACGTTTTCAGTCAGATCACTTTCGGTTTAACATGTATCTTTAGTAAATGAATCAAAATTTTTTTTGTGTTGGACCATATTATTGAATTAATTTGCATTAGCTGCCGCAATTAATTGAAACGAAATAATTTATATGTTAAGTTAATTTTTATATTTACAAAAAAATGCACGTTTCAAATATTTTGGCAAACAATTAACAATGCAAACCCAAAATTGTATTTCAGTATCAAAAGAAAAATCTAAAAAAGGGGGAACAAATCATAACAATAATGGCGAACAAAAATGGAAAAATTGTTTACTAAATGTATTTTAAAAATAAACAAATAAATTCTCTTTGGTATACAAAATACAAATATTTTCTCTAATATTTCGGAAATTTCAGAAAAAAGTATGTAATGTCAAAAAAAAAGAATCAAATCCAATTCTTTTTTTGCTATAATTGCTCGATTAACTGCTAGAAAAGTTGAGCTACCACTTTTTTTTGACGTTTCTATATTTTTTCCAAATCTATGGTGTATACACTCACTCTCACAAATATTTTGTATATATATTTTTTATCTCACTCCGTTTGTCTTAACTATAGTCACTGAAAAAGTGGGAAAAAAAGTGAGTATCATTGTGGCCCTATTCTGGCTATTACCTGGGAATTGGGAATTGAACTATTTTGACAGTATTCTAGCAGTTTGGAATTATTTTTTCCAAATGTGTATTCTGGCGATTGGGAATTTTTAATGTAGGGAAAAAATAATTCCATTTTATGTTAGTTTTGACGTTTGTTTTTCCCAATTTTTTTTTTTGGGAATTAGAAGAAACTGGTTGTTTTGTGTATTTTCATTATTTTATTTACAATGTAGTATCGGTAAAGTTTTTATTTTATATGTAGAAAATAAAATTTTTAAATAATGGCGGCTGCAGAATTTGAAACAGTGTTTTTCCCCATTGGATAATTCCCAATTACGCCAGAATACACTTTTGGGAATTGGCGAATAAAAAATTGGGAATTATTGAAGTTTGGAAATATAGCAATATTTTTCCCAATTCCCAATTCCCAGGGAATAGCCAGAATAGGGCCACAGATTGATAATAATTGTAAATAATTCCAATTTTGGATTATAAAATCAATTTTTAATTACCGGATTGCAAAAATTTCTCTAGTCGCATTTATGAGAAATGTCACTTGTCAGTTGCCTCATTTAACCCTTTTTCCTCGAGAGGCGCTTTCTCTACTTTTACAATCGTCAATAAAAAAGCCGAAAAAATCAATTCATAATATATACATACTGGAAATATTTATAAGGACGTGTTCGAAGTTTGTGATAATTTGGTTTTTGTAATAATTTTGACAGGAGTGAAATAATTTTCTCTCCCATATTTTGTAATAAGTTTTATTTGTACTATTTTTTTTAGAAATAAATTAGCGTAATACGGCCTAGTTATTGTTATTGCGCTCTTTTGTTTATGAATATTATTACAGAAGTGTCAAATTTACATCACGTAGTGGCTGTAATAATTTGGTTGCATGCAAAATAATATCATAATTATTACAGCTGGAATAATTATCACAAACTTCGAACACGTCTATAGTTTCAAATGCTACAAAAAATTATAATTAATTATCTTTAATAACAAAAATTAGTATAAATTAAATTGTTTGACGTTTAAATTTAACTTTTGTTTTTATTTTTCCATTTTGGCCTTTTTCTCGGGTTTGACATAAAATTTAACGGAATGAAGTTAGGGTCATAAGTAATTGACGTGCAGTATCACGATATTTTTTATCACGTTTGGCCGAGGAAACACTAGGATTGTCAGCAAGTCAATTATTCACAATGAAATAGGGGCAATTTATTGTTTTATTTTAATCAACCCACTTCATTTCAATTGATTGAGAAAAATTCTAAATATGGCCCTGATCTATTTTAGTCTCTATTTTTCATACAGATTATCCACACTTATGGCTGTATGATACTCACTTTTTTTTAAGTGCAATAAAGTGCTGCAAAACTAGTAAAGCGAAACAGAGAAGGGTAGTGTAGACAATACTATAGGCAAATATTTTGAAGTTTTGGATAAACAAAATATGTAAACAGAATCAAAATTTTTTTTGTGTTGTACCATATTATATAATAAATTTGCATTAGCTGCCGCAATTAATTGCAACGACATAATTTATATGTTAAGTTAATTTTTATATTTACAAAAAAATGCACGTTTTAAATATTTTGGCAAACAATTAACAATGCAAACCCAAAATTGTATTTCAGTACCAAAAGAGAAATCAGAAAAAGAGAAAAAAAAATCATAACAATAATGGCGAACAAAAATGGAAAAATTGTATATTAAATTTATTTTAAAAATAAACAAATAAATTCTCTTTGGTACACAAAATACAATTCCTCTATTATTTCGGAAATGTCAGAAAAAAGTATGTAATGTCAAAAAAAAGAATCAAATCCTATTCTTTTTTTGCTATATTTACTCGATTAACTGCTAGAAAAATTGAGCTACCACTTTTTTTTTTGACGTTTCTATATTTTTTTCAAATCTATGGTGTATACACTCACTCTCACAAATATTTTGTATATATATTTTTATCTCACTCCGTTTGTCTTTCCTAGTCACTGAAAAAGTGGGAAAAAAAGTGAGTATCATACAGCCATTAACGTTTGCTTAGTTCCAGTCTATATAAATATTTAGTGTCTTTGATAATACATTACTTTGTAAATCACTTCACGAATCACGACATTAGTTTGTTGGTTGTATTTCAATTGCATTTGGTAGTCAAATAATTGTAAAGTAGTGTAGCATTTTAATTTAATCATAAGCGGATAAATATGAGCGAATTGGTTTGGTGCATTAAAAATGGAGATATCGAACAAGTTAAAGATGTGATAGATACAAATGTTTGTAGACATAATGAAATAATTTTTTGTGCGAATACCAATGTGACAATAGTTTTAATAATTCCAAAATGTTTATTTTATTTTTAATACGCAGAATTTAAATGTAAATGAGGACATTTTAGGTCGTCTTCCACTCCATTATGCTGCAGATTATGGCCATGCTGATATACTAGAATATCTAATTTCGAAAGGGGCAGCCGTAGATGTAGGTATTTTAGTTGGAACACCCAATAAAATTATAATTTTATCTATTTTAATTCCAGGTAAAAGATAAACATGGTATTACGCCAATATTAGCCGCAATATGGGAAGGGCATACCGAATGTGTCAAATTGTTGCTAAAAAATGGAGCATCAAAAGATAATACGGCGCCGGATGGCACAAACTACCTCGATTGTGCAGATAAGCAGGAAATCAAAGATTTACTTAATTGAAGATAGTAATAAATAATAACCGGGTTTAACCTAATAAAAATACTGTATTTATTTTAAGAATGGAGATGCAAAACTTAAAAAAACAAATGGTTGATGCTGCAAATTATTTGTCTGCGATTTTTCAAACCCGGTAATAACACCTGTTCATCAAAATTGTGACACATTTTCATCGATTTCATCAGTGACATCGATTAAATAATTACATACATTTTTAGTAACCTTATTCCCTAGGTCGTGTCACTTCATTCGACGTGACAATTGTCGTGTCACTTCGAAGTGATAATATAAGTGAACGCGACGTAAAAGGATGTTTGTCAATTCTAACGACGATTGACTAAGAGAATACCAAAATTTGATTGTCGGTACAAGTGGCACGACTAACACCTCAAACACATTGACGGAGCGAACAGTGGCGCCAAATTAGAATACATGTATGTATATCCATAAGAGCCAACACAGAGCGGCGTCAAACTAGCAGTTTGTATTTTGTGAGGTGATGAATGATATTTATATTTATTGTTGTTGTTTTTAAAGTAAATGCTTGGAAACCTCTAATTTTAGCTGAATAAAACATCCAAATGGGCATATAAGAAAGACAATTGTAAAAAAAATCTCGGACTAAAATCAAAAAGACGAAGAGAATCGAAGTCAGGCGTAGAGCGCCGCTTATGTGTTTGGGGTATAAGGGAATAGAGGTGCATATTTCATCGAGCCGGATTGTTCTTTCATGGGTGCGATTATGTAAGCATTACGAGTTACGAAAAATTGCGACAAAACGCGATTATGTGTAAGACAACGAGTTCTCGTAATTGCGACTTGTTGTTTTACTCGTACAACTTTTAGAGTACGACAGACAACTCGTAATGATTAAAAAGTTTCTTTTTAAAGGAAAGTTGTCAACATATTTCGAGTTCTCGAAACTCGTAATTCGAGAGATATATAATCGCACCCCAGTGCTACCAGAGCCATCATCAGTTTGCGTGGTGATTTAGCAACATCATGTTGAGGCTCAATGTTAGTCTCATCATCTTCACCGTCGTCTATTTCACGTAAAGCAGATAGCTTGTT
This sequence comes from Tipula vernalis, assembly GCA_958295665.1. Lineage (NCBI taxonomy): Eukaryota > Metazoa > Arthropoda > Insecta > Diptera > Tipulidae > Tipula > Tipula vernalis. The sequence continues at coordinate 235,636 of OY282561.1, forward strand.
TAAATTTGAAGAATTACCTATCTCCAAGAAAATGACATCTCTGCTGTTGACCGCTCGATTGGTATCTGAACCATACATTCGATAACCTTTGGTGCCATCACAAAATTAGCTCATGCGAGATATGTACCATTGCACGCGATTCAAAAATTCTCATGTGGCTTAAATTCGGCCTTGATCCAGTCTAAATTTTAATCATAGTTTTCCCCACAAGCACACGAGAAACAATGTATTTTTCAAATAAGTTGCTGTTCCAGCCGCTTCAGCCCAAAACTTCTTTGGAAAAACTGCATCTTGTGACATACACCTTACACGTTCAGTCAAATTACGAATCGTTCTCTTGGCAAGTCCATTTTGTTGTGGCGTATATGGTGTTTACATTTGCCTTTCCATAATATATGACCTAAACCACTTTTTGAATGTTCATTACGAAATTCAGTTCCGATGTCTGACTTGCAATTGTCGACTCCCTTTCCAGTTTGATTTTCGACATAAGTTTTAAATTCACGAAACTTCCGGTATGCTTCATCTTTTGATTTCAGAGAAAAGGTAGATGTCAATCGACTGAAATCGTCGAGCTACGTCAGCATGATTCCCTCTAAGTCAGCATGAATCACCTCCAAAAGTTGTTCTGCTCTTGACCATTTTTGCTCAACGGCTGACGTGAGCATGTAACAATAAATGAAATGTCGTCAACTGCGTCTGATTTCGTTTTGTTCAAATCGTGATAGTTTAAGTGGCGTAAATGTCGATGCCAGGTTTCAGAATTACCAGTTGCTGCAACTACGATATATTTAGCTATACATTGCCTCATAACAAACAATCGATCATAATAACCATCGGCACAAGGTTACCTTTTTTGTCTCGAATCTCAGCACGATCTGAAAAGAAATTAACCTCATCATTGCCACGACTTGTCATTGTCATTTGACTTACAGACAATAAATTCGCTGCCAGTTCTGGAATGCACAAAAAATCATTGACATCTATTATGTTCACCCTTTACTTCAGCGAACAATTTCACGTTCCCACAAAAGTCGAATAGATGGCCAATTTTATTAAAACTTCGACATCATATTTACCAATTCATTGTCACCATAGTTTGTTCTGTGTTTGTATAGATGAAGGAACTTGTGATAACTTAAATTTTTTACTCGATGGCTTTATTTTAATTGATACCAATATTATTATTATTACTGTTGAAGGACAATATGGGCGTTTAGTCACCTCGCACTGCGACCTAGACGATTTTTTATGGTTGGACCCTGCTTAATTATCCGTCCAGTAAATATTCAGGCTCTTAATGAACCTGATAATATTGCCGGTCGGTATGCGATACATACTATCTAGGCTCATTGCTCTCCCTCCTAGATGTTTACTTTAGCATGTATTTCTGTAGAAAGACGGTAACATTGTACCCAAGGACTTCGAGAGAGCACTTCCACTCAAGTATATTCCTAGCTCTGCCCGTCTTCCCGACTAGAAATGGAATGTCGCCTGTAGAGTCTGCATACTTTGAACTGATTAGCCTGTCAGCTATTCATCCAACGGCGCATGCTGTTCCACCTTAGATTAGGGTTTTTTGTCAAGGATTTCTAATTTAGTCCCATACTTTAGCCTGTGCCAAATGACCTCAGTTACCAGTGGTTGCCACGAGGAGGCAGCAAGTACACTTGCGAATTGTGACCAGGACAGCGATTTTGGTCGCAATTTGAGGATTGAGTCAAAACCAGCAAAAATGTTTATACAAGCCGTCTCGTTCGCTCCTTATACAGATCCTATCAAAAAAATGTACACTATATTTATTTATGTATTGGTATTTGAACAGATTTTTTCGTAAAATACATACTTTAGTTTCGATGAATCTATCACCTATACTTATTTTTTTGTGTATACATATATACTTTCTGATTTATTTTATACGTATCACTAATACTACACCTTAGCGTACTTTTTTATATCTTAAGTGTTTGTACTGTTTGGCTTGTATAAACAGTTTTGTTAGTTTTGATTGCGTTGAGAATTACCGGAAGGTAATAGTATTGGTAAATTGTATTGGTGTCCAAAGAATAGAGAAAAACAGAGACTAAACATTTGAAAAATAAAAACAATCAATTCAATTTCAGCGCCATCTCATGCGTACGAAAGGAAGGTTGTACATATTTTTATTTCCAGTAATTTTCTGCAAAATTTAAAACTAATAAAATTATTAATTGAATAATGATTTAAAGATAAATAAATACTAACTAAAAATGGAAAATAAGTCAGAAAAATATTTTTAAACTATAATTTTATAACTTTAAATGATGAAAAATCACACGACGTACATCCTCCCTTTCCTGCGCTTGAATTAACACTAGGTTAAAATCACTACCTAATCAAGGTATACAGAAAAAAGAGGTAGTATATTCCCGTGTCTCATTTTTGTCTTTCTTTGCGCATCACGTCACGTGTAGTCAAAAAAACATATTTTTATATGAAGTTTGGCGGTTTTTTGATTAATTTTTTAAATAAATCAAGTATAATCGTATTTTTTTTTAACAAACCGTATTTACAATATATAATGATAGTTTACCGAGACCCTTTTTATGCTTTATATTTTTTTTATGGTCCAAATATTTGAGAAATAATTCAAGGGTAAAAAGGGTAGACAAAGGTTAGGTTAGGTTAGAATGGCTGCTATCGCACACTTAGGCCAATGGTGGCCCATTGTGATACCACAGGATCTTATCTCCCCTTTACCCCTGAAACCATCCAGTGCTATTTATGTAGCGTAAAATATCTCGCACTCAACAGTTCGCGAGTTCCGAAAGGCTGTTCATACCGTACACACCCAAGTATTTATGTCTCTGTATAATAGTGCCGGACACGAGCATAGGAAGTGATCTAAAGTCTCTTCCTCCTCCTCGTCCATGCAACTTCTACAAAAGTCATTTGTCATTTTGTCATAAATGGAAAAAAGGGTAGAAAAAATTATGAGTACATAACATAAAACAATTAAATTATTAAATGTTTTTGGTCATTTGAACATATGTATGTGCGTACCAATTATTAAAACTTTTATTTTTTTACGTTATGTACTCAAATTTGTGTCATCTATTTTCGTTTGGCTTCAAATTATTGGTATCCACGTACCTATTCAAATATTATGTCCATATTCAACGTTAAATATAAATTTAAAATATATTAAATAAAAATTCAGTTCACAAATTATTGTTTTCAGTTCACAAAAAATTGTTTTTTAGGTGTAAAATGTTTTTTAAAATTCGGTTATTAAACGCCCCCGTTAATAGAAAATATAAATGTGAAAAAAAAGGAAATTAAATAAAACTATAAATTAAAATTAAATCTCTGGCTTATTTCATTTATTGTCTTATGGTTTTCGCTACAAATAAATCAAAACACCCATTTATTGTTTAGTGTTCTATATGTGTTCTTATCAGAAGTACAATTGATAACTTTGTTGCAATAGGAATTATTCAAATTTAGTATATTTAAAATCGAACACTCCCAAATTTTTGAATTAAATAATTGAAATCTAAACGTTCTCTGCATTTAACAAAAAAAATTTACTCATAAATTCCGAAACTTGTTATGCATAAAAAACAATTTTTTTATTTTCAAATCTAATTAGACTTCGTTTGAATATGATATTAAGTTTTTTATGAATTTTTATTTAATATATTTTTACATTTAAATTTAACGTTGAATATGGACATAATATTTGAATAGGTACGTGGTTACCAATAATTTGAAGCCAAACGAAAATAGATGGCACAAATTTGAGTACATAACGTAAAAAACTAAAAATTTTAATAATTGGTACGTACATATGTTCAAATGGCCAAAAACTTTTAATAATTTAATTGTTTTATCTTCATTTATCTATACTCGAAGGAATTATTTCTCAAATATTTGGACCATAAAAAAATATAAAGCATAAAATGGGTCTCGGTAAACTATCATTATCAATTGTAAATACGGTTTGTTAAAAAAAATTACGATTATTCTTAATTTATTTAAAAAATTAATCAAAAAACCGCCAAATTTTTTTTTTCATATTTTACAAATATGTTTTTTTGACTACACGTGACGTGATGCGCAAAGAAAGACGGAAATGGGACACGGGAATATACTATCTCGTTTTTCTGTATACCTTGATTGACGATCATGAGCAATGTTTTTGATTGCGTATATATTTTGTTTTGGATTTTTTGATTAATTTTTTAAATAAATCAAGTATAATCGTATTTTTTTTTAACAAACCGTATTTACAATATATAATGATAGTTTACCGAGACCCTTTTTATGCTTTATATTTTTTTATGGTCCAAATATTTGAGAAATAATTCAAGGGTAAAAAGGGTAGACAAAGGTTAGGTTAGGTTAGAATGGCTGCTATCGCACACTTAGGCCAATGGTGGCCCATTGTGATACCACAGGATCTTATCTCCCCTTTACCCCTGAAACCATCCAGTGCTATTTATGTAGCGTAAAATATCTCGCACTCAACAGTTCGCGAGTTCCGAAAGGCTGTTCATACCGTACACACCCAAGTATTTATGTCTCTGTATAATAGTGCCGGACACGAGCATAGGAAGTGATCTAAAGTCTCTTCCTCCTCCTCGTCCATGCAACTTCTACAAAAGTCATTTGTCATTTTGTCATAAATGGAAAAAAGGGTAGAAAAAATTATGAGTACATAACATAAAACAATTAAATTATTAAATGTTTTTGGTCATTTGAACATATGTATGTGCGTACCAATTATTAAAACTTTTATTTTTTTACGTTATGTACTCAAATTTGTGTCATCTATTTTCGTTTGGCTTCAAATTATTGGTATCCACGTACCTATTCAAATATTATGTCCATATTCAACGTTAAATATAAATTTAAAATATATTAAATAAAAATTCAGTTCACAAATTATTGTTTTCAGTTCACAAAAAATTGTTTTTTAGGTGTAAAATGTTTTTTAAAATTCGGTTATTAAACGCCCCCGTTAATAGAAAATATAAATGTGAAAAAAAAGGAAATTAAATAAAACTATAAATTAAAATTAAATCTCTGGCTTATTTCATTTATTGTCTTATGGTTTTCGCTACAAATAAATCAAAACACCCATTTATTGTTTAGTGTTCTATATGTGTTCTTATCAGAAGTACAATTGATAACTTTGTTGCAATAGGAATTATTCAAATTTAGTATATTTAAAATCGAACACTCCCAAATTTTTGAATTAAATAATTGAAATCTAAACGTTCTCTGCATTTAACAAAAAAAATTTACTCATAAATTCCGAAACTTGTTATGCATAAAAAACAATTTTTTTATTTTCAAATCTAATTAGACTTCGTTTGAATATGATATTAAGTTTTTTATGAATTTTTATTTAATATATTTTTACATTTAAATTTAACGTTGAATATGGACATAATATTTGAATAGGTACGTGGTTACCAATAATTTGAAGCCAAACGAAAATAGATGGCACAAATTTGAGTACATAACGTAAAAAACTAAAAATTTTAATAATTGGTACGTACATATGTTCAAATGGCCAAAAACTTTTAATAATTTAATTGTTTTATCTTCATTTATCTATACTCGAAGGAATTATTTCTCAAATATTTGGACCATAAAAAAATATAAAGCATAAAATGGGTCTCGGTAAACTATCATTATCAATTGTAAATACGGTTTGTTAAAAAAAATTACGATTATTCTTAATTTATTTAAAAAATTAATCAAAAAACCGCCAAATTTTTTTTTTCATATTTTACAAATATGTTTTTTTGACTACACGTGACGTGATGCGCAAAGAAAGACGGAAATGGGACACGGGAATATACTATCTCGTTTTTCTGTATACCTTGATTGACGATCATGAGCAATGTTTTTGATTGCGTATATATTTTGTTTTGGATTTTTATTAACGAAGTAAAATGAATGTCTCGGTTACAACAACAATAAATAGAAAACTTGTATTCCTCATGTTAGAGGGGAAACTAACTCAAGACGAGTGACAGCAGCAAAAATTTGAACCGATTTCACTCGCATCGCTTATTTTTGATACACACCATCATGAGAAAATGCACTAACACCTACTCTCCACCTGCCATTAACATCGAGTTATACCATTAAAATTCGAACAGTTGCTAGTGGAGACACGAAATTGCAACGACTTGCTATATGTCATACAATCATTTGCTGCCAAGAAGGCATAACTTGATTGTATACCAAAATTTTACATTTCTTGGTTGGATTCAAAAATTTGGCTACCAGTTTCGAATGGAAGTTTTCTAATTTGTAGTTAGAAACTTTTTTACAAAAATTTTTTGTTCCACAAAAAAAAAAAAAATTTGTTGAGATATTTTTAAATATATACTTAAAAATGTGGCAGCCAAAAAAGAATCGTTAAAATACATATAAGCGTGACGATTTTTTTTTGCAACAATTTTTGCACAATTTCTTTAACATATCAAAACGCAAATGATTTTTAACCGTCAAATGTATTGTATGTTTTCCTCACCCGACGCCATTTTTTATATTTTTCTTACAAGATATGGTAATTGTAATGGTAAAATTTATGTCAGGTGGAGTAGCCGGCAAAAATGTATATTATACGCCGTGTACATATACAAAATTCTCAATCCTCAATCCTTATTTTGCGACCAAAATCGATGTCCAGGTTACCCCTTACACAATTGTACCCATCATGCGGCTGCCTAATACATGGCCAGAATAGCTCAACGAGATGCGCGCCCTACTGGAAGGTTACAGAGCTGGTAGATTAATCTACTCAACTTTGGTCCCTCCTCCAATAGACGCCAACTACCTTTGATACCAGTGTAGACGGTGCACCGATTTAATTAAGTAAAATATTTCCAACAAAACACTTAAAAAAACTCTAATCTATGATAGGTTTTTCATCCAGTAAGAAATGCTCGTAACCGCTTTAGGTTGACGTGGTATGGTAAATCTTGGTTTTAATCCCATCCATTTTTCCACGTTATATGGCGTATACACTTGTTTGGATACTCTCAATGTTTCGGATATGTTCATCATAAAAAACACACCAGACAATACATTAACAGCACATTCAAGTTGAAATCAGACCAGAACGCAATGTGCTCATGTTTACAACGAAAGTAACCCCTAGCATGGAATTAGCTCTAGCAACGCATTGTGCGATGTGCTTAATAAAGCTCATGTTTTCAACGAAGTAACTCTTCGGTTTCTTTAATTTACTTCGGTCTAAAAAGACCAAAGTATTGAAATCCTGTCAAAAATGATGAAAAATTTGGTAGATCTAAAAACCCATTTCATCAAAATAATCCGTTTCCAAACATATTTTTTATTTGCATAGCATATTCATTCGAGGTATATTTTGCTATGGTACTGAATTTAACTAAAATTACTAAATTTATAAATCAAATCAAACAAAAAAAAAAAGTTAACTAAAGCTAAATAAATTTACGGAGGAAGACAAGACACGTTTTTCTCCAATGAGCTTCACCAACAAACCATAAAATTTTAATCACATTAAGAGTCGTGAAAATCTTTAGAAAACCGTTTAACAAATCAAAGCATAGAATTCTCTTTTTATAGAAATGCATCTTTCAATGTGTTTATGAAACGATAGACTCGAAGAAATGGTTATACCTAAATCCTTAAACGTATATCGACACTTTCAATGATACAACAACTAAAAAAAGTAATCGTAAGTATTAGGTAAGCGTAAGTGGGTAAAATACATTGATTTGCTTTTGGAGATGTTTAAAATCAAATTCTGCGATAAACATCATGTTTTAAGATTTGCCAGACCTGATTGAAAGGCAATTGCAGTATTGGCGCAAGAAATAATTTTGAAAATTTTAGTGTCGTCTGCATAAATGAAATTGTTGGAGCAACTCAGACAATTAACCACAACATTTACGAAAACGATAAAGGTCATGTTCTATGACTAACTCGCAATATTCGAATACAACCGAAATATTAAGCGGAGAGTGGAAAATAATAGATAATCCAGTGAAATCCTCACACGTGGAAACGGTCACATCATGATGAAGCAGTACAACAATTCCTCTATTATTCTTAACGCTATATTACATTGTTTTAACCCCAACGAAAATATTTCAGAGAAAATATTTTCTACTTCGTCCTTCATGTTAATACGACTAAAATAGTGATCAATATACTCCCATATATAATGTTAAAGTCTCCAAAAATAAAAAGACGATCCTCAGGCCGAAGAAGTGGAACAATATTAGATTTCACAGTGTCCACAAACCTGTGATAAACTGCCATGCTCAAATGACAGGGTATATATGTAACACAGATGATCAGCGAATACAAATGTAATCGTACATGAGCAGTAACAATTTCGGAATCGCAATAAGACAACGTTATCAGACCACCACCCTTGTTATAAGTGTTCATTTGCAGTTGCCTACTTCTCTGAAAAAAGCATAAGATGATGGAAAATATTCCATCGTTTTGAAGCGGATTATTAACCACGACTCACCAATGCAAAAAGATCATAATCTTAATCCAAAATTTACAAATTTAGAGATTATGATTTGGCTCGGATCCCAAGTAGCATCGTATAACTATTAGTTGTGCACAACTAATTTCAGGTTGTGAGAATGTTTTCACAACCAGTAATTGCTTGTTGAATGGTTGTCAAACTTATTAAAATTTTCTACAGAAAATTGTAGTTGTAAAATATGTACTTGTTTCTAATAAAATACACCACTGATTCATACATCCAGCTAATTTGCTCGCAAAATTGGTTGGGACATGCATTACACAACTAATATTATTACCATTTGAGATCCAGTACTAATTGGTTTGCAAAGATGGTTAGCACATGCACGTGACAACTTCTTTAATCACTAATAAAGAACCGAAAAAACAGTTCACAAAATTTGTTGTCAAGTAGTTGCCACAGCTGAATACCATCACCATTTCAGATTCGCTTTCCCTTTTCACATCAGAAGTTGTGATCTGAATTCTTGTTCCGTTTTGCCAATCCTTTAGTTGTTGTTTAGCTGTATATATTTCACATTTATGTATTGAGCACTAAAGCCATTTTGTTCACTTCTCATTTGAATTTTATTTTCAAGTTGTGTATTTATTTATATGTGCGTATTTAAATAAAAATGTATAGAAGACCTAAATTGGACATTTCCGAATAGAAAAATTATAAAAAAGTGGTTCATATAGACGGTTGGTGATAAGGAATCGATTAAAGTTCAGATTTATAGAAAATGGTTCAGGTGAAAACTCGACGTCTGCGAATAATCAATTTCCAACCCAAGATTATCCATCAGGGAGTAACCAGACGAATGCAGCAATTCCTTCTAACAGCCAGAACGACTTCGAGGATAGAGATTGTAATGTGGAAGATGAACTCATTAATGAAGATTTGGACAATTTCTCGGACAGTGAAAATGAAGATCAAAATACGAGAATGACACTGATTTTACAGAGGATTTCAGGATTTTGGCTACAACACACAATATATTAGACATACAGCAATCAATGAATTGCTAAAAATAATAAAGAAGCGGACGGCGGTATATGTGCCATCCGCTGCACGAACGTTACTCGAGCCACCAAAATCTATAAAATTGAGAACTATTGGTCATGGTATTTATTGGCACCAAGGTCTTGAAGTTTGCCTTAAATACATTTTGCACGATATTGATAAAGCATTAGATACTCGTATATCTCTAAATTTTAATATCGACGGCCTAACAATTTACAAAAGCTCCAGAGAAGAATTTTGGCCAGTATTATTTAATATTTATGAAATGCCAACATACAGCCCAATGGTAGTTGGGATCTGGAGTGGGGTAGGGAAACCTCAATCTGTAGAAGATTTCTTAAGGTAATGTGACATTTAATTATTTAACCGAATATTTTGAATTTGATCTGTACAAATTAACTTATTGATTTGCTGTCGTTATATAGGCCTTTCTTGGATGAGTTAAAATTGCTATTGAATACTGGTGAAAATTAACATCAGATGTTTTGTCTCGTGAAAATTAACATCAGATGTTTTCTCCAGATGTGATTCTCCAGCGAGGGCGTTTTTAAAAGGTGTTGTAAATTTGAATGGTAAACATGGATGCCTAAAATGTGTTGTAGTGGGCGAATGGAATCACGATAATAAAACTATGTCATTTATTGTCAACAAAACTATCTGTTTCAAAACCCTAACACAAATAAATATTGTCAGATCGGTTCTGAGCACAACTACAGGATGCAGAAAGTTTGCTTCATAACAACTTCACAATTTTTTTTTCGTTATACTAGTTGTGAACAAATCCATTTAACAAAATTGGTGGTACTAGTTGTACAACGGTTGTCGTAGTGCCTTACTTGCATTACGCCATATTTATAAAGCCAATATGCGACTCCATTTTGAAATTAATCGTATTAAAATAAAAAATGTAGTTCAATGACCTAACCGGTCATATCAATTATTTTTTTAAATATTTTTAACTATAATTTAATTTTCCTCAGGAATCAAAAAATTTAGAGCGATGCTTCATTTTTCGACCTAGAAATCCTCATTTTACAGTAAAAATGTATTTCCCATTATTTCTCCCGCGTATATGTGCGATATTTATCGAAAATTAGAATTGCACAAATATCAATTAGAATAATGTAATATTTTTCTCCATCATATATTTTATGTTTATAGTGTCATAATGTATTTAGTTACACATACTGTATTGTTGTAATATGAGTACAACTGATTATTATTATAATGGTTGTCATAACTTTTGTTATTACCATTTTACTTGTGCAGAAGTTGTAGATTATGTTGTGTAGTTCTTTTTTTGACCACAATTATTAGTTTTCAAATAGTTGACAGAGAGCTGTGACAGCGTGTTCTACAGGTTGTGACGATATTCAAATACCTATTTCGAAAATATTTTACAACCGTTTCACGCTCAATTAAAAGTTGTGAAAAACAACCACAACTCCTTATACCGCTTTCACAAAGCTATGGAAAACAATTATTTTCGCCAAAATAGCTATGTGATACGTTATAATGCTGTTGTGGTATACGGTTCGCTACAACAAAAAGGCGGGGAAATTAGTTGTCACAGTAATGTGAGAACCAATGGTCAAATAAAAATGCTACTTGGGATACTATTTGAACTATTGTAGTAAATATTTAAAATGACCGCGGCTGGAGAACTGCTACGATGGACAAGCGATGGTGTGTTAAGTGACGGAGGTTTTTTTTGCTATTCGTGGGTAATACGTAAAAGACCAGATTATTACACAAACGTTGGATTTTCAACATATTGAATTAGCCAACAGACGGACACGGATGGATCAATACGACTGATGTATAAATATATTTTATCAGACATTGAAACAGTTTTAATCGAATTGACGGGTGTTCTCACGACACCTTGGGCTGGTCTCGGCGAATTACTTTTATCAGAGTTAGAACCAGACTCAACCACCTTTGCCGAATAATGATTTAGTGGCCTTATCTTCACCAAACATATTTATCAAGGCATTGATTAAAAATTTGGACATGTTGTATTTATTTGTAATATTTATTTATCTTTAAATCATTATTCAATTAACAATTTGATTAGTTTTAAATTTTGAAGAAAATTACTGGAAATAAAAATATGTACAACCTTCCTTTTGTACTACGTATGAGATGACACTGAATTGTTTTTGTTATTTTTCAAATGTGTTTTCTCTGTTTTTCTCTATTCTTTCGGCACCAATACAATTTACCAATACTTTTTTACTATAGCCTTCCGGTAATTCTCAACTCAATCCTCAAATTGCGACTAAAATCGTTGCCCTGATGTGCGCTTCTTCTTTTTTAGGGGTGAAAACTACTCCTAATAACTAAAATTATGGAAACTATAAATGTAATTGTTTTATCGGTTGAAATAATGTTGAAATATATATAATAAATTACACAATTTTTTCAATACACAATTTACAATCCTTGTGATGATAATCACTCATCTTTAGTTTTTGAGTTATTTTAAAGAAAAAGAAATTTTCTAAGAAAATTTAAAAAACTTTTATCGAATTTTTTCAAAACTACGCTTCCTAAGCAGGAGCATATTATTAACACTCAAATAAAGTTAATTGCAAATGGATTTTGTTCAATTTCAATTCTTGCACCTTGCAGTAATGTTATCACATTCAGTGAACATTTTTTATCCGAAAGAGCAAGTAAACCTCTTAACTCCGTTATTTTCATGCTAACGAATTCTACCAAAGCTTATTTTAAAGGACTTTTTGCGTTCTTTTAAAACGGTTTGATGACTTTTCCCCGAATAATTTTTCGTTTTTCCATTATTAAACGTTGAATGTTTCGACTTCCGTTATCGACGAACAAGATTACTACGTTCGATGAGCCATAACTCGGTGCATCTACAGAAATAAGAAAAAAAACAATCTCTTTGTTTTTTATAACCATTATTTCTGTAATAACCTTTTTTTATATAAAATGTAAATTTTTCGAGTTAATCGCTCAAAAGTATGCATTTTTGATGAAAAATCGACATTAACAACATTTTTTGCTTAGAATTCATTGCTCTATCGATTTCTAGAGTCATTTGGAATGCCGTAATTACCGTACCCCCGAGAAGGGGGGAATCTACCCCAGCCTTTCTTTCCCTAAATATTCCCAAAATTTCATGTCAATCGACAATGTGCGAAAGAATTCAAAGGGGAAAATCGCCATATACTTGACTATAACTACGTATAAAGGTGGATTTATATTATCAGTTCCTTTCAGTTTCTACTCGTATCATGTCAGACATCATCAATTTATACTATCCGTACCTTTCAATTCAGGCATTTTCTTCGTATGATTATCATATATATTCGTATCTTTTGGTTACGTATAGAGTAAAGATAACACACAAAAATACAAAAATGTTTTAGTAGCAATTTACAATTTTTGTTTGTTTCGCTATTCTTTCGTATTTTTTCGCCTTCAGATATCATACAAAACATTCTTTTCAACAATATGTGTCTGTGTCGGTACGAGTAGGAACGGAAAGGAAAGGATAAAATAAATACTCATATGGAAAGTACATGTAACAATGTTTTTTTTGTCTGACACGATACGAGTAGGAACTGAAAGGAACTGATAATATAAATCCACCTTAAGTGAAATCTATAAAAAAATAAAATTATAATTTTACATTTAAAAAATTTGTTAAATTTTAATTAACTTTCAGTTTCTAAAATGTATTATTTACAAAAATTAGCTTGGAAAGAATTTCGTGCAATACGAATTCTTAACTGCTTTAAACAGCTGTAAGCTCTTATTCTCAATGACAATATTTTATATGTACTAATAAAACATCTCACGAAAAGTTGTCATTTCAACATAATCTACCCCGTCGTACCTTATGGTATTACAACGTTAACACCGATGAAGCTACACAGAGGTGTATTAGGAATGACAGAGATTTTAAACAGCGATCCAAATCAAAGTGAACACTTTCTTAACGTAGGCGTACTGTGTAGGTTTTTAATGAAACATAATAATTTAACCCTCAACTATTTATTAAACGTTAAATCTGTGCATTATCAATTTTTTTTAAAAGGCGTGATATGGTCGATTAGAAAAGACCAAAAGAAGTCTAAATATTAAATAAAGTAAAGAATTGTAATGAAACTATACACTGGTTCATGGTATCTGAATTCGGGTTGTAGAGGCAAACGTGCAATATAGTCTAATAGCGATAACTACCATTTTCCCAACGGTATGGTAATGGTTTATTTTTATGATGTATCGAAGTTTTTGTTTTAAAGATATTAACTGAAATTTTAACAAAGCAATTTACCATATGTAGGCTAATCACCGTTTAAAACGGTGGGTATATTGAATAGGTATGAGAAGCCTATAGATATCTAAAACTGACAGACTTCAAACCACAAAATTACTTTGTATAATCAACGGTGGAGGTTTAATTTGAATATGATTATAAGGGTTTAGCTTGTTAAAAAATAAATAAACTGCTAATTATAATGGGATCAGAATATTAAAATTCATAAATTTATAAAAACTAAAAAAAAAACGTTCTACGCCTCTGGACGAATATATAACAAGTAAAATTCCAAGAATACACAGCCACAAAATAAATTACACACATATGCTGTCTGTCCTATGTGCATACAAACGTACGATTTTTATGTATGTTTCTTTACATTTCCATATGACAAAAAAAATATCATAAGAGCTTACCTAAATTATTTTCTTAAACTCCACACACCTACTTGAAATTGAAATACATCTTTGAGAAATAAAAAATACTTGTTTTGTATACAAAACCTATCTATAATGTTCAACTAAAACTGAGAATTGAAAAATCGTTTGCTTATGATGCAAGTGCTTTTTACGTTTTGTGGCAAATAAATGTGTGTTCTTTTTTTTGTTTTTTTTTAAATAAATGAAAATGTTATAATTTATGGTGTGTGAATAGTGTGATTTATATGTGATGTGATAAATTTTTGTGATATTTTATAAAAACTGTTTAAATATATAAATTTATAGTGTACATACAACAGGTGATCAACATAATACATCTGCCAATATTATGTGTAAATAATCACGTAAATAAATAATTGTGATCACATTGTGAGGCTGATTTGATACGCGTAAGGATTTATAATTTACGATGATATCACTCATGATGAATTAGAAATTGCATATAAATAAAGAGCCCGCTCAATTCGCACGATTTAGATGGGTTTCGCCACCTTGATCTAAACAACTTGCTGATCGATGTTTGCTTTTGTATTTTTTTTTGGTTTTAAGTTGACTAAATTTTTGATTTTTGATTTCATTTTATTCTTCATTTCCAAAAATAAAATACAAAATTCCATTCGTGGGATTTTTATTTTATAATACCTATACATATTGTATTTTAATGCAGTTGCCTCAGTCAATTTTTTTTTTCTAAATTTTCGACTTTTCTAAATAGTTGGTTAGTTCAAACCAGTCTTTTATAGATGACAATAGGTTTAATAGGAGGACATGGTATGCCTGACTTCATTTTCTAAGTTGTAACTCTTCGAACGTCAATCGAATGATCGATAACCAGGCATACTGCATGAATATGACGCTATACATTTAAGCAGGTAGATGAATAACGATATTCGAGAGATAGGTCATGCTTGGGATATTTGACAGTATAAACATGACGGTAGTAGGACGACATTTGATTCACAAAAAAAAAAAAAAAATCGCAAAATCAGAAGATTAATCCGAATTAAAATTTAATGTGTTAATTATAAATTCTTAAATTCAAATACAAAAAATATCATTTTTCGCGATCCCATTTAAAAATTATTATAATTCTCAAAATGCTATAAACAAAACAGTTTTCAGCTAATGGTAGAGAGTTTATTTTGTTCTCTCCATACATATTGAAATTTTAACGCCTCACTTATGTATGTTAGAAATTTCGTTTGCCATTTAACAGCCTTCTTCAATCTTAATTCTGAGGTGTCACCGGAAAAAAATGTCGATTAGCTTTGGTCGTATTTTTAACGACAAAAATAGCTCTTCATCACATGGTAAAGTTTTAAGATTCCTTCAACCATCGGCAATGTTTGCGACAACAAACAAGTTTTACAGAAATCTAAAATTATTTCTAATCAAATTTTTTGAAGTACACGTACTGTAAAAAATCTATAAAAATAACCAGTTTAAATAGCGTTGTGGATAATACGGGTAGAACAGGCAATTCTTATAAAGATAAACCTTCTACAATGCAGTACTTTTACAAGACGATTTTCCTAACGCGGTTTCGGTATTATCCGGTTACGAAATTGAAGAAATTTTCGTATAATTCGATAAAATTGAATGGTTTTATATAATACATATTTGTATAAACCTCACCCATGAAGGAGTGAATTAACGCCCGTGGAATTAACACCTGCTCCCGAAAAAAATCAAATCATTCAAATATTGTTTTACCTCATTTTATACCATTTCTTAAAGAGGCTGCCGCACCAAAAACTGCCGCTTTAACGATTTGTAGAAAATTCGATACCCATAGAAATTTGCATATTTTTCAAAAATTTATGTTTTTTTAATAATTAGTCATTTATACTCCACAAAGCCTTAGATTTTTCAAGTGGTTTTTCGGTTGATTTAATCGCTTATGTTTGGGTTTGATGTCCAGGGCTATGCGGATGATGTGGCTATCATAATCAGAGGCAAGTTTGATGAGGTCATTTCTGATCGCATGCAAAATGCACTCAATATAATATGGCAGTGGTGTTACCAGGAAGGACTCAGTGTCAATCCAAGCAAAACTGTCATTGTTCCTTTTACGAGGAGGACAAAGCTTGCGCTTACAGCTCCCTCGTTAAACGGTACTACTATTCCTTTTTCCAGCGAGGTTAAATATCTAGGGGTTATCCTAGATCAAAGACTGAACTGGAACCAACATTTGTTGAAAGTTCAAAATAGAGCCAT
Source organism: Tipula vernalis (assembly GCA_958295665.1). Taxonomy (NCBI): domain Eukaryota; kingdom Metazoa; phylum Arthropoda; class Insecta; order Diptera; family Tipulidae; genus Tipula; species Tipula vernalis. The sequence continues at coordinate 252,137 of OY282561.1, forward strand.
CAAGGCTCTCTGGGCCTGTCAAAGACTCTATGGGCGTACTTGGGGACTACAACCAAAAATGATCTACTGGTCATTTCTTACAATCATTAGGCCTATGGTCACCTACGCATCGGTTGTATGGTGGCCTAAAACTGAGCAGAAGACAACGCAAACCTTATTGAATAAGGTTCAGCGTGTAGCCTGCATCGGTGTTACGGGCTCAATGAAGTCGTGTCCAACCGCGGGGGTGGAGACACTTCTAGGACTGACACCGTTACACCTGCATATTAAAAAGGACGCTGCAAGTATGGCCCTGAAAATGCAGGCGGAAGGAAATATCAAGCCAGGCAATATGGTGGGTCATATGGAAATCCTTAAGGAATTTCAGACAGACCCTACCATAGGAATGCCTTCCGACTGTATGCCAGCTAAACTGGACTTCCACAAACCATTCTGTGTTAGGTTACCTGACCGGGATGTGTGGAGGGCAGGTGGACCATCATTTGAGCGAGGGTCCATGGTATGGTTTACAGATGGATCAAAAACGGAAGATGGGGCGGGGATAGGAATACACGGGAGTGGCACTACCCTCTCGAAGTCCTTGGGTACCAATGCCACCGTTTTTCAAGCAGAAGTACATGCTATAGAACTTTGCGCTAGGTTAGGCATAGCAAAAGGCCTAAACGATGCAAAGATTTATATTGTATCAGATAGCCAATCAGCCTTAAAAGCTCTTAGGTCTTGTACCGTTGAGTCAAGGCTGGTATGGGATTGTCTGAAGGTTATTAAACATCTGGCAGGCTCAAATAAGGTAACACTTATGTGGGTGCCAGGTCATACTGGAATCGAAGGAAACGAGGCAGCTGATGGCCTCGCCCGTGAGGGTTCTGTCTCTCCATTTTTTGGACCAGAACCCTTCTGCGGTGTCACTAAGGGATACCTTAGAGCAGCGGTAAAACGCTGGGAGGATGTTCAAAAGTCCTCCTACTGGCGCAGAATTCCAGGTTTACGGCAGGCGAAGAAATTTATATCACCTTCGTCTGTCAGGGTTAAGGAGTGTCTTGAACTTAGAAAACCTGAGTTGAGGCTGCTTACTGGCTTCCTCACAGGTCATGTCCCCTTAAGGTATCACCTTAAGAAGATGGGCCTAAGTACGACAGATGGATGCCGCTTCTGCGGTCTGGAAGCGGAATCAGCGGAACATGTTCTGTGCCATTGCCCAGCCATTTTCCAGCAAAGACTGCAACATCTAGGAGGGAGAACAATGAGCCCGGATAGTATGTATCTTGTACCGGCCAGTAGTATTGTCAGATTCATTAAGAGCCTGAATATTGACTGGACGGATAATTAAGTAGGGTCCAGCACAATAGATCTTTTAGGTCGCGGTGCGAGGTGGCTTATCGCCCACATGGCCCTCCAGTAAATAATAATAATAATAATCGCTTATGTTAGAATAGAACCAAAGAATATATTGGAGCAGATTTTGAATTAGATTCTGCAAAAGAAAGTAGAATTTTAAAATATTCTGAAAAGGGAGATTTAATTTTAAAATTACAATGGAAATCTCTATTATCCAGAAGAATATTTCAAAAATAAATCTTCATTTTCCAGAATTACCACATATGGTTTTTAATGACAATCCGAAAAGGTAATTACGATTGTGGGCTTTATTTCCTTTCTACGGTGAACCTTAAAGTTATTTCAGAAAGGGAATAATACCGTTGAACCTTAATTCCTAAGAAAAAGTAAGTAAGGTGACCGGGCGTTAATACAACGGGTGTTAATTCGATTCATCGACTTCTTTCCTCCCATAAAGCAATTCCCTCCGGCATTTTTCAATCGCGTTATATGAGTTTTACTGGTAAATCTATAATTTTTAGCATTACACGATAGAGTGGAAATTAATGTATCGCCAGAAGAGGACGTAGAAGCTATAGGAGAAAATGTTAGAAAGTCATCAAGTTTGTCAATTACGCATCGTTCTTAAGAATTGAATGTTTCTTGGTCCAATATTTCTTTTAAGGCATAATATGTAAAGTTAATTGTGAACGCGGACAGATTAATAATTAAAGCATTAAAAATATTATTGAACATATTATTGGTGAAATACGGCTTGATTTACGTCAAAGAGTGACATGCAACTTTGCCTACAGACCGCATTACGTTCGGTTTAGCGCAGCCATATGGAGCATATATGAGCGAAATTGTTTTTCGTTTTTATTGACATATAGTATAAAATAATCTCTCAAATTGATAAAAAAATGTGTAAATACCATAAATCTTTTTGTTTTATTCGATGTTCAAGTTGTGACGTACCTTTCACGCCCAATATTGTCTGTGTAAATCTGGTAATGTACTTCACCTAATTTGGTGCTTGATATATCGATTATAACAGAATTTTAGGATGATGGATGAAGACAGAGTGCAGATGAGTATTTTAAAAATATTTTGAAACAGTTGCCTTGTTCAGTAATATGCACAATATTATCATAAAAGGTTTATTTTGTACTTCAATTGCGCTATATATCAATAATAATGATGGACAAACTGAATTCATTACGAAATATTATTATTACCATTCAGCAAAACACTTGTGCAAGTTTAAATTTTACACAATGCATATTAATCCAAGCACTCTATCTATAAATGACAACTTAATTGAAAAGTAATCTCGCGAGGAGACATTTCATTGAATAGCATAATGCAGTTTTGAAGTGAAAAGTCGAAAATTTAATCAAAAAAAATCGGCCTGAGGCAAACAGCATAAATCTCTTGAATTCGCTTTACGTAAATGATATTTTGCAAATATCCTAAAAATCTCACCTAAAAAAAACTGAACTGAATATCTTAATCCGTCCAATCTGACCTGTGTGTATCATGGCGTTTCACTGTGTGCCCAATAGTGATACTGATAAGGCTATACATATTTACTAGTATATGTAGTTAGTTTGTTATGCCCTTTTACGCATAAAATACTCTGCTCACATTTATCAACACATGGTGTGTAAGACTATACAATGTATGTATAGTATGTATATTGTAAAAAATAGATTTAGTTAGTCACGAATTTTATCGCTTATCGTTGATCAAACACAAATCAATTTTCATTTTGTATAAATATATAGATAACACACATACTGTAGGGTTTAATATACATTCAACACATATGACAATATGATACGGTATGATTCGGTAATAAATACGACAAGTGAGTACACTAACACATATAATTAATTATTAATACATATTTATTACAATGTACATACTATTTTTATTGTAGATAATTCTCATCGACCCTACCCCAGCAGCAATCAAGGACAGTCGACAATACAAAAATGTACATGCTGCCCATATGGGTACCATATCGATTTGGATTTTGTTCGATACTGCGATGTGCTGGCAAAGTCGACGCTATCAGAGTCCCAGAAATTAAGAAGAGATCGTCGCCGCCATCGTAAATCAATGGAATTTATGTTAGGAATTGATCATAGTATACGCGAAATTTATGATTCAAATTTATCAATTGCAAGTGGAATATTTCGAAACCAGATTACAATTAAACGATTTATAATAATTCTTATATATATATGTATATAGATTCAACAAGAGCATGAATATGATGTGCCGGAAGCGACGGAAAAAGATGTACGAATGAATGATTTTTTAAATAGTCAATTGGATGATGTATTCTGTGACTTCGAGCGAACGCTTGAACGGTCAAAAAAAAAGAAACAAGCAAAACTAAAGGCTGGTGAGTTAAATAAATTATTTTTGAAGCGGGGTTTGCATTAAATAAGTTAGTCCCGAAATCTTATATAATTTTTGGGGTGCTCTTACAGGGCCGAATTTAGAATTTAGCGCCCCTAGATATTTAGCTGTTATTACCAATAGGTACACATATTTATTCATCCTATACTGGGTTGCCAAATTATTAGGGACAGTTGAATTGAATTTTGTCAGGACTTGTTAAATCCAGGCGGCTTAATAGTACATAAACCAATATGTGCTAATTTTATATATGTAGATGAATCTTAAGGTATAACACCACTAAATAGTTTTTTCTGACGATATATCTAATTTAGATAAATAATATATTTCTACTTTAAGTACATGTATATTATTTGTGTCTATTAGTTACAAAAACCCCCCAACTCCACTTTTTAATAAAATTGTGTTAATGATGCCAAACGATAGGTGGACGATAAACATGCATCATCATCGCAAAAATAGGTAATAGGAAACATAACTTTAAAATTATGGTTAGATGTAAAATCTGTAAAATGTTATTGTCAAAAATCAACAAATCCTTTGCATCACCAAGTCTTTTTAAAAATTTGAGTTAGAAAAAAAATTTTACCGTTAATATTATTGTCAATTTATTCATTTTTATTTGTATTTATGTACAGTTAGAAAGAAGTTTCAACAGGAGTAGGTTGTGTGATGAAATATTGTGTGTTTTTAGTAAATTTTTATAATTTTGATCAAAATTAGTGTGTTTTGAACGACCAATAAAATTAAAAAATGGAAAATCTTGAGAGAGCAACTGCTGCCAGTGAGAGTGGTGGCAAATTACGTAAAATTCGAATAAATTAAGGCTCTTGGAAAAGGCATCAAGAAAAGAATAATAAGTAGGTATTTGAGGAAAATTGGTTAAACTAATTTGTCTAATTATTCTGGTTTAATTGTTTTCATTAATGTAACAGATGTAGCATGAAAAAGTTACCTAAAATGCTGACATGCAAACACGCCGAATCGAAATTTGAATGCTCGAGTCTCAGTGGCAGAGATGCGTTGGAATTTTCAAAATCATTTTATGTTTCCCATAATAAAATATAACAAGACAAATTCATCTTAACATATAAAACCACCAGCAAGGACCTACCGTAAGAAAGATAATTCAACCATATCTATAAAAATAACAATAGACCATTTCATTCCCAAAACAAATGGGGTTAGAATACGGGTTTGCCAAAAGGCTTTAATTGATATTTTAAATATTTCCAAATACCGTGTTCTCGGCGTCTGCAAGCGGTTTTATGAACGCGTGGTAGTGATCGCAGCAGTAGCAAATACAGCACAAAAAGAGCTGCTGTTAAATTAATTATAGAAAAATTTCAAGTAATGGATATTCACTATTGCTGCTCGAGAAATGCTGGGCGTCAATATTTGGCAGGCGATTTATCAATAAACAAGATATACCGCATGTATATCGCCGATCATCCACCCGAGTTACATGTAAAACCCAGTTATTTCCGTGCAATTTTTAATACGAGTTTCAATCTGGGGTTCAAATCACCAACGACTGATAAATGTTCCACTTACCTAATGTACTCGGAGCAACTAAAAGTGGCTACTGACCCTAAAATAAAATAAAATCTAATGATACATAAAAGAATTCATAAATTGCGGGCTCAGGCATTTAATCAGCTAGCAAAAGAGGAAGTCGAGGAAATGTTAACAATATCATTTGACTGCCAGAAGAACATGGTTCTTCCAAAAGTTCCAGATCAAGCAGCCTACTTTTCTAGACAGTTATATTTATACAATTTTGGAGTTGTGAAAGGCTCCTCAATTGCTACCCTTAATAAAGAAAATATTTTTTTGTATCTATGGCTGGAAAATGAACACTCTAAGGGATCCAATGAAATAGCTTCGGCGCTATACCACTCATTATGCGCATCTAATCTTGATGGGATTTCAATCGTGCGGCTCATCTGTGATGGATGTGGCGTGCAAAATAAGAATTCTACAGTTATGGGGAGGCTCTCATTTTGGCTCAAGGAAATCGCACCGGTACAGGTTACCGAAATTTAAATTATATTTCCAATCCCTGGCCACTCGTATATTCTCCCGGACAGAGTCTTTGCTCATCTGGAGAAGAAAGTAAAATCAAGAGAACGGATAATAACACCACAGGAATACTTCGATTTATTTGTGGAAAATGGACAGGTTAACCGGTTTGGATCTAATTCATATGAAGTGCAAGATTGGAAAGCTGCGGCAGTTGCATGCTTTAAAACTCCAGGACAGTGGCATTTTAAGTTTAATAAGGCGAAAAGGTTCATTATTGCCAACAAATCGAGCAAGATACATGTACGTGGCGAAGCGTCATATCGATCAGATCTTGGGGTGGGCAAATCAGTAGTTAAAAGAAGAAAAACTATTTCTCAAATGAGACCAGAAATTTTATAAATAGAAGTACCTATAAAACAGGCCAAAAAGGAAGATGTCAGTAAATTAAAAAAAAAAAACACTTCGGCGAACATATGAATCAATGGCAATAATATCGGTCACTAATTCTTCATTCTGAAGTAGAGCCAAATGTTGAACGTGACAATAATCAACTTGAACCGAGTTGCACAGATGCCGAATGCTGCCATCTGTTGTATTCTGGTTGTCCAGGTACTGGTTCCGGTTCTCAGCTAATCAATTATACACTGCACTCAACTCGTTAACTTTTATATCAAAAAATGCTTTATTTTCATATACTTCTGGTAACATCACCACTTTAATTCATTCCCCGCGCCGTACCACCACTAACTACTACATTATTCTCAACGTCACCTTTTTACAGTATATATCTATTGCTCATAACTTCATTTGGATTCGTTCGGTTCTTACCGATACAAATATCGGTTCATTACCAATACAAATATCAAAGTATGTTGATGGTTTAATTTATAAAAACAACCATGTAGTAACCGTTCGTCTTGAATTCGTTTATTCTGCAACTTATTTTATTATATTTTTAATGTATAATTTTATAGTTTATTTTTTATTACAAAGTAGAAATGTATTTTTTATTTTACTTTAAGAATAATATCTTATAACACTGAAAACCTATCTTCAATAATTTGCTTTTCTGTTTCAAAAAAAAAATAAATTCCAAATTAGTTGGTATCAAAAACCTTTAATTGCTAAAGTTACTTACAAAACCCTACAATTCCAAATTAATAAATAACAAAAAGGTATTTACAAATCGAATATCGTATTTATAATTTTACGTCAAAAGGTTTATTGAAACATCGTACAATGGTTTCATAACAAAAGTTTGCTTGTTTTAAATTTAGTATAATTAATATACGGTTTTTACGGAGTTGAGGGTTTTTGTAACTAATAGACACATTTAGAATAAATATAAACTTTGTTTATTGAATGCTTCTATAATATTTAGAACAACATTTTTTTAAACATAATAGTCTCATGGCTATATGCTTTAAAAATGTTTAGTTAAATATCGTTAGAAGTCAACATATCCCGACAGAATTCGATCTGTCCCTAATAATTTGGAAACCTACAATGTGTTATGACATTCGAAAACTGCAAACTATCAAATCAGTTTAGATAACATCAATATTTTCGATAAACAAATCATTTATGGAAAAAGATCGCTTTTGGAAATGCTACACATCAAATCAAGTTCAAATTTTGTCATTATTGTCGAAGATTATTGCTATCTAAATTTGTTTTTGTCTCATACAGTTTCATTTTTATTCAAATGTATAAGTTTTTTTTACATGAAAGCGCCTTAGTATAGATTTTTTTTCGAAAAATTATATAGCTGTGCGTTTTCATGAAAAATCGGTTTAAAAAGTAAAATTTTTCGATAGATTTTTATTATGGTTTTGCAAGTGAATCCGAATAGGATTCGAAAACTTTAAAAAAGCAAATAGGGCAGATTTAATAAAAAATTGCATTACTATATTAATTTAAATATGGGCTTAAGAAAATACCAGACCATAGTTTTCTTTATAGTATTCCCCGATTTTTTACTGACCACTTTCGACGCTATATCCTTGTAACTGCTCCAGTTATTTTCAACGCTTTACCTATTTGTATTAGAAGCATATTCATTTCAAATCATTTCTATCCAAAGTTAAAAAATGGCTTCTTGAAACGGCTGACATTACATTTCTTTTTCGGGTTGTTAAATAAAATAAATGATTTCTATATACATAATTGGTATTTTTATTTTATTTTTTTTATGTTTGCTTCACTGTGATAACTGGTTGTTGTAGATGTTGTGATTATGTAATTTATATTTTTATATTTGTCTTGTATTGTTATTAGTTTATATTTTTAGTTTAGAATTAGTTATTAGATATTTTTTAGTAATTATGTATTTAACTTTTTTATAAGTTTTTTATTTTTTTTATTGGTGGATTCGATTCTGTCGTTCTTTCGGCACAGAATCCTCCAAGGTTTTTTACTTTTTTACGCTTAATATACGTGTTTATTAAAGCTCTGTAACTACGTATTTCAGAGAAGAATATTAAATGTAAAAGTTGTAAAACATAGAAAGGGTAGTTGTGACCTACAACTTCGATCCCGTACCACTACAAAAAACTTTCATATTTAACATTATTTTGCACCATAAAACCCTTAGTTACAGATCTTTAATTCAAAAATGGTTTTCAACTTGAATCCCATTTCATGAGTACTCCTGTCTGAACAATTTTCCATATTTTTCAGCTCTGAAGTTTAGAAGGTAGTAACCACTAAAAAAAATTGGTTGAAATTTGAGCGATCCCTAAATTTGACCCAAGATCAAGGTCGAGGTCACAGTCAAATGCCCTTTTATGTGCTTTACAAATTTTCTGTTTAATATTATTTTCTAAAACCTAATCCCTTCGAAATATTCCACCGTCCCGGTACTTATTGTACGCTTTGGCATGCTTTCATATGTACATATGTATATTGCGTATATATGTATTGTATTATTATATTATATGTATGTAGATATTCCTTACCCATTTATTTAAACTAGACATAAATTAGAATTCCAAATTTTAATTACGTTTTTTTGCACTATCAGGACACAACAACAATGATGATAAAATATGCTATCAAAATTTAAATTCCAATCGCCATGACGATAACGAAATTGATAGTAGCACAATTCATAATTACAAGAATGTCAGTGCATTAATTAGTAAACAACAAGTTGATCAACATAATGGAAGTGAAATGATTCCAGCCGAAACGTTACAAACTATACGCGAGCAAATGGCTTTAAGCCTGGAGCGTGCACGGAATTTAGAAGACCACGTGAAACGAATTCCCAAGCTAAAGGTTTGTATAAATATGATTGATTAGATTTTTGTTAAACGGTTTAAATTAATCGTTTTCTATAATTTACATTTTAGTCAGAAATTACTCAATTACGTACCGAGAAAATGGAACTGGAGGAGAAACTAAAAAATGAAACAGCGGAGAGACGGAAATTATTACTTTTAAGTTCTACGGCGCATCAAAGAATAAGTCCGACGCCATTGGTCCAGTTTATCACAAGTCAACCAGTAAAAAAATTGGATATTGGTATTATGTGCCAACCACAAACCAGGGATGCGAGTAGTTCATCTTTTAATCCGATTAAGCAACGAACGATTGGTGTTAATTCGGAACCAACGCAAGTTTATTCAAAGGAGGAGCTCGACCGCTTAATAATTACACAAATAAATGCGTACAAAAATAGTTTACATATGAAACAATGTGACAAAATATCACAATGCGAGAATAATTCAATTTCGATCGGGGTCTTAGTTAAACCAAAATTGGTAGATATCGGCACAACAACTATTAACAATGCGAAAATGATGGTATCCACCGGTATTTTAGTGAAACCACATTCAAAAGATGCATCAACGTCATACACCGAAGTTGAAATAATCGATAATCCGATTAGTTTAAAACATTTAAATCAACCGAAAGTTTATCCAACCAGCCATTCAATATCGATACAAACCGAACAGGTTGCATTATATGAGGCATCAGCTAACACCAAGTCGATTGTAAATACATATTCCCAAACATCTCAAAAGACTCTGTTAAATAAATCGACGCAGTATTTAACAGTAATGTCGGCTAATCGTTTTACCGACACTAAAGATTTAATAATGCTACAAGACTCATCCATGAATACAAATAACTTGCCAATGAGTCAACGACAAGCGAATAAATCAACACAAAGCCATTTAAATTTAACGATTAATCGATTAACAGATACGATTGATTTAATAACAGTAACGGATATGGCTTCTAATACAAATGCAATGCTAGCGCCAGTAGCAATTGAACGTGTACAAAATTCAACAAATACCGAGTTTATAGAAAAATGTGATGCGCAATGTGGTTCTGATGACATAATAAATGCACACTTAACATCACCAATATTACCATCACGGATTCCGCGCCTGAATAAAGATCGACCGAATGCCAAATTTATGCGACAGGATACGTATACGATTATGGAACCGGAAAAGGGTGAAAATTCATCGTCGGCATCTGGACAAGAGGAAGACAGGTGATTATTATTTTATTTATGTGCATTCTCATATATACAAATTGTTTCAGTTCTCTATAAAAATCTGATATTAGAATTAAATGTTACGGTGTAATATGGTCGAAACGTATTAAAGAGTATTTGCATAACTGCGTGAAAGAAAAATCAACATGTTCATCTTAAATTTAATAGAAGAATATTTAAATATAAATACTATATAAATGTATGCGACACGACAAATTTGTGGCTGGTTAAGTTTAATTAAAAGTGAGATTTAGTTGTGGTATGCTACTTAATCAAATGAATACATACTTGAAAAATTTGGGGTCAACGTCATTGCAAGATCAATGTTATTGTTTGAAATGTAACATATGTTTCTTTTAATTAGTGACGGATCAGATTCCAAATAAGGTCCTCCACGCCCCTTCCCTTTTTGGCACATGTATGTGTATTATTTTAATTTTAATTTTTATTAGCAGTCAGATAATATAATGGTATATATGGATCATTTATTTTGAAAGTGGTGTAAGTCAAAACCAACAATAATGTTTATACAAGCCGTATTTGGTGTCGTAAACTGTATAATTAAAAAAAAAAAAACAACGAGCGAGTTCACGCTCAACTCGCAAAAGATTTATGTGCAAACATTTGTGTATAAATGTCTATTGAATTATTTCAAACCATTTCGATGAGGATGAGAAACCCCTGCAGAAAGACTGTTTGACTGTTGTTCACTCAGTATTTAAATAATGTTACATTTTTGGTTGGAAAAGCCAATAAGTTATTCTATTTTGGGTTTGGAAGACGAACCTCGTTAATTGAGCATGAGCAAAAGTACAGTTCTATTAGGTTAATCACCTAAACCTGTCAGGTATGCTTTAAAATATACCATTACATACATGGCACTCTTATTCAAGATTCCATATTTAGACTGTAGTGAATGGTTACGGCTAACTCACTGAACTAAGCAAAATGGCATCGCTTTATCATTGATCTGTTTGAAATATGTAAATTAAATAGAGCGGTTTAACTGAATAGCAACTGAAAAGACGGTAGTGTGAAACCCTCCCCATAACCAAACTCAGCAATATCTTGAACAATACTACTATATATGAATGATATCTGCCATTTTCACACCTCGCTAAGATTATAAAATTTAATATTTATAGTATGCGTGTATTTTCTCTTTGTTTCAAATATATTTCCATTTCTTTTTTTTTGAGTCACTTACACTACACATGCATAGCTTGTGTTCTTTATCGATATTTTCACATATCAAAATAAAATGAAATATGCGTTTTTTTATGGATGTGAAGTTTTTCCCATTTTTTTTCCCAGATATATGTATACAAATCCTATTGGAATAAACAAAATTCTATTGGATTCTCATTGATTTTGCTATGTGTTGGTGCTTTTTGTACACTGTTAAGATTTCAGAATTTATTTATAAATGTTTTGTTATTAAAATAAATCTCCATTAAATTCAAGGGATTAAAAGAACATAATTTTAATTGAAACTTATGTAAGAAAATTTGTAAAATGCGAATCACAAAGCTCATTTATATTGAAATATAAAGATTCGGTCCATAAATGAATACATATTATGTTAATTTGTGCTATTACCGTGCATTATTTTACTGAATTTCTTAATCTTCACGACAGAGTAAAATAATAAAACAAACATATTAGGCGTTTTATTAAAACAGAACGATTATTTTGTTTAGCTTAGTCCGAACATTGAAGTAGTTTAATTAAATATATTAAATTAATTTTACTTTGTTAGTACATATCGATCTATTCCGATAAATATCAATGTGCTAAATATAAAAGCAAAGTTCCGAACCACTAAAATAAACATCAAAGTTTTAGTACAAATTATAAATTTGTTCCAATAAGAATTCAATTTTCTGTCCAATAGAAAAAATAAATTACACCAAAAAAAATGTTAAGTAAAAAATTAGTTTATAAAATACTTTTCAATGAATATACTTCAATAGGTCGCGAATTTGTTCAGGTATTCCGTAGAAACTGAGCTCTAATCTGTCGCAAAAAGTGTTAATGGACTTGGGCCAATTTCATATAAAACCTCAATTTGAAGATTAAAATTCGAAATTCGCACATTTATTTCTCTGGTTAGGGGATACGTTCATAGTTTGAAGGGTAGAAAATATAATAGCCAATTTCATCAGCTATTTCGTGAACTATCACAACTTGACCAAATCTCTGTGAATGGCCGTTAATGGCCTTTTATCAATTTCAGGCAAAATCGCAATTTGAACTTAAAAATTCGGAGCACATTTATTTCTCTGGTTAGGGAATACGTTTATAGCTTGATGGATAGGGAATTTAATCGACTATTTCGTGAACTATCACAACTTGAGTCCAAATCTCTGAGAATGGCCGTTAAGGGCCTTTTATCAATTTTTTATTTTTTATCAATAAAAATTCGCAATACAATTATTTCTCTGGTTAGGGAATACTTTTATAGCTTGATGGATAGGGAGTTTAATCGACCATTTCGTGAACTATCACAACTTGAGTCCAAATCTCTGAGAATGGCCGTTAATGGCCTTTTATCAATTTCATGCAAAATCGCAATTTGAACTCAAAAATTCGCAGCACATTTATTTCTCTAGTTACGGGATATCTTTATAGCTTGATAGATAGGGAATTTAATCGGCTATTTCTTGAACTATCACAACTTGAGTCCAAATCTCTGAGAATGGCCGTTAATGGCCTTTTATCAATTTCATACAAAATCGCAATTTGAACTCAAAAATTCGGAGCACATTTATTTCTCTGGTTACGGGATACGTTTATAGCTTGATGGATAGGGAATTTAGTCGACTATTTCGTGAACTATCACAACTTGAGTCCAAATCTCTGTGAATGACCGTTAATGGCCTTTTATCAATTTCAGGCAAAATCGCAATTTGAACTCAAAAATTCGCAGCACATTTATTTCTCTGGTAACGGGATACGTTTATAGCTTGATGGATAGGGAATTCAATCGACTATTTCGAAAACTATCACAACTTGAGTCCAAATTTCTGAGAATGGCCGTTAATGGCCTTTTATCAATTTCATACAAAATCGCAATTTGAACTCAAAAATTCGGAGCACATTTATTTCTCTGGTTACGGGATACGTTTATAGCTTGATGGATAGGGAATTTAGTCGAATATTTCGTGAATTATCACAACTTGAGTCCAAATCTCTGTGAATGGCCCTTAATGGCCTTTTATCAATTTCATGCAAAATCGCAATTTGAACTCAAAAATTCGCAGCATATTTATTTCTCTGGTTACGGGATACGTTAATAGCTTGATGGATAGGGAATTTAATCGACTATTTCGTAAACTATCACAACTTGAGTCCAAATCTCTGAGAATGGCCGTTAATGGCCTTTTATCAATTTCATACAAAATCGCAATTTGAACTCAAAAATTCGGAGCACATTTATTTCTCTGGTTACGGGATACGTTTATAGCTTGATGGATAGGAAATTTAGTCGAATATTTCGTGAACTATCACAACTTGAGTCCAAATCTCTGTGAATGGCCGTTAATGACCTTTTATCAATTTCAGGCAAAATCGCAATTTGAACTCAAAAATTCGCAGCATATTTATTTCTCTGGTTAGGGCATACGTTTATAGCTTGATGGATAGGGAATTTAATCGACTATTTCGTGAACTATCACAACTTGAGTCCAAATCTCTAAGAATGGCCGTTAATGGCCTTTTATCAATTTTATGCAAAATCGCAATTTGAACTCAAAAATTCGCAGCACATTTATTTCTCTGGTTAGGGAATACGTTTATAGCTTGATAGATAGGGAATTTAATCGACTATTTCGTGAACTATCACAACTTGAGTCCAAGAGAATGACCGTTAACGGCTTTTTATCAATTTCGTTCAAAATCGCAATTTGTAGTTAAAAATTCGAAGCACCATTATGTCTGGGGATAAGGGATACCTTATCAGCTTGATATAGTATAACTTTCACATTACGATTAGAGTCAAAATCATTTACGGAAACCATGATTTCTGGTTTTTCGTTTATTTGCATAGAAAATTATTCCTGATAAAAATTTTTCATAATAAATCTTTTTATTTTCTTATTAGATTAGAAATCGTATCACATACAAAAAATCTTATAAATGTTTTAGTACAACAGGAATTGCATTAACTAAGTAAAAAGCGCCATCTATTATTGTACTATTATATTCAGTCCAAATCTCTGTGAATGGCCGTTAATGGCCTTTTATCAATTTCAGGCAAAATCGCAATTTGAACTCAAAAATTCGCAGCACATTTATTTCTCTGGTTAGGGAATACGTTTATAGCTTGATAGATAGGGAATTTAATCGACTATTTCGTGAACTATCACAACTTGAGTCCAAATCTCTAAGAATGGCCGTTAATGGCCTTTTATCAATTTTATGCAAAATCGCAATTTGAACTCAAAAATTCGCAGCACATTTATTTCTCTGGTTAGGGAATACGTTTATAGCTTGATAGATAGGGAATTTAATCGACTATTTCGTGAACATCACAACTTGAGTCCAAGAGAATGACCGTTAACGGCTTTTTATCAATTTCGTTCAAAATCGCAATTTGTAGTTAAAAATTCGAAGCACCTTTATGTCTGGGGATAAGGGATACCTTATCAGCTTGATATAGTATAACTTTCACATTACGATTAGAGTCAAAATCATTAACGGAAACCATGATTTCTGGTTTTTCGTTTATTTGCATAGAAAATTATTCCTGATAAAAATTTTTCATAATAAATCTTTTTATTTTCTTATTAGATTAGAAATCGTATCACATACAAAAAATCTTATAAAGGTTTTAGTACAACAGGAATTGCATTAACTAAGTAAAAAGCGCCATCTATTATTGTACTATTATATTCAGTCCAAATCTCTGTGAATGGCCGTTAATGGCATTTTATCAATTTCAGGCAAAATCGCAATTTGAACTCAAAAATTCGCAGCACATTTATTTCTCTGGTTAGGGAATACGTTTATAGCTTGATAGATAGGGAATTTAATCGACTATTTCGTGAACTATCACAACTTGAGTCCAAATCTCTAAGAATGGCCGTTAATGGCCTTTTATCAATTTTATGCAAAATCGCAATTTGAACTCAAAAATTCGCAGCACATTTATTTCTTCTCGCCATTAGTGGCCATTCTCAGAGATTTAGACTCAAGTTGTGATAGTTCACGAAATAGCTGATTCATTTCCACACATATCAAGCTATGAAGATATCGCCTAACCAGAGAAATAAATGTGATTCGATTTAATCTTCGAATTTTAAATTCCGTATTGACTGAAATTGATAAAGGCAAAACACCCTTTGTCACAGATTTGGGCTCAGTTTCTTATAGTTCGCATGACATCTGAATATATTCTCCATCCATCAAGTTGAAGATTTGGACTCAGGTTCTGATAGTTCACGTGAAATCTGAATATATTCTCCATCCATCAAATTGAAGATGAATTCCCTGTCCCCAGAAATAAATTTCTTCCACCTTTTAATCTTCAAATCGCAATTTTGCCATAAATACTAATGGTTCATTTATTTAGTTAATAAATTAGCTGACTAAATTCCGGAATTCAGAAATAATTTTTATTGAGAAATAATTTTTATTCTTGATTTATAATTTGATTCTTTTCTATTTTTTAATAAAATTACATTTTTAGTACTAAATATTTCAATAGGAATCTAAATTTTTTCAAATTGGAATTCAATTTAACAGTGTGAAACTAACACATAAATCGAAATGGGAATTTTGGGAAAAACTTCACACCCATGTTTTTTTTCGTATTCGGCTCACAATGATTTTGGAATATCGTATCGGATGATGTTGTGTATTACATGTGTCTGCTTAGATTTTGTGTTGGTTTTAGGTTTTATTTATTTTTTTCTGGGGTGGGATGTTGTAATATCACTTTCGAATGGAATTCGATAGATTTTATATCTCTTGTTTCCAGAATAAAATTGTACTCTATTTCATTTTTCAATTATGCTTGTTTTGCTGCTGCCAATTTTGAGTTTAATTCTAGTTCACTAACTCTCACAATATACGGAGTCGAGTTATTTTCTAACCAAATTTTAGGTGTATATACTGCAGAGTTAAAAATATATTTATAGATTTCACGAGAAAAATAAATAAAAAAAACTAATTTATTTTCTTAACTTTATTCTTTACAGGTTTCTTTAACAGAGTTCAACTAAAAACTAAACTTAATAATTATATTTTTATTTATTGTCTTAATACAAAATTGTTTGATCAGCGTAACGTGCATTCTTTATTATTTTCTATGATCGTTCTTGTTGTGTGTTATCATCTATTTTATTGCTCATATTTCATACATGTTCATTCTTTAGAATTATTTTATTTTGCTGACTTTACGTCTAATTCCTTCAATTATGCTAATTCTATGGATTTCAGGAATATAACTCCTCCTAGGGATGGAGAAAGGGCGTCCGCGTCCTTTAGCTTAATGCCTGCTTTTTGTCATTAGATCCGAATTGATCTGTTTTTTATTCTTTAGATTTCATGTATTGAATTTCTGTATTTTTATTGTGGTAGCACGCCTGTTGATAATAATATAACCAATTAGTGCTAATATACCCACTGTTGATAAAGATACTCCTCCTGATATTTTCCACATCCAAAACCGATGGTCGATTTATTTCAGGTACACGTTTTTGATCTCGTTTCTATTCTGGATATTGTGTCGGTTGATAACTTCAATATCGAGTGACGTGACTCGGTTACGAGTTGCCTGAATGTTGTGGAGTGCTCCTTGTATTTCTTGTACTTCACTTGTAATGTCATAAGACTGGAATTTTTTCATGTTGAAATCTATAGTACAGTTCCAGAACGTTATCAAGAAATTCCCTGATAGTATTCGATCGTTGGGTCCACAGTTTGGGTCTCATTTTTTGGATTATTTATTAGCAGTTTACCTTTCGAAATGAATTGTACCTTTGTTTCTGTTTCAGCTGTTACATTACACCAACTTTTAATTCCCATGATTAATGATTTAATACATTGTCGTTAAACTCCTGAATATCGGGCTGCCTTTGAACGAAGTTCTTGTGGTTTGAGCTTGTAAACAGTGTTTGTTGGCGTTTGATGAGGTGTTGCGGGTGGTTTGTAATGATCGTGTTGTTTATTATCAGTGGTAGTACCATCATGGCTGTTGAATTGTCCTCCTCTAATTCTGGTATTTGTAAAATGTACAGGAGTGTTTCTTCGTTCACCACTATTTTTGGGGTAACAAATTCCAGTGCTTCATCTGGTAAAGTAATGTTGATACCTTGGTTAACCAATTAAATATTTTATGATGATTATTTCTTTTAAAGAAAGTATTTACTACTCGGTACTGCCACTTTTGTTCCGATTATGGCATCTTGTATGTCTTCTAAGACGTTATTAACAGTATCTATGTTAACTATATCGTCGCCAACATCTCAATTTCTGTTAATACCACTCTGTTTGATATCGTATTGTTATTGCGTTGTTCACTGCGTCCATGATAGTTTGAATTCTCTCGTTGACTTGTTCGTTTATCTGGAACTGTTGGTTATTTGAATCTATGAGCTGGTTCATTGTACATAGTATTGATTATTTGTAGGCCATCGGTGTCTGGATTTCCTGCGATCCATTTCCATGTTGATCCTAACTTATCTCAACGTTTGTGTCTGTTTTTTCGCACTGGTTTTATTTTTCGAAGGTTATCGTTTAACTTTTTGGTTTTATGCCCTATTATGCTGTCAAATTCTAACTTACTATATAAATTATCGGTAATGATTTTATTAATTGATTCTACCACTATTTCTATGCTAGTTAAATTAATTGGATGTATGATTTTTATATTTCCAATTTGTATCTTTCATTGGTTGGTTTTTACCAGTAGTTTGTGGTCAGTATGCAAATTTTTAATTTCTAATTTTTGGGCTTTACCAAAAGAAATTAAAATCGTTAAAAAAATTAATTTTAATTTTACAAACTTTATCTCTTTAGGGTAGATGATAATTTACAATTGTTTTTAAGCTAATCTTTAATTTTTCCTTATTTCCCTTACTTAGAATTTTTGAATTTTATTTCTTTTTTTTTTTTTTACAATAGATTTAAATGTATTTTTATTTAACGACCAACTAGTTTAATTTTAATTTTTCAGATATTATTCTCTGGAATGGAAAAGAATTTAAAATTATTTTTACTTTACTCTTTTAATTTTGTTTTTATTTCTCTTAATGTTTTTAGGAGTTTGGAATGTTTTGGCGGTTACATTTTTAATTTGAGTTTTAATCCCTCTTGCCTGAACTTTTGATCTAATCACTAAATGTGGTGGTTCCTCTTTTTCATGGTTTTGCTTTTGCATTTTACTTATCGTTATTTGTAAGTTGTTGATTACGTTCTGGAATATGTTTGCAGCTTGTGCATGAATCTCCTGTGGGTTTACTATGTTATTTTGATTAAATAAATTACCTCGTTCGGCATGAATCCGGTGGATGAATGAACCGTATTGTTGTACAACGCGACAGATAATTCTATAACCGTTAAGGTGCTAGAGTTTGGGATTTTATGTTTGTTTGTATTCCAAATTTCAATAATAGTTGAATAGGTTCTCTCTACCTGACCGTTAGATTCAGAAGATGAAGCGTATTCTAACCTAACATTAGGTTATTTAGATACTCTTTGAATTGTGCCAATTGAAACATGGTTTCATGGTCTGAGATAATGGAATTTGGAATTTCGCAAAGTGTGAATATTTTGTTAGAGCATTTGTCACATATACGAAATTTTTGGTGTTAATATTTATCATCTGTAAATACTTTGAAAAAGCATCTATTATTGATAGGAAGTTTACATTGTTGATTGAGAATATGTCAATGTGTACCCTCTCCAGTGGTTTTTTTGTAATCGGCCTTGGAGATATTTTGATATTATAGGGTTTTCGGTCGTATTTATGGATAATACAGGTGTTACATCCATTTATGTGGCTCTTGATCTTACTGGTCATTTTTGAGAAGAAGTATGACCTTTTTATTTGATTTTCCACTTTTTTGATCCCTCTATGGGCTCTTTCATGTTCCCTTATAGGGAATGCGTTCTGACGATCCTCATTGGTAACGTCTTCGACCATTTTAGTGGTGAAAACGTTCTGGGAAAAGTTTCTTCTGAAAGAATCTTGAATTTTTTGGTATAGGCATTCTGGAGAAAGGATGGCAGTTTGTCTACTATTAGGATAATTTGAATGATCGCTTTGATTATTCTGTTAAACTTTGGAAAAACAGTTCTGAAATACCCACATCTAATTTAGAAACTCTAAAGATTAGTTGGTTTCTATAGTAGTTTATTGGCCTCTCTGCAAAATGAATGAAATAATCGTCCAAAGTATCTGCAGTGTGGGCAGTTTCTATGTCATTAGTGACGCTGGCGGATCCACGTGTAGTATTATTCGCACTTTTTTCTGAGGATTTTATGAATGATAAGGGCTTGTGATCAGTTAACTTCGTGAATTTACTACCGTACACATACGGTTGATACTTTTTAACGGCCCATATTATGGCCAATGCCTCCTTCTCATTCGTGGCGTAATTAATTTTCGTAGTATTAAGTGTTTGCGAGGCGAACGCGATGGGTCTTTCCACATTATCCGTGATTTGAGAGAGGACCGCACCTAGAGCGAAATCTGATGCATCTGTCGTCAGAATAAATGGTTTTGTGAAGTCTGGGTAAGCTAGTATTTGGTCTGTAGCTAGAATGTTTTTAAGGTTCTCAAAGGTCTTTTTAAAGTCTATATCTTTTATGTTAAGAATCTTATCTTTTCTTAGATACTTGGTCATAGGTTTAGTGATCTTAGAATAATATTTAATGAACCTTCTGTAGTATCCTGATAATCCCAGAAATTGTTTAATTTTCTTCGGATTCTTTGGTAATGGCCAATTTACAATCTTTTGAATTTCATCCGCATTAAGTTTGACACCTTGTTGCATTATTATATGGCCGAGAAATTCAGTGTCCTTTTTCAGGAATTCACACTTATCACAACTTAAAATGTGATAACCTCTTGAGTACTATGTTCATATTCTGTATATGGTTTTCTAAGTTGTACCCGGTTATAATTATGTCATCTACGAGTAGGTACACTCTTAAAAAAATGGAGTTAATGACACACCGAAACGGAGTTCAATAGAGTCCAAGGGAAACCGGAGTTAACAAAAAACCACTAGGAAGGAGTTTCTGTTTTACACATTTAAAGTGCAAAATAAAAACACCTTTTAAAAGTTTCTCCAACACCTTTTAAAAGTTGCAGTTGTTCTCTGTTTGGAGTTTGAGTTATTTTTTTCAGGAGTTAATTTGTAACAATTTAAGAAGTTATTTTAAACTACTAAAATAGTTAAATTTCCAACAATTTAAGGTGTAATTTTAGAGCTCCTAAAATAATTTAATTGTAACTCTTTAAGACGTAATATTAGAACTCCAAAATACTTAAATATAGCTCCAAATATAGTGAATTCTACATCCTTCTTGAAGTTTAATTTCAGCGACTAAATTCGTGAAAAACAACTCAATTCAGAACTTACCGCATTCTCCGATAGATGTCAAATTTTAACGATTTTTGGGAATGAATTTACTATTAAAAATACGCTTCATAGATAATTTTATATACAAACATATTTATTTATAAAAATTTTTACAAAATATAAAAAAAACTTTATAATCCATAGGTTATTATATATAACATACATAATATGTATATACATATAAAAAATAATTTTATTGATTTTAGCTTAATTCATTTGACATTTAAATCTATAAAATTACTTTATTAAATAGAAAAATCTTAAAAAATAACTTAATTTATAAAATAGTTTTAGGAATAATATACTGTGAGTTATTATTAATCGAAGTATGAACTTCAAATGGACTTTTTACTGTAAACTCTTGGAGTGATAGTATTTGTATATTTCTAAAATTTTTAATCTCATAGCCCAAGACACTTTTGTCAAATAAAATAGCTTGCCATTCTTCTATAGTAAAATAAAAATTATTTTTATGATGAAATATTAATATAATTTTGCCAAATTTGGGCAAATCTACATAATTTGCAAATAAGCAAACATAAAAATTGATTCGGTACACAAATCCTACTTTTAATTTTTTTACTATGTTTATTAAATCTGTTGGATTCAATGAAAATTTTTCCATAATAATGTCTTTCACAAGATTGGGTAATTCAGATACTGGTATTTCTTCATCTATATCAAACTGGACTTCAAGGTTATATTTATTTGTAATATATGAATCAGCATACAAACATTGATGTTTAATTGCTAAAGTTTTACATATATTAATAAAGTTGTGATAGTTGGCTGCCATCTGTTTAAACGTATTATGTTTACCTTCGTACATCATTGTCCAAAGATAAATTAATGGACCCATTTGTTCAATTATTCTTGGGTAATGTATAAGATTATGTTGTTTTTGAATGAGTTTGTGTTCAGGATATTCATTTTTGAAATTTTAAAGGTGGGATGCAATTAACTGTGGTAATTTATTTAGCACTACATGCGGAATACGAGAAGGGAAAGAATCATCCATAAAAATAATAGGAAAGTACCTAATGAGGCACCAAAACTGAGAAGTTTTTTGACCCAATAAATTGCCTGGTTTATCAAGGTTTATAAAACTAGGTCGATTTGTATTATCCAGAATCCCATAATTAAAACATGCTATTCTATCATTTACCTGTGATGCTATGATTATTTTTTCTTTCTTAACCATATGTATTAACAATAGCTTCAACTCGTACTGGCGTACGCCTTCTAAAATATCATGCATTACATCAACGCTCAGCGATTTAAATGAATTAAAAAATTTCAAATCATTTAAAACGCAGTAAGTTTTAAAGCCAAATTCTCTATTCGCTAGATGTTGAGTCGCATTTTCTGGATTTCTTAAAATATCATCATTTTGAAAAAATAAATGTTCAATATTATCTTAGATAAGCAGAATCTACAAAAATATTTGGAATTGAACAATTCTTGAAGGCCATACAAAGTGTTGGCTCCTAAATTATCATGTGCCACTGATAAAATGGATCCTTTTATAATATATTTGTTTGTAAGGTATTGAACTTCTATACCAGTATGTTCAAGATATTTTAAATCATTTACTATTGGTTCTAATATTGCGTTAAATCCAGTTGACTTTATATCTTCAGTGTAGCATAAGGCCACTAGAAATATATTATCAAGGTGTGAGTTTATCTCAATTGGCAGATTTAGTATGGTAAAATAAATTGCACAAATTTTATGTATTTTTGTTTTTGATCCAAGAGGATTCACTGCTTCGAAATCATCAGTAAACAATTGCAATTGAAACGTGAAATGTTCTTGTGAGAAAAGCGTACTATTTTTATAAAGAAATCCATCGCTAGGCTTTGACATATTATATGGGTCGGAAGTATCCTTATTTAAAATATGAGAAAGAAAATATTTGTTTAAAGAAACATATTTAAGGGTCTCGACTATGGACACAAACATGAATGTGTTGGTTTTTGGTCGAAATACGAACGTGTTTTGTTCTTTGCAAAAATACCGGTCCCTTCGAATTGAGACAGATATTTCTTTAGGTTCTGGTATTCCAGATTTCAAAATTAGTTTCCTTCGTTTGTAACTTGAATTTACTAATTTAAAAGGATTATTCAAAAAATTTTGTAATTCTAAGCCTAGAGTTTTTCTTTCCTCTGGCGAAAATTTAGTTAGAATACTTTTGGTTAGATTAGTGGTTGATTCAATAATTGAATTTATTTTAGTTTCGGGTATGTTTAGGTTAATAATATCTGATATGAACTGTTCGGCAATAGTATCCCAAGAAAGATGAATTTCTTCGAAAGACAATTCTATAGAACTTATTTCGGAAAATTTATTTGTTTCTAAAGAATCGATATTAATTGATTTGTGTACCGAAATAGAATTATCTCCCTCCATTGGATGAAAACTGAAATTCATTTTTTCATGGTTATTTAAATGTTTTCTTAGTCCACTAAAAGTTTTAAATTTATATTTACATTTATCGTAACCACAAAAAATATCAGTCTTATTTTCTTCATGAATAACATGTAAACGCCTTAAATGTCTAATATAGATTTTGGCACCACTCAGTATTTTTTTACAAATAAAGCAACATAACTTTATTTTATTAATTGGTCTGATACAGTTAAAAAAGTTAAAAAAATATATAAAAATAAACATACAGATATTTATGTATATTCTAAACTACCTTGAATTTATAATTGTAGACGATGCCTTATGTCAATTATTCTAGCAGTTGGTTTTCTTGAATTTAATTTATAAATTGCATGATCCAAAAAATAGAAAAAGGTTTGGTGTCCATCCGGGTACTCACATCCAAATATAAAAAAAGATTTAAAAAGTGTATCGAAAGCTACAAGTGCAGAACTCCCATCTATTGGAATTTCTTGTTCATCCAAGGCAATAGTATAGGTGGATATTGCAGCCTTATTAGATCCATATGCAATAATAGTCGGTCCACTTAATGGCACTGAAGGTTTTCCAATCTGTAATATCAACAAAAGTTTCTGGATAACCATTTACATTTGTTTCGAAATCTTTTTATAATGTATACCTTTTGAAATTTTAAAATAGAATTTTTTTTATCTGTTTTATCCTTCCTTCCTCTTGTCGGTAGTAGCTTCGATAACACCAGGAAAGCTGTAGTTTCTTCATTCCATCCTAACGAAAATTGTATATAAGAAAATACGTATAAGGACCAATGTACTAGCCAGTAATATGTTTAATACTCACTCTCATCTTCACTAAGCTCGTCGTCATACAGTTTAATTTTGAAATTTTCGCCAATACTTAAAATATGTTTTTTCAAATCCGGCCACCTTCCCATCAACTCTTGAGAATTATCGGGATGCAGTAAATTAAAATCTTGTTGAATCTAGAATTATAATTATATTTTTTTATTATTATTGTTAATAAAATATTTTTTATAAAATTTACCGATCCAGGAGTATCGAGAAATCGTGGAAAATTTGTTAATATTTCCTTGTTGTTGCCTGAGCCCCTCACACAAATAGTTTTCGCCATTCGTTGAAAAATCTCAGTTTTCTGAGTTGTTGGGCAAGCATTTTTCAGGAACCCTATATCTTCTTTGTAGTCTTCGAGCGATACAGGTGAGGTCACTTTAGTTTCGGATGACGATTGTTTCTTTTGGACGTTCCCCGAACTTGCTCTATTTATGGTTTTCAAACGGTTCCCGATGTAACCACTTCTTGTTTGTGGATCGTAAAATATATCCTGAAAAATATCAATTTTTATAAAATTATTTAAGCATTACATAAGACATTTTAAATTACATATTTTTCGGGATCTCCTCCGCATAAATTACTAAAAATTCTTGCCAACGCCTTCGCCCAGTTAATTTTTTCATCCCTGGTCGGATGCGGACCATTGACTTCCGTAAGGTGTTGTACGGTGATATTGATTAACCTTTTCCTGGACGTGTCTCCTAAAGTATTCGACTCCGCATATTCTTCCAAAATATTTTTCCCCAATTGGTTCTGCTGCAAGTGTTTTGACAGCTCCGTTTGTATAAAATTGATGTCGTGCTTTACTTTTTTAGGGAAATTTCCGATGAAACAATTATTTCGCCTTAAAACGCCAGGTGTATTGCTACTAGTATCGCTGTCGCCATTCTGACCATCGTCATCAATAATTTCGGTCTGGGTTGCTTGATCTTTGTAAAATTCTGTTTATAAAATAAAATAAAATGTTTTGTTTATGCTTATGTAAAATTCTTAATGTTACAACACCGAACCTTTGTTTTGACATTACCGTAAATAAAATATTTTTTCTGCAATGTTATTCAAATGTATTTCATATTGCAGCACTTCATCATTTATTTCAGCACCTTCTCGATCCTCCAAGCAAAACAAATTGGACTCTGTTAAATCGAGGTTAGTAGCGAAACCAATAAATGCTGCGAATTAAAATGAATTAATGTAACCAATATTAATTAATTTAAACGGATGTTACTGTATGTAAAGCACCGAAAACATTTTGCTGACTGACACACATCTTTCAATCGTTTTCTTTAGATAATGGAAGAACAAATAATATGTATAAAAAAATTAATTGAATGACTTTAAGTGTTTTCGTTGTTCTTATTAATTATAAGATGCGGCATGTGAATAATGCATTTATTCAGCAATTTATTTTCTGAATGTTATTTAAGTATTCTCTAGTTTAGTCTTACTAATCATTTACCAGAAACCATGACATCCAATACGGAGATTTTCGATTTGTCGTCGAATTCGACAAATACATATTTTAATTGATCATTAAATGAAACACGAAATAATAATTTCTGTGCCATTTTATTGGTTTCTCACAGCGTACACGAATAACTGTTTAAACTATTTCAAAGAAAATATTTTGCTTTTGCTATTATTTAAATTAATGCTATAATTATAATATTATGTTGTGAGGATATTATGTTTAAAAAACACAACCGACATACATATGTATATATAACTCACCAATACCATATAACTCACTTTTTTTAACTTTTCTTTACAAATAACGATATAATTTCATTATTTTTCGTTTATTAGTTTTTAACTCGGTAAAATACTTTTTTCTCACACATTATCAACTAATTTGGAGTTGCCCGAAAATTTAACTCCGAATATGATTATAGTTAACTCCGATTGGTGTGCAACAAATTATTCTCCGTTATTCTAACGGTACTTTATCTAATTTGCACGATTACCAGAAACGTGTAAATGTTTAATTAATTTCTAAGGCAATCTAAGAATCTATTGCTTTTTTGCAATATTTTGAATTACAAATTATATGTTTATCCACGGTAAACATAATATAACGAGCGTTTAATTACATACGCTATAACACACAAAACCTGATCAACTTACATATTTCACGTTTTATCACAAATAAAAATTAATTTACACATTTTTCGTTTATTAGATTATAATTTTTAATTTTTTTCTTTTTTATTAATTAATTTTTCGTTTTATTTTTTGAAATTTTTTTACCAACAGTAACCAAAAACATTTACGTTCGTCACATTCACTAGCTGAAGAGGAAATAATTTATACTCCTAATTGTTTCTCGTCAAATCTGTATAGTAGATTTTTCTCGCACCACTCAGAGTTGAATTGATTGGTGTGCAATGTGCAAAATTATTGCTTTGACAATGATGAACAATGGAGAATTTAATTCAACTTCTAGGCGGTGTTAAAAATTTTTAACTTCATGGATATGTTATTAGATAACTCAAAAATAGAGTTTAATATTATGAACTACTTGCATAGGAGTTAAATCAAACTGGACTTTTTTAAGAGTGTATACATGGCAAATGTTTCCTATTAAGTCCTGTAATACATTATTCATTGCACGTTGAAACATAGCAGGACCATTCTTTAAACCAAAAGGCATTCTGAAGAATTCAAAATGACCCTTGCCAGTTGAAAATGCAGTTTTATCCCTAGATTTTTTTTCTATTGGTATCTGGTGGAAACCAGATGTGAAATATTAAGATTTTCCCAAACTGTCTAAAATTTCCTCTATTTGTGGGATTGGAATTTTGTCGTCTATCGGTTTTTCATTTAATTTACGATAGCCTTACGTTTTTTTGGGACGACCCAAATCGGAGAAGAGTAGGGTCTTTTAGAGTTAAGAATTATTCCGGTATCTAGTAATTCTTGTTTTTGTTCTTCGGCATCATTTTTAAAATGATGTGGATACCTGTATGTTTTTCGTAAAAATAGGGTTTTCGTCTGTAGTAGCGATTTTGTGCTTGATAATTATTGTTGATGACAGTTTCTTTTAAGTGTGCTAACTTTTGCTTTAAGTTTTTTCATATGGAAATGCCCATGCAAGATATTTTCTATATGTCCCTTCGAAATGATTACGGTGTTAATAATCTCCCTTAATTTCACTTTATGATGACTCAACACAATATCATGAATTTTTCAATCATCAAAAACACTTATGCGACCACATTTAAATTCGATCCAAAAATGGACAGTTTCATAGGATAGTATAGTTAGATCTATATCCTTTTTGATATCGGTTGCTGATAAGTCTTTCAAATAAAGATTGTTTGAAAAAATTTAAGATGTTTTATGTCTAATGGAAGCAACTTCATTATATTTTTGTTCCGATTACTTTATTTCCATATGTGCTCTTCGTTTTAAAACTAAATTATTAATAAAATACTACAGTCCCGAGCAACTATAATGTTGTTTTTAAAACGGCTTAACCGATTTTCACTAGACAATTTTTTTATGAAGCCTGATATTTTTACTTTAAAATGAAAGCATTTTCATGAAAATTGCCTCTCCCCCATGCGTCTACAACGGTTCGCATGCGGTTTCCCATTATTAATGCTTTCGTAATGCTGTGTGTCGTTGCTTTTGCACGTAAAGATACATTAAAGATGAAATCCCTAAGCGGACACCCCCAAATGTTTGATTTATTTGTGAATATTGAATGTTTATTAGGTTAATTTTTTATAAGAATTATTTTAATATTCAAGTAAATTTCAAGACACTAAATTAACAGGAAAACTTCATATACGTGAACTACGATAAGAGAGCGCGTATGTTTCAGTATGATTTTTTTTAGTATCTAACCTTTGCCAGGACTTCACGCAACACCCTGAGCATATGGCATATCACTCCTTGAGAATAATGGAATGAACCCATCGAAACGTCGGCAACAGTTCCGATTATAAAATAAATAAATAACTAAAGTAAAAAATAAATAAATCTATTTTAATTAAAATTAAACTTAATTGAAAATAAAATATATAAATATATGGTATATACAGTACGTGGCCAAATTAATATGAACTTTTTAAAAATTAAGTATTCGGTAGAAATTTTTTAAAGAAACCACGTTTTTGTTACCTTAATTCATATCGCATTTTGTTACCTTAATAATTTAATCACATATCGTTTTGTAATGACAGACATGTCTGGTTTTCTTCCCATGATGACTGTGGTTCAATAAATGAAAAATTAGATATGTAAACATATTTTAAATAATTAAATATTACTTACACTTGAAAGTATAATAACTACACTTCTAAAAAATAATAATTTGAATATTTTTTAAGGTGTACACGAGGTTTAAACACAATATATCACAATCGATTACAAAATTGAAATGGAACAAAAACGAAAAAAATTAATATCGACAAAACCCGTAATAACGGGAAAATGTTTTTCTGTGCAAAACAAAGGGATATAAATATGTAACAAAAGTCTCCTTTGGTTTGAAAAAAAATGTACAGTAGTTAAATAAATATTTTGAAAAATATAAAGTTCATATTAATTTGGCCATGTACTATATATATATATATATATATATATATATATATATATATATACACTCACATAATATAGATATGTATAACATAATATTTCTTTTAAGGACATGGTCGAATCAAATGGAATTTCACGGAAATACGCAGACGCGAAGTTTTGTTGTAGATTTCAATACCCAGATTTTGTTTTATTTTGAAATTTGAATCATTATCCTTGTTTTACATTCAGTGGGAGGTATTTTTTGAAATTTAAGTAAATTTTTCTAGACAAGAAATTTCAAATGTCACTTTAAAAGCAAACATTTTTGGTACATTTCATGGGAAATTTCTAATGTTATATATATATATATATATATATATATATATATATATATATATATATATATATATATATATATATATATATATATATTAATTAATTATTCTAGGGTGTGATATATATATATATATATATATATATATATATATATATATATATATATATATATATATATATATATATATATATATATATATATATATATATATATATATATATATATATATATATATATATATATATATATATATATATATATATATATATATATATATATATATATATATATATAGATATCAGTTTTTGGAATTTTCTTTGTCATAGTTAGGAATAAATGGTAGAAAAAATTAAAATTTCAAATAAATCATATATGTATGATGATATTTTAAAAACAAGGTTAGGACCGTGAATTTTTTTATTATTATTACCACTATATTTTTCAGGTATATTAAAAAATTAAACTGGGTGGGCTAATATGATTTTTTTGGTTTTTTAGATTGACTGCTCTTGACTGTGAATCCAAGTTATCAATGGTTAAAAGTAATCATAGCCAGGATGGCAACCTAAGTTTGGATAATTTAAAATGTGAATACAGCGAAACATTTAGTCAAGGCGAATGTTTAATTGGAGTTCAACAACAATTGGGAGAAAGTGACCATAAAAATACACTTTTAAAAGATGAGATTACGAATGATGCTCAATTTTATAATAATAAATTTGAAAATAGTGTAGAAATTGGACAAAAGTATGAAATACAGCAACACGAAACATATCAACATCACACGGATCCTGAAATGCTATACGAAAAACGGGACGAGCGTCCAGCTGAAAAGTTTGTGCTGTTTTCTTTATTTTTTTTTCTGAATTTGTTCCAGCTAATCTTATAAATGGCTTTATTATATTCTAGGTCGAAGCCTTGCAAAGAAATTTTAGCCGCATTAAAAGTAATAAATGACTCCATATCAAAGGTTTCGAAATCAAACCAATCAAATAATTTAAAAAATGCTAATAATATTGTACAAACAGAGTGGTTCAAAATTTCTAGTGTTGTTATGGCAGATCCTCATATAGTTGAAGACTATCTTGATTGCTTTGAAGAATTTTCGAACTATTTACTTCGGTACATGGTAAATCTGAGTGATACAAACGTAAGTTATATGATAATTTGTCTATACAGCCACTCCCTGTCTTAGTCAACACAAATAATACTGTGCGATTTTTTAAAATAAATTTCAGGGAAACAGCTGCATGCATTATGCCGTATCACATGGTAATTTTGATATTGTTTCGATTTTACTTGACTCGAAAGTATGCAATGTGAATCAAGTGAATAACGCAGGATATACATCCGTGATGTTAGTCTCGCTAGCCAAATTAAAAGTATCAGCACATCGAACTGTAGTGCAACGATTATTTCAGATGTCTGATGTAAATGCCCGTGCCAAGAAACATAATCAAACAGCTCTCATGCTAGCCGTATCTCATGGTAATATTGAGATGGTCAAAATGCTATTAGAAGCTGGTGCCGACATAAATATACAGGATGATGATGGTAGTACGGCGTTGATGTGTGCCGCTGAACATGGCCGCATTGATATTGTAAAATTATTGCTTGCTCATCCCGAATGTGACTCATCGATTCAGGATATGGATGGTAGTACGGCATTAAAAATATCATTAGACGCTAGCTATCGAGATATTGGGGTACTTTTGTATGCTCACGAACATATGTCTCGATCAAAATCACCATTTACATCATTGCGAAAGAAAAATGTTACTCGTACATCAAAACGATCACCAACATCGACCCCATCATCACCGGCACCATCGATTAAATTTAATTTTGAGAGAAACTAAATCATCTCCTAAATTTTATCTTTGATTCCTTATTTTAATTCTTTTAAAGTATAGTCTACATACAGTCATTTTTTATGTGCCTTTGAATTATTTTATCGATATAACATATTATTGAAATGTTCTAAAACAAATTTTAACACTTACACGTAATTACATAAAAATAAAACATGTTAATATTAATATAATTATATAAAAATTATATTACTTGCATTTAATGTTAGGTACTATGTATAATATTAAAAATTTATGTTAGATTCTATAATATTGACAAAAGAAGAAGATAACTTACTTAAAAGGAATTTTGTTTTACTTCGAATTATTCAGATTGAAAGAAAACAACTTCAGAAAAATTGGAAACATATATGTATGACCCTTTCTTTACCAACCTTACGTATCGATGTTTTTGTGAGTTTACCTGTCTTTTGAATCAGAAAAAGTGATTTTCGAAATGGTGACTATGACCACGTTTCCATCGTCAATAGTATAATAGCAAAATAGTATAATACTATTATACTATTTTTCCCTATCGTATTTCCATCATTTGGTGTGAAGTTAAAATCGTTTTATATTTTTGGATGGGATTTTTGATAGCGAAAAATGATTAAAACCCATATTTTATGCATATTTATAATTACCTGATAAATATGGTATTACTTGAAGTAATATAAAAAATATAAAAAAACACACTACAACCGCAGTCTAAAAAAAATTAATTTGAAAAAGAATTCAAACAAGCCTATACACTGCCATGTTTGCACTGTTAAAATTACAATTTGCTACCTATTATGTTTTTGATAGCTAGTATAATGAAATATTATAATAAACTAATATACTATCAACTTCGGGTTTCCATCGTCATAGTATAATAGTATAATACTATTATGCTATTATACTATGACGATGGAAACTCAGTATTTGACTGTCGGTCTAACTATAACAGACAGTTAGACCGTCAGACACCATTTCGAAAAATACCTTTTGTCGAATAAATTTTGTCTAGTACCCTTTAAACATGGCGAAACTCAAACGTAACGCAAGCGTAAGCATTTATATATGAAACTCTTAGCAAACGTAACACCTAGGCGAAGCAAAAGCGTAACTTTTTTGTTACATCTGCCGTATGAAAATTAAAATGAAGGTGAAGTAATTTAAATGTCTTTATGTATTGGTAGTTCGCATTTTTCTTCGCATTCTCTTCACAAGTGTACCCTTTGAGACATAAAAGCGAACCGTTTTTATATAAACCGATGTGAAGTTAGCATGTAAAGTTAGCACGAAAAATTTCAAAATTTATGCACGGTAATACTTTTAATCAAAGACTTAAACTATTTTTTTTTTTGTTATGGATAGTTCTTAAAAACAGCCTTACAAAATTTAATAATAAAAAAATGTACAATAACTTATCGCAATAACCGAAATTAAAAAGTTTTACCCAAAAACAAAAAATCTTTGGTAAAGCGCTTTAGTAAAGTATTTTCAATTTCGAGAAATAAAAAATAGTATATTGTATAACAAGTGAAGAAAACGAGTCATTGCAATACAAAAGTGAAATTTGCAACCTAAGCGATAGAGAGGGCTGCAATCACTTGAGTATTGCAATTAAACGTTTTCACGCGAGTTACACACGCTATTTTCTTTACGATACAATAGACCTGTAATATTTATAAATAATTAGCAACATATAAAATAACAAAGTTTTACGGATCAACAAAACTAATAACTGAAACGTTCACAATATAATTGAAACATTTGGGTTTTTATCACAAATCGTGTGGCAATTGAGAAAACGTTGTGCAATGAAATTGCAACACTTTTGTACACAGCATCCTTTTCTTATATAATTTAAATTCCAAAATCATCAATGAAAGCATAGGTTACTTCTGATGATAAAATGACTGATAAAATGAAAATTTAATTGTTTTCATTCGAAAAAATTATTTAGCACAGAAAAAATTCAATTTTTATTTTCTCAGCCAATTAAATAAGATTTTAAATGGAATAAAGGAATAATTTTAGGATTATAGAGAAACAACTATGAAACTTGTATTTAAGACAAGCTTTAAGTAATGAGTAGAGCCAGAACATTTTCTTCTTAATGTATGATCGATTAAAAATGCATTTTAGTTTTACAAAAGTGAAATTACCTACATACATGTTTTGTATTCCTAACAATTGTCGGACATGAATTTAATTTTCAATTAAAGTAGAATCATTAATGAGCTATTTGAGAAAAAATTTGTAAATTTTGTATGGTTAGGAAGAGAGTACTATCGGTCCGTGCTGAACCTTTCCTCACATTTGTCGGACATGAATTTAATTTTCAATTAAAGTAGAATCATTAACGAGGTATTTGAGAAAATATTTGTAAATTTTGTATGGTTAGGAAGAGAGTACTAACGGTCCGTACTGGACTGTTAGGAAGAGAGTACTAACGGTCCGTGCTGGACCCTTCCTTACATTTGTCGGACATGAATTTAATTTTCGATTAAAGTAGAATAGTAGAGGAAAGTAGTTGGTTTTATCCCACCCCGAATGGTGTGAATTTTACTATGGGAAAAAAAATGACGTAAACGTCTACGTATGATTTTATACAGGTAGGATATAGTGCAACCACGATAATCAAAACTCTATATAAAATGTAAACGACTGTATGCCAATTTAGCTAATGTTCAGTCGTTCAACTGCATAATTATTTTTCGTAAGATGGCAGCACTTTAAATTTTGGAAAAGTTTTGATAAACTTTTGAAAATTGTGTGTCTTTGATAAACTTTGGGTGTGTTTCTTTGATAAACTTTGGAAAAGTGTGTGTCTTTGATAAATTGTTGAACACAAACAGAAATTATGGGAATATATTAATTTCATTTTCTTTAAGGTTTTAGCAGAAATTATGGGAATATATGTATATTCTTATACTTTCTGTATTTTGTACTTTCTGTATATTCTTATACTTTCTGATTTGACTGATTTGTCTCTTATAAGTAGAATTAAAATTTGGTTTATTATGTTCACACAGAGTGGCTCTTAATTCTCACTAGTTCCCTGTTATTGGGTGTATAAATAAGTTTTGAGGGATTTACAAAAGATGGCGTAACTAGTATTAAATCGCATCGGATAAAGCGTCATCATTTCCTTCTAAAAATCAGTATGTATCATTTCGCTGAAGTGTAAACAACATATTTTTTTTGTAGTCCGATCGCGGGAAGCGCTGCTTTTTGTTTTAATTTGAAAAAAAAAATGCAGCTGATGGAGATCGATTGCTATGTGAAGCATATGAGGAACATGCACCATAAATAAAAACATGTGAATACTATGGTTCCGGAATTTTAAAAGTGGCGATTTTGACACAGTGACAAAGAACGCGAAGGGAGGCCAGTAAAGTTTGAAGACGCTGGGTTGGAGGCGTCATTGTACCAAGATTCATGCCAAACTCAAGAGGAGCTCGCTGAAACTTTGGGAGTAACTCAACAAGCGATTCAAAGCAGTCTCAAAGCCATGGGTATGGTGCAAAAACAAGCAAATTGGTTCCTTATGAACTCAAGCCAAGAGACGTCGAACGCCGTTTTTCTACGTGCGAATCACTGCTCCAAATGTAAAATCAGAAGGGTTTTTTTTTGCATCGAATCGTGACGGAGTACGAAAAGGGGATCCACTACGACAACCCAAAGCGCAGAAAATCCTGGAGTAAGTCCGGTCATGCATCAACTTCAACAGCCAAACCGAATATTCATGGTAAAAAGCTAATGCTGTGCATCTGGTGGGATCAGTTCTGAGTGATTTACTATTAGCTGCTTCAGCTTAACGAAACCTCCAGCCTAAGAACAATTGATGCAATTAAGCCGAGCATTGAAGCTCAAACGCCCACAATATGCCAAAAGACATGACAAAGTGATCTTTCAGCACAACAACGCTCGGTCACATGTTGCAAAAGTCATCAAGGAAACTTTCGAGGCGCTCCAATGGGATATTCTACCCCGACTACGACTTGTTCACGGTGGATGACTCATGGCCTGGCCGAGCAGCACTTCACTGCTTACGAAAAAGTCAAAAAATTGGGTCGATTCTTGGATCGCCTCAAAAGACGAGGAATTTTTTCGACGCGGAATCCGTATGCTTCCTGAAAGATGGGAAAATGTCGTAGCTAACGATGGATAATACTTTGAATAAAATACATTGTACCAATTTCTCTGAATAAAGCTTTGAAGTTATAAAAAAACCTCAAAACATATGGTATTTGTAGCCCCCAATACATAT
The DNA here is from genome assembly GCA_958295665.1 of Tipula vernalis. NCBI lineage: Eukaryota > Metazoa > Arthropoda > Insecta > Diptera > Tipulidae > Tipula > Tipula vernalis. The sequence goes on from OY282561.1 coordinate 287,243, forward strand.
TATCTCAGAAACGAACCCCCCTTTGTTAAAATCATTTATAACAGTTTTGATTCTGCTCGCCTGGTACAATTAAAAAATTATTTTGAAGTTTTTGGCATTTTTCGAAGAAATTTTTCAATTCTTTTAAACTTTGTTCATTTTGAGGTAGCAGGCGAACAAACTTTAAAGCAACAGAAGACCCCCTCGATCAAGTGAGAAAATCTTCAAAAACAAATTTCAATTCTACCAGGCGAGCACATGTTCGGCCATCATTATTTTGTATTAAATATAGTACGTAACAGTGCCTAACAGAGGTGTCACCGTATATTAGAGACAATTTTGGTTTGCTCTGTGCGATCGCATAAAACAAACAAATGTATATAAGTTTGTATATGATGTGATAGCCGATGCAGTATGGTGATTCTTGTATGTGTGATGCAGTATAGTGATTATTTTCTTCGGTATGCTTATTGCGCCTATGGAATATATACGTGATGCGCTCTGTTGATGGAATAGTCCACGAAGAGTAGATATAGTGGTGAGTTCCATTCATCAGAAACGAACCCCCCTTTATTTAATTATTTATACTGCTGTGATTCCTGCTTGCCTGGTAGAATTGAATTTTGTTTTTGAGAATTTTGCCAACTTGTTCGATCGAGGATTTTCATTAGAAACAAATTTTTCTGATACCAGGAAAGCAGAATTACAAACATCATAATTTTTTTGAAAAACTGAAAAATCTTCGGGCAAAATCATCAAAAAAAAAATTCAATTCTACCAGGCAAGCAGAATCTAAAACACAAATGGTTCTGCTTACTACCTCGGCGGCTACCACATCATATACAAGTTAAATATAAATTGGTTTGTTTTATGCAATCGTGCGTTTTTTGTATTTTTATAATTTACAATGGTTACAGGATGAGAATTTAATGCGGTATCGAAAAGAAAATGGTATAGGTACATTTGAGGTAAGAATATATTTCGAAAACAGAGACATTTGTTTTGCTCTGGACGATTGCATAAAACAAACAAATTTATATTAACTTGTATATGATGTGGTAGCGGAGGTAGTAAGGCGATGGATTGGAGTGATGAAGGTCTGGAGTTCGAGTCCAAGCCCCAAGCCCAAAGTAAACTTTTATTTTTATATGAAAAAAATTGGAGATAATTCGAGAAGATTATCGGGATCGAGATCGCTGCAAAAAAAAAATTGGTAAAATTCGAATAAATTCATGTAAATAAAAAATAAAAAAATAAAATTTGTGCTTAAAAACAAAAAAAATTAAGTCAGAAGTTTCAAGAATCGAACTCCAGACCTTTCACACATCATTCCTTCATCTTACCACCCAACCGCTCATCTCTATATAATATGTACTCATTTTTTCGTTTAAATACTGATAAAATCGGACTTGGTGAAAAATCGCATAAAAATTTTTGTTATTTTACCAGGCGAACAGAATTTAAAAAATAACATAACTGTCAGCAACGTGACATTATTTTGTATCAAAGCGTACCACTTCAAGTTATGTGACACTTGAACATACAAAATAAAGTCATATTGCTGACAATTCTACCTTCTTGTAATTTCTGTTCGCCTGTTAAAATGACAAAATTTTTTTGCGATTTTTGACGAAAAAAAAAAATAAATTTTTTTTTAATTTCTGCTCACCTGGTAAATAAAAATTAACTTTTTTTAATTAAAAAGGGCATAGCAACCACCCAAAGAAAATTTGAATTTTTTTAATACAAACAAAAAATCATTCAGCTGCGAGGATCGAACTCGAGATCTCAATCGTTTCAGAGCAAGAGACTTACTCAATCGTAAGAGAGCAGATGAAAACCATTGAGATATCGAGTTCGATCCTCGCAGCTTAAGGATTTTTTTTTTGTATTAAAAAGCTCCAAATTTTCTATTTACCCGTTGCTATTGAGTTATGATTGCCTTTTTAATTAAAAAAGTTAATTTTTATTTACCAGGTGAGCAGAAATTAAAAAAAAAATTATTTGTTTTTTTTCGTCAAAAATCGCAAAATTTTTTTGTCATTTTAACAGGCGAACAGAAATTACAAGAAGGTAGAATTGTCAGCAATATGACTTTATTTTGTATGTTCAAGTGTCACATAACTTGAAGTGGCACGCTTTGATACAAAATAATGTCACGTTGCTGACAGTTATGTTATTTTTTAAATTCTGTTCGCCTGGTAAAATAACAAAAATTTTTATGCGATTTTTCACCAAGTCCGATTTTATCAGTATTTAAACGAAAAAATGAGTACATATTATATAGAGATGAGTGGTTGGATGGTAAGATGAAGGAATGATGTGTGAAAGGTTTGGAGTTCTTCGATTCTTGAAACTTCCGACTTTTTCTTTTTTTTTTTTTTTAAGCAAAAATTTGATTTTTTTTTTAATTCCAAGAATTTATTCGAATTTGACAATTTTTTTTGTGGCGATCCCGATCTTCTCATCTCGGATCGAATTTCCCGTTCTTCTTTCTCGGATCTACTCGGATTCATATATTAATCATCTAAAAATAAATATTTGCGTTGATTTTGTGCTTGGACTCGAACTCCGTCCGAACCTTCATCACTCCACTCCATCACCTTACTGTCTCGGTTTTTTTTTTTTCAATAGATTCTTTATTTTGAGCTTTAATATTTACATCATTGTTGACAAAAGAATATTACAAGAAATTTCAAGATCTATTTTACAGTTTTGATGGCCTCTGATCTCAATGGATTCTCAGGCCCGATATATATTCCTGATTATGAATTTTTTTTATAAGTCTGAATCCTTTAATGCTTAACATATAATATTTTAATATTTTTTTTTTGTGTTGTTGGCATAAAATTTCGAGAATTTTGCAGGGTCAAACCCCTTCTCATTCGATCTTCTGGCTACATGATAAATTAATGGGATTTGATTTTCGTCTTGGATGTATACAAGTTGATCTAGTAGGATGAATGCCTCTGGCCCTGGATTATTTTTTGTTAGTATATTATTTTTTAGTATTTTCTCGTCAGTTAAATATGGACCGTAGATTAAAGAGTTTGTCATGTGGGATGTGGATCTATGGATATGGTTTCGGATTAGATTGATTATATGGATGTCTATTCTATCGGATTTGTATTTATCGTACTGTGTTTGATTGGATATATAGTGGAGATAACTTGTTTCGGCTTTACGGAATGCTCCTCTACAATGTCGTATGCATCTCCGTTCGAATAATCTTAGTTTTTCCATGAAGGTTGGACTCATATTGTACCATATTGGGCATCCATATTGTAACGGAATACTAAATTTTAGTACTTGTTAGACATAAACGATATCAATGGCATGGGAAGTAAGGTCATCTTAGCCCTCAGCTCAGTTCGGAGAGGTTTTATTCTATGTCGTGGGCTTTATTGTGTTCCCATGAGTTCAATTGCTGGATTGATGACGAAAACAACAAAAAAAAATAATTTTAATTCGACGTTTGACGACTCCTGCACCCCTACTTACCTGACCGCAGCACACACACCACGCGACTTGATTCAACGCATCTTCACCGTTGTCTCATAAACTATAATATTAATAATAATAGAAGAAAAAAAATAAACTGACTTGGTATTAGAAATTCATACATAAATGATATATTTCAGTTACCAATAATAAACGTTTAATTGCAAAAAAAAAAGGAAAATTAGATAAGAAAATTTAGCCCAACCCCTATGTACGCGTACTGTACCTAAGATCCTAATACTTAACACTAGTTTTGACTTAATTAGAAGAAAACTTAAATAATAATATAATAAAAATAATGATAATAATAAAAGTATAAGTTTTTACAAAATAAATAGAAATTTTTACTCATCGAATTCGTATGATAATTTTGCAGTATCCACAATGATGAAGGTTGGAGAGATCTGCTTCGTTGATGATGACATTTTTATTATTCGTATTTGTTGCTGTAGTATGTATACCATATATTAACGGGTAACGCAAGCAATATATCGACAATTGTAGGTTACTTATTTTAATTAATATCTTTTAATTTGATGAATTAAATAATTCATCATTATTTATTAGCACTTTATGTAAATGTTCTTATTTCACTTTTAATTATAGGTATTATATAGATATTTTATAATTCAGTTTTTATATACGTATTTTAATTAGGTATAATTGATTATCGGAAAATGATCGAAAAAAAAAAAAATGATTACTGTTAAATATGCGTTTTGTGTCATTTAAATCCGTTGTTGAAGGTACGTTACACAAATTTTAGAACGACCTTCCACGTGGGTAGAGAAAACCATCCAACAAATTTACTGATTTGTTACACGAATGGCTAACAATTATCACTTCTAAACAATTCAAATTTTAGAACAATACATATAAATTCTAAATAAAAATGTTCACAAATTACGTAACTTTATATAATTTTTAGTTTATTTTGCTAATAACGCAAATCACTGGTAACTGAATTGCCAAAATTTGTGCACATCAATTCAAACTAGTCACCAATGTATTACCGTATACAACATAATTATGTGTATACCAAACAAAATTAGATAACGTGAATAACTGTTTCACTTTCGGAATTTATATCCCAAATTGTCTATTTTAAAACGTCTTAGCTTGAATCTTTATTTCAAATCACTATCCAAAACGATATCAAGACTCAAGAAAAAAATAAATAATAACACTATCGTCCATCCGATTTATTTCACAGCATATTCTCAACTGGCTAACAAAAAAAAATTTTGTCTCCTTCAAAAACGAAAACGATCAATCTCATCATCAACCATACAAAGGGGAAATCGACTATCGATCACAAATGTATTTATAAAGCGATCATTACACAGCTACGAAGGGCAGTACTTGTAACGCGTGAATACGTTACAATATGTTAAAATTGGTATGATTATTGTTTGGTAACAGATTGTTTTAACATTTTCGTCAATGAACTTGGAGTAAAAGATTTTCTGGTTGCTTATGAAGAGCTTTCTGGCTTTTATTAGTTGCTTATTTATATGTTCATTTAAATAGCAAAACCGGTCGATGTTTATCCCCAGATATTTTACCAAGAGTTTTTGTTCAATTACGGTGTTGTTGATTTTTATTGAAAGTTCTTTGTTGTGGTTTCTTGTGTCATAATTAGCATGTTGCATGGGTTTTCGAAACAATATGGTTTCACATTTACTTATATTGATTTTGATTCGCCCCGTGTGCAAGTAATCGCTAGTAAAATTTATTGTTCCTTGAAGATTATTTTGTATGTTGTTTATCTTGGAATTGGCGCTATAAATTATGAGGTCATCAGAGTAACCAATAGTTTGAATCTGTTCTGAGTTTAAGTTATCAGTCGCTATTAAATCTTTGGTGTAAAGGTTGAACAGGAAGGGTGCAGTAATTGAGCCTTGTTGCAAACCGTTGTGTATGTTGAATTGTAAGTTGGATGATTCGTTCCCATTTGTGGTTATGAATTTCCTATTGTATAACATTTCGTACAGTATCTCTATTAGTTCCGTTTGAAACTTCATTTTATGTAACTTGTATAAAAGTCCATCTAGCCAGACAGATTCAAATGCTTTCTCCAAATCTATCATAATTGCGCCTGTGCATATTTTTGAATTTAGTTTATGGCACACGTCCGAATTGAGTTTGGAAATTGCGTGGATTGTTGAGTGACCATATCTGAATCCGAATTGGTTGTCCGGGATAAGGCTATTGTTGGTTGTATGTGTTAATATTTGGTTGTAAATGATAACTTCATAGATTTTACTTAGATTGGATAGAAGGCTGATAGGTCTGTAATTTTCCGGATTTAGAGGGTTTTTATTTTTTTTTTTTAAATTGGATAAATTTTAGCGGTTTTCCAGTAATTCGGGAATGACCTATTATTTAGCAGATTGTTAAATAAGGTGCACAATTCTGAAATTATTTCCTCTGGTAGGTGTTTAAGTATGATGTTGGGAATGTTGTCTAGCCCAAAGGATTTTTTTGTGTTGATGCAGTTTATGATCCCTCTTAATTCTGTTGAATTAATGAAGTAATTTTGATCTGTAGGGTGCTGCGGTGACATTGCTTGATTGTTTGAATTAAATTCTATTACAGTTGTGTGGTTGGTTTTATCGTGTAGATGTTTATTTTTTAATGGTTGTATGGTTTATGAAACTATTCTTTCGTGTGCTGTTTTCCCCAATGCTGGGTTATGAATCGTGCGCTTTTCAATATAATGTCCTAATATGTTTAGGTTTTGTATGTTATTGAAGCAGCTAAAAGTCGCACCTGATTTAGGGAGACTCGTCCAATCCATATTTAGTTTGCTCATTTGTTCTGTGTCGCTTTCTGCGATATCCAGTCGATTTATATTCTTTTCCGTTTTCGTTTTAGTGACTCTTTTGATATCGGCAAACATTTTGTGTCCCGGTTTTATGGATTGTAGTTTGTGTTTCCAGGTGCATATTAACTTCTATTTTAATATTTTGGGCTATAAGTTCGTTGGTTCGATTAATTTCTGCTTTCAAAGTTATTTTCTGTTGGGGTGTTATGGTGCCATTCCTTTTAAGCCGTTTGATACAAGTAATAACTCTACTCTTATATTTGTATAGTGATTCTATTATTTTGTTTGTGTAACATTCCATGTGGTTTTTCTTTCTGATTTTTTAAGCTATCCTACTTATATTTTGTGTGATTAACACCCTTATTATGGTTCTCACCTCACCGACGAGTCGCCGTGACTCGGAAAGTCATGCGAGTTCAATTTTGGTATTATGGTTCTCGCTTTTATTTTGGCGAGAGCTGTGCGCTGTCGATATGCGTTGTTAAGTTGGTAGCACTGTTTATCTTTGCATTTTTGACAGTTCTGTCAGTTGAGTTTTGAGATTTGATGTGTCTATTAATTTTAATTATTATTGTGATTTTAAAATAAAGCGTATTATTTTATAAACTTCTAAAAAATAAGTTGATCGATTCATAATCATGCTAAGCAGTATTGATTTTTTTTTTCTGATGATGTTGAAGAGGAAAACGTCGTAAACGTCGCCCAGATTAGAAGATCTTTAAGAGATAATTCCAATCCATTTACACTACCCAATGACAAGTAAGTTTCTTACGATCAAAATAATTATAAAGTTATATATTGTAATAAACAACATACATATGAATCTGTTAACATTTTAGGTTTATCAGGAATTTCCGGTTAAACAAGCAAGCATTTCAGCATTTCCTCGACGAGCTCGGTAATAAATTTCTGCCTGCCGTTCGCACATCGTCCATACCACCGATTCTCAAATGTTGCGCTGCTCTTAGGTTTTTCGCAACCGGAAGTTATCAGCAGAATGTTGGAAGTGATTTTAATATCGGTATAGCGCAGCCAACAATTTCTATGGTCATCAAAGAAGTAGTTGATTTAATGGAGCTTTATGTTTGTGACAAATGGATTGTTGGAATGAACACTACGAAGAAACTCGAGTGTAAAATGTATTTTATGTCAAAACACAAAATACCTGGAGTCGTGGGTTGTGTAGATGGTACTCACATAAGGATTATCGCACCCAGCAGAGATCAGCGCCACTTATATTATAATAGAAAAGGATATTATAGCTTGAACGTAATGATAGTAAGTAACTGGAATTCCATATATTTAGTTAAACCAATATTTTGTTATGTATTTCATATCTCTTTTATGTCTTAGATTTGTGACCACAATCTCGTCATCCGTTGCGTCGATTCTAGACATCCTGGTGCAAACCACGACTCTTTTGTGTGGAACCACAGTCTTGTAAATACAAGTATGGCTCAAAATTATAACGGAAATTCCAATAGCAGGCTTCTTGGTAAGTTATCTTAATATAAAATGAATATCATGTAAATTACTCACAGGTCAAATTATTTTAAGGTGATTCGGGGTATACATTACTGCCCTACTTAATAACACCTTTTAGGCAAGCCGTTGAAGAAAGCCGTGAAGTAAAATTCAACAAAGTGCACTGCTCTGCGAGAAACATTGTGGAAAGAACCATAGGTGTACTCAAATCTCGGTTTCGTTGCTTGCTTGGGGCCAGGGAGCTCCATTACCAACCAAATAAAGCGAAGCAAATAGTGAACGCGTGTTGCGCACTACATAATATATGTAGATATTATAATGTTCACTCTCCAGAAGACGAAAATGTTGATAGTGGCAACTTAGACAATGAAATGAATCCAGAGCCATTTGAGGCGAATACCAATTTGTTGCAAGAGGGGCAGAGAATACGAAACGAGATTATGAATAGTTTATAGTGTATGTATTTAATAATATTAAGTTTAAAAATGGTATAGTAAATAAAATTTAAAATTAATCACATAAAATAAATTCAATTCAGTCATTTTAAATTCATAGTTTTGTATCACAAATAAAATATGTATGTAATTATAAAAAATCACAATTTTTTGTATATTATTTATAGCTCATTCTTCAGAATCGCTGGAAGAGCCAGAATCGCATTGGTTAATGCCCATTTTTTTTCCTCTAACGCCAACTTCCGCTTTTTAAGTTTTAATTTTTCTACGATCTTATTTTGTTTGTAAATTTCATTTCTCTGCTGTCTTACAGATTCGTCTTGTAAAAACTGTAATTTTTTTTCTTTAAGTTCATAATTTTTTTTTGAAAAATACTGTAGATTGTATGTATTTTTTTCTATTTTCTTTAAAAGTGTAATTATTTCAGCTTGGTGGTTAATTTGTGTTTGTAATAAGTTCAATCGTTATCTATCTGTATCGGTGGTTGACGGTTTTGGTTTCTGTCTATTACTTGTATTATTATTACTTTGACTGTTTTGAAGTTCTACCAAATTATCACGTTCCACGATATTCTCATTTTCATCCAAAATATTTTCGATTGAACGCAACACTGATAATGATGGGTTTGATGTTGAAGCTAACACATTGGAATTTATTTCAACCTGCATTTCAGAATTTATTGTTGTTGTGCTTCTACCCATTCCAAAAGCAATTCCGCTGGGAGCTGCAGATTTACTTAAATTAATAAGTGAATCCACCTGTTGTTCGAGAGGGCTTAAGGAAACTTGCGAGTTCGGGCCACCTCCAGTTGAAACAACTTCTCCTTTGTTTATGGCTATTTTTTGCTTTACGTTCCTTTTAAAGTCATTCCAAACCTATATGATGTGTAAACAAATAATGAAATAATACTAACAATAACACAAAATTTTTATAAAACTTGCCTTTCTCCATTTTGTCGATTCTTTTACGGGGGGTCCTAAACAATTTAAAATAACGGCTAACTCTTTCCAAAATTCATTCACTGATAGTTTGGTTTTCCCCACATCTGGAAAACCTCTTGCAATGTCGGGATTTTGTTCAATTTTTCAACCAATTTTGCAAATTGGTTGTGGTTTGTAATTTTTATTTTTTGCCTACAAATATGTAAAACAAAAATAATTATTTATAAAAAATAACAATAAAATAAAAAAAATTACATACCGCGTATTTTTGACGTCCATCTTGCTTTGTTGCTCTAAGAAAAATAATAATTTACTATGAAGTCACTCAAAAATTGTCGGTGAGCATTTTTGACATTAGACTCACTCACTGCGAGAACCATAATACCAAATTTTAAATTTGGCGAGTAAAGTCGCCGAGTGACTCAAATGTGAGAACCATAATAGGGGCATAATTCTGTGATTTGCTTAATGTGTGTTTCTAATTATGTATCATCTAAATTTCGATCGATCGGAATTATGTATTCCTGGTCTACTTCTCTTAAGTGTTTCTTGTATAGTTTTAGCAGTCTCTTTTTCCATGTGCTCCAATCTGTATTAACGAAATTACATCTTGTGTCGTTTACTTCCTTAGGAATAATAGTTTCACCAAGTCCTATGTTACTACATTTGATTTCAATGGCTTTGTGATCGCTCTCGTAAAAGTGGGCAGGGATTTGCCCTGCGTCGTTCGTGTGTACGTTGATTCGATTATCCATTATAGCTAGGTCTAGATAATTTCCAGATCGTACAAATGTAGGGGCCTCTGCACTATATAATTTTGTCCTGTATGTAATTGCTTTTTCAGCCATCCACTTAGTGAGTTTAATTCCTCTGGTATTATTCATTTTATTACCCCAGTTAATATGTCGAGCATTTATGTCCCCCGCTAGTACGTAGTAGTTTTTGGGGTTAGCAAGGTCTAACATTTCAAATAATTGTGTCCAGTTCTTTTCGAATTGAGCATCTATTGTTGTGTTGTTGTTGCTTGAGCAATATATTGAAATAATATAAAGTTGATCGTGATGTTCTAAATTTAATTTTACTATGGTCGATTCTATTCCGGTGCTGTTTTGTAATTTGTCTATTTTTATGTGTTTGTATTTCAATTTTGCATCTATTAATATTGCTGTACCTCCTCCTTTTTTTGAATTTGGCCTGTCTTGCCTTATTATATTGTACTTTTGGAATTCCAAGTTATGTTTAAAATTCAGTTTGGTTTCATTAAGTAGCATTATGTCCGGGTTATGGTTTTTTAAAAATTGTAATAAATTTAATCTTCTCTGTATACTAACTATGGAATTTACATTTAGCGCTATGATTTTAAGGTTTTTCATAATAATTGATTGATGAGATTTAATATTTGTGCTAGTTGTTCACTTTGCTGTTTAATTGTTTGCTCCATTCTTTCCATTTTGGCAGCCACATTTGGGTGTATTTCGCTGTCGGGTTTGTCGTTATTTTTCAATATGTTGGCAAACGTTCCATTCTCTTGACTGACAAATGTAGTTTTTGATACTGGTATTAAACGTGGTTTGTTTGACCTTTTCTCGGCAATTTTTTGCTTCAGTCGCAGGAGTGTGCTTTGATATACCGGGCATCCTTTGAACGATGCTGGATGACCGGTTTTTTTTTACAATTTATGCAGTAGATTTTATCTATTTCTATTTTAGACTTTATACTACAATCACCAGGGTTATGTTGTTGCGAACATTTCACACATCTGTATATTAGGTTACAATTAGCCGCTGCATGGCCAAACCTTTGGCATTTTCTGCATTGCATTAATTGATCACGTTTTTTAAGCGGTTCCCAAGTTATCCGCTGATAATTTATTGTTCTGATTTTTAATAGGTTTGTCATATTTGTATTGAGCTCTAGATGCACAATATATATTGGTAGTTTGCTTCCGTTTTTAATTGCCATTTGAGTTTTGAGTTGTGTGATTTTATTTATTTTCACCTCGTCTTGCTCTTCAATTTCCTTTTTTAATTCGATCAGATCCTCCTCCTCTGTTAGTCATTTTAACACCATAATTTTTGGTTTCATGCCGTTAGGCGTGTATGTGAAGAAGCTAGTCTTTGCTTCTGTTAGTTGTTCTTTCACTTTATTGAATTCTTCTAGGCTTTCCAATCTAACTGAATGTTTTTCTTTGCTTACTCTAGTTATTTCGAAGTTATTACTGCATTTTAATTCTTTTACTAACTTTATGGTTTCTTTAACTGCTTGGTCATGTATATGGATAGGTGGGGGTTTTCCGTTTTTTTTTGACACCGTATGTTGTTCTTTATTACTATTTGTTTTCGTTGCTGGCAATGGACGTTCAATATTAAAGTTGTTTCCGTCGGAAAAGTTATTACTTGTGTTATGCCCCATGTTTTCATTTTCTGATTGATCCTCTAACTCCATTAATGGTGTGTATCTATTTTGGGATATAACCGATTCTTCACCTTCGTTGATATTTGCACTATTTGTAATTCCAATTTTTACTAAGGTTTCTTCCATTTTGGCTATCCTTGCTCTTAAATTATTGTTTTCCATTTGCAGACGTTTTAATTTGGTTTGATTGCTCTGCTCTGCTGAGATCAGATTAGGAGGCACTTTTAGCTGTCTTCGTAACATATTGGGATTTGACGAGTTGTCATCCTCTGATAATTTTATTTTTTTCGCGTTAGCATCGATTTGCGTGTTTTGTAAATTTGTTTCATTTGTTGTATTCATATTTGTGAAAATTCTGTTATTATTGTTTATGGTTAAGTCATCGTAATGTTTATAATTACTGCTACTACCAATGTTTTCACTGTTATATGACCACTGGTTTAGCGCCAGCCTGGCCGCTATTCCGGTGTTTTTACCGCTATTACTCACTTAAATTCTATTGTTTTACTTATAAATTCACTGTCTATAATTACAATTACCACCACACTTTTAATACACTAATTGATTGTCTATCACTAATCATTTATATAGTTTATAATTAGTTAATATATTTTTTTTATAGAACACTACATATTTTAATTAAATAACTAAATAACTTTTGAATTTAAAATTTTAAATTTAGAATTTTGATTTGAACTCGGAACACTATACACGATGTGAACTCTACCGCTCTTACCAATCGACTGCCTTACTGTCTCGGCTATCAGATCATATACTAATTAAGATAAATTTGTTTGTTTTCTGCAATCGTTCAGAGCAAATTAAATGTGTCTCTACACAAAACACAAAAGTATAAGAAAGATTATACCGAAATAAAATGTTAAGCCGGTGCGAACCTAGCGCCGCTCTTTAAATATGGTTTTCTGGTACTAACATTAGGTGTCTAGTAAGGGAAACAAATTCATTTACATATGATATGAAATTTTGTATTTTAAATGGGGTATATATTCCCTTCACTGTAAAGCATATTCTCAATTTCTCAAGTATTTTTCATTCGTTTTGACTTCGTTTTTGTATTTTCGTAATTAAGTACATACATAACATACAAGCCAAACAGTACAAACACGTAAGATATAAAAAAGTACGTTAAGGCGTAGTATTAGTGATGCATATAAATAAATCAGAAAGTATATATACACAAAACATATAAGTATAGGTGATAAATTCATAATAAATATAGTGTACATTTTTTTGATAGGATCTGTGTAAGGAGCGAACGAGACGGCTTGTATAAACATTTTTGTTGGTTTATATATATATATATATATATATATATATATATATATATATATATATATATATATATATATATATATATATATATATATACATATAGCTTAGCCATTCCATTAGCCACATTTGCTATGGAGAAGAGAAAGAAAACGTTTCTACATAGTTTTGTTTATGTTGATTTTTTATACACACATATTATAGTATGCACAATTGCATAACACAATATATACTTTTAAATAGATTTTTTCTGCATCGAACTATTTAATTTATGAATAAAGGAATTGAAAACGTAGAAAATATTTCATTCATGGTTTTATCTAATTTTGTGCTACTTCTAAGAAATTTTATTTATTTTTCCTTGCATTCAAAAATATTCAAATAGTTTGTGCAGGCTAAACTTGTATTACAGCGTAACCCAATCCTATGAAATTAAAAATAGATCAAATAATAATTTTTTAAGATTGTTTTTATTTTAAATAAATAAATAATCTAAGCTTTTTATTTCAATACAATCTAAAAATGAAAGTTTAAAAAATCACAAAATTTTGATTTTCAAAACGAATAAAAAATAAAAACATTTATTTTAGAAATTTGTGTAAAATGCATTTTGTGAAGTAAAATTCAGATCATCAGTTGCTTTTTATTTACTCAATAAGAAGTAAATAAAAGCAACTGATGATGCGAATTTTTGTTCACGATATGCACTATGCATAAATTTTTAAAATATGTAAATGTTTTTACATATTTTGTAAACCAAAATTTGGTGGTTTTTTAAACTTTCATTTTTAAATTGTGTGTGATTTACGGCATTCCTAAATTAAAAAAGGGTTTGAAATTCAAAATCATTTTGGAAAATAATCAATACAATTTGTATTAAATTTTTATTCTAGAGAAAAGTATAGATGATATAGTCCAGTTAATCTGTAAAAAAGGTTAAAAATGAGAAATCGATTAGTTCGGAACACCCTTAAAATGGGAAAACACTCTTCATTTCTACCTACTCTTTAATTATTTTACAAATTGTTAACTTTTTCAACATAGCATTTTTATTTAACTAGACCAAATATGAAATGTTCAACTTCTGGTGGAAACAATGAGCTTTCCAGGTTAAACATGAAAAAAACGATTTTTTTGCTAATTTACTTATTTTATTTGTTTAAATTTTTAATTCAATTATTTCTTTCGGTTATTTAACCAAATATAATTATTGAACAATTAAATTAACAATTTTCAGTTCATTTTAACATTTAAAATTAAGACAATTAGTTTTAGATTAATTTGAAAAAAAAAAAACAAATATTATAAAATTAAATATTTAATTAAATAGTTAAAATAGTTTTTATGCATACTATATTAAATAATATTATAATATATTTAAAATATTTGTAGTTAATAATTAAAATAGGTATAATTTAAATAGTTGAACAAAGATTTCTATCGGTTTGTAATATTACAATACTTTTATTACGAAGAGCGAAATTATCAAGAATTTTGCAAGTTCAGTTTCGATCTGAATGAGAGTTATGAAAAATTTAATTTTTTTTTTCCATCTCATGCTATAGCGACTTAATTGTTAATTGCAGATACATTTATTAGTACATTAATACAAAACAAAAACATAGCCAATACCAAACAGCCAACGCTTTTTGGGCACATTTTTGTTGGAAATGGGGTGATTTCGAATTCCGAGTTTTAACTTAAGCGACAAGTTTTCAATAATATTTAAGCCCGGTGATGTGTGGTATTTTCATAACTTCGAGACAATTATACAAAAGTCATTATTGGACGGTATAAGATGAACGTATCGGATTGTTCTCCTGATAAATTTCGAAACAATCTTTAATTCCAAGCTTTTTAACACTCCAAGGGTTAAATAGCTTGGAATCAAAATTTCCTTGAGAAATCGGTCCATGTTTCCAACTGATATATACCCCCACGCCATTTCATTATGCCCACATTCATGTTTCACTACATATTTTACAGAACTATATTTTCGGCCGAATTCAGTTATTGATGCCAATCGATAACTAATAATAAACTTTATCACTAAAATTAACAAAAATAATTTATATAATTAGATAGAACTAGATTAAGAAACGCTTAAGAAGAATAGTTTTCAATTTTGGTGCAGAATATAATATTTTCAAAATTTTTACATCGATTTTCCCAAAATGCCTTTTCTCTCGTTATGTAAATCAAGTTACGTACGGCAGCGTTGAATTGATTGAATATTATTTCATCATTCATAGTAATTATAATGCTGAGTAGTACACCTTATCCGTGTTTTTTTATATTATTGTTATGAATAAGTTGTTTTTATCTCGCGTTTCTGCCATGGAAATTTGCACCTCGTGAAAGACCTCGCACGGTCTCGGCGTGAACTTTTCAGCCATACAGATTTTTCTAACTCAACTCATACGAAATTACGAATTTCGTTAATATACAATATGTATTTTTATATTTTTAAATGCTGCGAGTTGGTTGAAGAAAATGTCAACTCATGAATTTTAAATTTTGTAATGATTACATTTCCTTAAATGCATTTCCAGAATTTCAATTGAAACATTAATTTAGGTATGCAGAGATTTATCCCTAGGATAACAGCTTCAAGTACAAAAAAGGAAACATGGCATAATAATGACTTTATAAATCTAAAAATAGAAGGGGCAAGGCTCACAAAAAATATAAATTACACCCTAATTGCGTAAGAAGTATATATGGGCTTATCCATTACTTTTTAAAAAAACCGGGCGCATGCATTTTACTGCATTCACCGATTTATCTGTAACTTTTTTCCAGAAAATTAGTCGACGAAAAATGGATTTTCCCAAAATTTGACCCCTTCCTGGCCCACACTTCTCTATAGCTATGATTTTTTGAAGTTAAGAAATTGAGTGATTTTAGGCTAATAGATAGGTAACCATTCTACTTTGGTTGCTTTGTTTTTAAAGTTATAGGCCTCATTCTCTCCGTTTTCTCGCCCCACTACGTTATAATTTTTTTAAAACACCTAATAGCTCGTTAAAATAAAATCAGGAGTAGTAACGTACGTTTTAATTCAGTATTTCACAAATATCTCAGCTTCTGTTTATCATATTAAAAAAAAAGTTTGTACTACTTTATTTATTATGAGTTTGCCTTTATATCTAACATTTTTAAAATTATAAGTAGGGGTAAGTTTAGTAGTAGATACAAGTTAATTTGCACCTTTTTTCATCAAGGAGATCACAACTGTGAATTTTTAACAGTGTTGAACCTACTATTGAGCTTTTCCTTATGCTTCTGAATTTTGTTATGATCTATATAAAATCAAAATTGATCTGAGAGATTTTAATTTGTTTACTGTAATATTAAGTTAAAAATGTTTGATTTAAAGGCAAACTCAAAATAAATAAAGTAGTACATACTTTTTTTTAACATGATAAACAGAAGCTGAGATATTTGTGAAATACAGAATTAAAACGTGCGTTACTACCCCTGATTTTTTTTAACGAGTCATTAGGTGTTTTAAAAAATTATAACGCAGTTAGGATCTCAATATCCAAATAAGTATTTCATGAGGTGTTGTGAGGATAAAACGATGAGCTTCCTTCCAAAAGCTAGTGTCGTTCGAAGTAAAACGAGAAAAGTTACAGAGGTGTGAATATTACGATTCCCGAAAAATTGGGTGCATTGAAACGCTTGTACCCAACTTTAAAAGTGTTTGAAAAAATTAAATGTGGTTTAAAAATTTGTAAAGGTCATGAAAACATGAAAAAACTGAGTCTATGTATTTTAGTAGAAATTCACTGATTTAGCGAAAATTTTAAAATATGCCATTTTTTAAGAAAATATGATTGTACCTTTTGGTGTCGCATTTAGCCCATATTAAATATGAGGCTGAAACTGACTTCAAATGAAAGTTCAATAAAAAACGAAGAGAATGATGCCTATAACATTAAAATAAACCAACCTAAGTAAAATGGTTACCTATCGAGAATAGCCTAAAATCGCTCAATTTCTTAACTTCCAAAAAGTATTACTCGTGGAGGGGGAGAGGAGGGGCGCTGGAAAGAGCCAAATTTTGGGAAACCCTATTAAAGAATATATATATATATATATATATATATATATATATATATATATATATATATATATATATATATATATATATATATATATATATATATATATATATATATATATATATATATATATATATATATATATATATATATATATATATATATATATATATATATATATATATATATATATATATATATATATATATATATATATATATATATATATATATATATATATATATATATATATATATATATATATATATATATATATATATATATATATATATATATATTTATATATATATATATATATATATATATATATGTATATATATATATACTACCTTGATCAACAAGTTCTCTGAATAACCATCGTGTGGCGCATCGAGTTCTGTTTTTTTGTTAAGTTGGTACATCTGTTGTTGATATTCCCTCTAAATCTTAGCGTCATAGCTTGACATTCCTTCATCTTTCTTGTGGATGTCTTGTCTTTTCTCTTTAACTTAAGTGTTGAAACAGGAGTTTTTCCTGGAACCTTGAAAAGAGCTGTTGTTGTCCCCATATTTAAGAAAAATGATAAAACTTGTGTAAATAACTACCAACCAATATCACTTCTTTCAATCTTCTCTAAAATTTTTGAAAAGGCTATGAAGAACAGGATTGTTGATTTTTTGGATCAAAACGAATTTCTCTCTCCGAAACAATTTGGATTTCGTAACAATAAAAATACTGAACAAGCGATTTTAGAATTTCTGGAACAGATAAGTGGCAGCATTGATCGAGGACTTAAGGCTTCAGCAATGTTTGTTGACCTAACCAAAGCCTTTGATAGAGTTGATCATACAATTCTTCGGTTAAAACTAAATCGTTGCGGTTTTCGTGGAATGTTACACAAGTGGCTTTCTGATTATCTAAGTGACCGAACTCAAGTTGTCCGCGTCAACAATATTTTGAGTAAGGAGCGTTATATTAGGGTTGGAGTTCCTCAAGGTTCAGTGTTGGGGCCGCTACTCTTTCTTGTTTACATAAATGGAATCTTCAACCAGAATTTTTCTGGTACCCTCACTGCGTATGCGGATGATCTTTCATTTGTTTATGCTGGCCTCAACCATCATGCGAACCTTACTATTATTGACAAGGATTTGGTTATGTTAGCGATTTGGTTGGGAGCCCATAATTTGATTTTGAGCGACAAGACAAAAGTTATGCATTTCAGGGAATGCCAGAGATCCCAAACACCGATTATCTATCACGCATTTGGCTGTAATAACAGTCCAATTTGTATCCCTAATGGTTGCTTCACCATAAGCTCGGTATGTGAAATTAGATATTTGGGAGTTATGATTGATAGTAACCTAAACTGGAAGGCCCACATTTAAGGCCTTAAGTCGAGAATTCTTTTGGTTTCCAGGAAAATGTATGTTTTACGATTATACTGTCCGTTATATCTTCTGAAATTGGTCTATTTTGCCCTAGTTGATTCTATCCTCCTGTATGGTTTAGCATGTTGGGGTGGTGCTTGTAAAACTCTTTTACATCCTCTGTACGTTCGACAGAAGCATGTTTTGCGGCTAATGACGTTTAAATCATTGCAGACACCATCATGGCCTATATTTCAGGAGCTGGATATAATGCCTTTACAACACATGTATGTTTTCAAGGTCTTAAAGCTTTTTTACATCATCAGCGGGAACAACTTTGTCAACTATTCAGTTTATAATCTTCGTTTAAATTTCAAATTTATAAAGTTAGTCCCCAATGTTAATTTAGAGTTTCGTAAACGTTACTTCAGTGTGGCTTCAGCAATAATCTTTAACAACTTACCATTGGAAATTCGAGTGTGCAGCAGCTTCTCCGCTTTCTCCAAAGCTCTCAAAAATTGGTTGAAACTAAACAAAGCAATTGAGCATCTATTTTTTGTATTATTATAGTTTTGTCTTTTATTTTATTTGTATTACTTTTACTTTTTAAATTTTTTAAATTTTGTAAATTATTATTGCGTTAACTTTGACTTTTTTGTTAAATTTTTTGTAATATTATTAGAGAGAACCATTGTACCTGACACACGTTTCTTTGAAACTAAAGGTGCAATTATCTTACCAATTACTTATTATTTATTGTAACTTTGTTTTAAACGTTTTAATAAAATTGGTAATGAAAAAAAAAAAAAAAAAAAAAAAAAAAAATTTGCAAAAGTTACGTAGTCAAGAGTACATCTACTCTGTGTGTGTTGGCGATTTTTCCATTATTTCCTCTCGACTGCTGAAACGCGTTCCCCGTAATGGTTTTTTAACTCGATTGAACAGAAAGAAGTCACAGGGAGCCAAATCAGGTGAATACGGTGGCTGTTGGATGGTATTTGTTGCATTTTTCGTCAAAAAATTACGAATAATGATGGCACTGTGCGACGATGCGTTATCATGGTGCAAAATCCACGAGTTTTCTGCCCACAATTCTGGTCTCTTTCGGCAAATTGCTTCACGCAAACGTCTCATAACGCCCAAATAATACTCTTTGTTTACGGTCTGGCCTTCTGGCAAAAATTCATGATGCACTACACCGTTGTAATCCATGAAAACCGTGAGCATTGCCTTCTTTTTTGACTGAAAACGACGTGTTTTTTTTTTTGGTGAACGCCATTCACCTGCCTGATGTCTGGATTGCGTGTCGTACTCATAAACCCACGTCTCGTCTCCAATAATGATCCTTTTGATGAATGTGGGATCGGATTCAGCCTCGCAAATCAATTGTAAATAATTTCTAAAATTGTAAATAATCGCCAACACACACAGAGATAGATGTACTCTTGACTACGTACCTTTTGCAAATGTCAAGCTATTAGAGATGTGCGGGTAGTAACTATTCGTTATTTAATACTCGTTACTTTTAACTACCCGAAGTAACGATTCCTTCGGTTAAAATATATTCGTTACTTTATACCTACTAAAATGAAAACAAAAAACAAAAAAAAATGAGTTCGCTTCATTGAGTTGAATCCAACGTATATAATCTAGTTCTGTCTTTTTTTCTCCGTACGTTTGTGTTTTTACATACAAACAATGAAAAAACATTTTGTTGTTTATAGTAGTGATTACTTTGTAACGAATAAAAAGGAACGAGTATTACGTCAAAAGTAACGAGTACCCGTGATTACCTAAAAGTAACGAAACTGCACATCTCTACAAGCTATGACGCTAAGATTTAGAGGGAATATCAACAACAGATGTACCAACTTAACAAAAAAGCAGAACTCAAATCGGAACGATGGGAGCGCCACACGGTGGTTATTAGAAAAATATTATGTTTGAATTCCTATCTAGGTTTTGGGCCGTATTATTACGAAACAAAATCAATTTGTTTTCATTCATATTAGACGAAAAATGGGTATTTTAATTAAGAAAACCCATATCTTAATTCATCTTTTTTATTTCGCGATACAAAAAATCACACGACCGACGTTCATAAGTTTTTTTTCTAAACTAAAACTAATCGACAACAATCGACTCAATTATGTACGTACAATATACAGACGTACATCTACATAACATAATTTACCAAAAAAAAACAAAAACAAGGAAACCAAAATGTTCCTAAAAGCACGAGAGAAGTAAATTTTTTTGTTTTTTTTTTTTTTTGTTGTTTAAGGACGTGTCCGATTTCTGTGCGAAATAATTTTTTTGTGATAAATTTGACATTAGTGAAATAGTTTTCTCTTCCATATTTGAAATAAGTTCATTTGCTGTCCGAATACTGAAATAATTTTGATATAATAAAATTGATAGTTGGAAATACAACAAACGACAAATTATACGTATAGAATTATAAAGTTGATTTTTCGGCATTTTTTATAGACAAATATATTAATTGTTCATGGCAATCCCAATATTTTCGATTTGGTAAATCAGAAAAATATAGAGGCCAATCTGATTTACCAAATCGAAAATATTGGGATTGCCATGAACAATTAATATATTTGTCTATAAAAAATGCCGAAAAATCAACTTTATTACAGACAGACAAATTAAATTTTTAACAAGTATAGAATTATCTAAAGAGCAGAGATCCTAAAGAGCAGATTCAGTGAAGGAAATAAATATTCCATTTCAAATAAAGAATTTCATTACGTTTATAAAAAACTTTGTTTCCCTCGGTGGACACCTATTGTTAGTTTTATTTTCGGCCGTACACATTATTCGTGCGCTGATTGAATTTCATTGTTGTATGCGCTTGAATTTTCTTATACTTTATTATTTTATGGTGGCACTAACAAAATATAGTGGCTATGGCGGTGAAAACAACATCGAATGCAAAAAAATTTGTCAACCATAGTAATTTTTGGTTGTTTTCGTAATATAAAATTTGAAACTTATCGACACATCGATATTTATTTTTAAAATGAGAACTGTCAATTAATTTTTTTATTGTTTTGTTTGGCAAATTGAAAGCATCATAATGGATGAGCTGGAATATGAAGCAGAATATCTAAATGACAGAATATCTAAAATGTTATTCCGTTAGGCTCGTTAGTACCCACCATCATAAAGGTAAAAGTTATGCTTTGAAAACTTTGACCTAGAATACCACGACGGATTCAACAGTGAACTCCAATTGAATTTCACGGTTTCGGATCTAAAACCGACATTGAGCAAACAACTTTACCAACCGTCGGAACTAGAGTGGCGCATATTAAAACGAAACTTTCATTTACATGGTTAGAATTATGTGGCGCGCTAAAGCTGGCGACACCCGACACACATGCGATAATGCAGTTAATACAATCTAATCAATCACCTGTTATCGAATTGAATGACAATCCAAATGACTGCGCGTCGAGAGGAGAAACACAAAGTCACCACGTTGCAACAATGAACAAAATGGTTAACGTGCTATACAAAGGTTAAACTAGTATAAGTACACAAATAAAAACCATTGGCCTGGCCTGCACCATGATTTTTGCTCTTCGAATTATCGTAGCGTAACCATTTTTCATCACCTGACACGAAACGATGCAAAAAAACTTTTCTTCTGTGAGCTTCAACTCGCACGTCACCCAATTTACTTGCTTGTGAATCATTCCCTTATGGCATTTAAACGTCTGGAAATTTGTTGATCGATCAACAAGTAATGATTCTGCAAGTTCTTGCGTTTGACTCGCGTCTTCATCGAGTAAAGCTTCCACTTCCTCATTTTCAAACTGTTTGGCTGGCCTAAAATCACCTCTTTCGTCGAAAACTCTTTGCAATGGAGCATAATCACCATCTTCCAACCATTCGTTGACTTTCAGCAGCACTTTTCTCCAAATGGAAGCACTAGCACTAGTTACGCCATCTCTTAAAAATCCTTTAAAATTAATACACACTCCTAATAAATTCCAACGATGAGCACTAACATTCTACGTACAATAAGAGCCGACACACAATATTTCTCAACTGCCGATGTACTGCCACCTTACGATCTTAGCATTGATACGAGTAGACGATGAAGAACACGTGATTGCGAAACTTCAATGAAGCACGATCGAATATTGCACAAAATCGTCCAAACGTTCTACGCAGATTTGGAAGGCAAATATTAAGTTATTGACGAGCTGTTTCATAATCCACAGTTTGGATCTAGCAGATTGTATTTTATATCCTTATATCTTTTGGAGATGATCTGCCTCTTTGTCCTATATATATATATATATAGGTATTATTGAACAATCATTGCATGATAATTTCTTTACACGTATTTGTGGTCACTCGATGGGATGACCAAATGGTGCTTCTATGAACAATAATATTCAGCTGCTGCAAGCACACATATAATCGAACGAAATAAAATATTGGATTAAACTGAATAGAGATGATTGTGAGATATAGAGATGATTGATGCTGTATGTGGAGAAGGACGTTCGACGAACATAAGCAAATATATTTATATGACTCAACATGTTCTAAGTTTAAATGTAAAACTTCATCGAGCATGGGACATCGTCTATATGACATACCGATCGCCAACAACACTTTCGTAACTATATACGGATAATTGTATCGTTCTGTTATCTTCTGATTAACCCTCTGTTCAGTAACCTCCGTTCCTGACAAAGACAAGGTCTCCCTCATTATATACTCAAGCAGGTCTACTATGAGAATCAACAACAGTTTGTTCTTCAGCTGAGCACTCTTTGTCACTTCAACAAAACGTTTACGAACTGACCTCGAGTCGCGCACATCATCATTCAACGTTTCAATAAAATGCACACAAAATCACTATCGAAATCAAGTAATTTAGCAATAATAAGAACCACATTATCCATTCTCTTCTGGCGATTAATATTGTTTTAATATAATAATAAACGATTTAATATTAGAATTGAATTTTTAATTAAATTTCTCTCGAAATTGGTATTGTGAACTTTTATTTTCACTTTGTAAATTTTCACAAAACACACTTTGACAGATTCATATAAACAAACGACCAGTTTTAAAAAAAAAAAAAAAAAAAGATTGTTGTTGTTGTATCACGATAATTCCAAAACAAGATCGAAACGCAGAGCGAAAACAATACTGTGAATGCAGGCTAAGAACAGTAGTTCTATGAGAAGCAGTTTCAACTTGATTTTTCAATTTAGAGCTTCGACACCAACTTTTTTGCGGCTGTAACGTTTTAAGCTAACCCGACCGCGGCACACCTCTTCCACCATCGCTTCGCAAGCTGTCACTCCCTGCGGTAGCTCCAGAAGTGGCCTGATGAGTAGAGCTGAAGACAACTAACCATTTTTACTTCAATTAGCTTGGGGTCCGAATTAAGTTAAATTCAAACTTAAGAAAGAAATTAAATAAAAATTTTGCGGAAAAAAAAATTTATGACCGAAGACAAGAAAGTCTAAGGCTACCTTAGATTTTTAGGGGGAAAACCCGAAAGATGCCAAAATATTCAAAATACGTTGATGTGAGTTAAAGTAATGGAATAAATTAAACACTTATTTTTTAATTTTTTTTTTTATTTTTTTACTGATTTATAGAAATTCTATATATAATATTAATATTTTGTTCATTGAATTTGATAAATTTTTCAAAGTCATAGAAGGTATGGATTCCCAAATCGTCATCAACAAACTTTTTAAAGATTGAATTGCACTTTCTTGCTACTTCTAGCTTCATTATAGACTAAATATTTTCTATGGGATTTAAGTCTGGACTGTACGGGGGCCAGCTCAACACATCGATATTTTTTACCTTTAAATGAAGAAATAAGAAAAAAAAACAAGTTTTTAACAAATTATTTATGTTTATCTGAAAGCCAATTTTTCTATCTACAATTCAAAATTAATAACTCACAACTTTGGCGGTATGGCATGGAGCGTTGTCCTGTTGAAAAATAAATCTGCAAGTCTCACCAAAAAGCTTTAACATAGAAGGCTCAAATTCGTTATGTAGGACCTGCAGATAAACAGCTGCTGTAATTTTGGAACTAAGGAAGCACAATCGACCGGTTTCATTTCCAAAAAAGGTATCTCCAGACCATAACTCCTTCATCTTTCGGTGGAAGTCTTAAAAGACATTTGTTGCTAAGCCTCTCGCGAGATTTTCTCCTTAGAATTCTTTCATCTCCAACATGCAGCTTGAATTTTGATTCATCGGAGAAAATCACACCATTTCACATCTCTTGAGTCCAAGAAACATGCTCCTGGGCCCATGGCATACGTTTTTTTTCACTCGTAATGTGAACTCAGGCTTCTGGGGTTCGATTCTGGTTCGATGATATATATGATAATGAAAAAAACAAAATTATCATCGGATTTTTCATTTGCTTTTATCATTTTATTTTACCATCAACATAATATAAAGCGATTCTGGTTCGATGATAATTAAAAATGATATAATTACCATCGATAAAATACAAATGGCGATTCGGGTTTGACGATGTATGATATACTTATGTTAAAATTGGTGAAAAAAATTAATATTTTTTTCATTTTGTTTTTGTCGCTGAAAAGTATTTATGACCGACGATAAAAATTATTTTGCTCGCCCATTCGTGTTTTTAGTAGAACGTAGTTAGATTAATCGATTAATCGACCGTTTAAAATTGATTGATTAATCGGAGAATATTAAACGATTAATCGAAAATTTATTTTCTTAAAAACAAGTGTGAACCGATTTTAGTATTTTGCATAATGTCATTTCAACCTAAATTTACCTACTATCTTTGGATAATGTGCACATTTACTAGTTAACGTTAAATCTAAAATCTAAAAATAATACCTTTGCGTTTTTCGTAGATTCTCCACTGCACAATCTGAAATTAAAAATAATTAGAGTCTTCAAAAAAAAATGTGGTATATATCAACATTGTTGTTGTAAAAGTGAAATATGTCCAGCTATCAGGATATAACAAAAATGTTTACGAAGCTTAAATGGAATTAATGCCGTTTAGTTAAAGAGTAATTTTTGTATACTTGAGATTCATTTGGAAAACAGTTTTATAATTTTAATTGCCAGAAATGTATGCTTAAAAATTGCAGAAATTTAATGTTAAATATACTATAAATATATACGTGATGAGAATGTTTTCGGCTGTTGGTTGAATAATAACAACTCAAGTAACAGGAAAAAACGTGATTGTGAAAAAAGTGAAAAAAAAAAAAATAAAAAAAAAATAAAGAAATGTGCACACAACATGGTGGTGGCTTAAAAATCTTGATTGAGCCCAGTGAATCTTTGTTTCACGGAAAAACCATTTACCTATGTCGTGAGTTTAAATTTAAAGAAATTAGTGAAACGTATGTCAAATGTGTATTAAATGTACAGTTTTTGCGATGCCATGGTATGCTCAGTTATACTGTGCCAATTTAAAATTTTGTTGCTATACGAGTAAGCCTGCATTCACAGTATTGTTTTCGCTCTGCGTTTCGATCTTGTTTTCAGATTTTAGTTTTTGTTGTTGTTTTTCTTCACGATATTAGCAAAGAAATGCTCCTTTACCATATAAAAACTTATCGTTCCCGTGGAAAAAATCCAAGTTTTCTACCAATATTATTTAGTGGCACTAACAAAATATAGTGGCTATGGCGGTGAAAACAACATCGAATCCAAAAAAATTTGTCAACCATAGTAATTTTTGGTTGTTTTCGTAATATAAAATTTGAAACTTATCGACACGTCGATATTTATTTTAAAAATGAGAAACTGTCAATAATTTTTTTTTATTGTTTTGACAAATTGCCAACTTCAAAATTAATGATTAATGCCTCAACAGATAACAGACTTCGCTTCTCTGCGCCTTTATGATTTTTTGCAACCACATAGACGCCGCTAATCAGACATTTATTTAAATGAAAAATGTTTGGGTTTTGAGAACAAATATTTTCATAAAAAAATATTGTATGTAGAAGTTGTATCAAGCATCAGAACGGTAGTGTTATTGGAAAAATAAAAATGTTCTATATGAAATATATGGATATCCTGGCGCTCGCGCTAAAGGTATCCAAACATGGCAACATCTTGGCTTGTTTATGGGTTAGCCCGATCAATTATGTTTTTTGCCTTCGCGGCCTTTATGTACTACGGTGGATATTTGGTCGCCAATAACGGTGTGTACTATGCTGACGTATTTAAAGTAGCCCAAGCCTTAATTATGGGTAGACACACACTTTTCCAAAGTTTATCAAAGAAACACACTCCAAGTTTATCAAAGACACAATTTTCCAAAGTTTATCAAAACTTTTCCAAAGTTTAAAGTGGTGCCATCTAACGAAAAATAATTATGCAGTTGAACGACTGAAAATTAGCTAAATTGGCATACAGTCGTTTACATTTTATATAGAGTTTTGAATATAGTGGTTGCACAATATCCTACCTGTATAAAATCATACGTAGACGTTTACGTCATTTTTTTCCCCATAGTAAAATTCACACAGTGGGATAGAACCAACTACTTTCCTCTACTTAGAATCATTAACGAGCTATTTGAGAAAAAATTTGTAAATTTTGTATGGTTAGGAGGAGAGTACTAACGGTCCGTTCTAGACCCTTCCTCACATTTGTCGGACATGAATTTAATTTTCAATTAAAGTAGAATCATTAATGAGCTATGTGAGTAAAAATTTGTAAATTTTGTATGGTTAGGAAGAGAGTACAAACGGTCCGTGCTGGACCCTTCCTCACATTAGTTATTTTCTTGATCATCAGATAATAGAACGGGTTCACTTAGTTAGTGATTTGGTGGTGATTTTCAGCTCTGATGCTGTTATTAGCAAGGCTTTTACCCCATGCCGAGCAAGGCTTTTACCCCGTGCCAATTTTTCGTGCCAGCTTCACAGACATATGGGAGCGTAACACTTGCGAATAATTTTTACTAAGCCCTAAATTCATTTTAATGAATAATTTAAAATGATAAAATTGTTCAAATAAGAAACTAAAATTTTGATTTTGCTAATTAAAATTTGTTTTTATGTAAATGTACGTACTTAAAAAAAATTAAAACTAAAATAATAATAATTTAATTTATATTTTGGATCCTCCGCTGCCGCAAATCTTGTGCTTCTTTCTGGAATAATTAAGTTGGGTGGAATAGACTTAAAATAATTTCAATTCAATAAACAAAATGATTTTACTTTTGAAATTCTTTGTATTATCTGGTAAAATTAGGAAATTGCAATTAAAATTAAAAAAAAATTAAAATAAATACTTTATGTTACATCACACAATTTACTGAATATACACATATTACACAAATAAACTGAAGAATATCAAATTGGCTACTGTCATTAAAAAATTGTATAAAGACTGAAAATATTTTTTATTTTATGTACGTAAATACAAAAAAGTAAAACACAAATACTGTAACGATGTAGTGTGGAAGTGGTGGTGCATAAAAAAAACAGTTTCGGTTATGCTTCGCTTTGGTAACGCTTAGGCGAAACTTCATAAATTTATTTGAAGGGTAAATTCTTTAAATCTTCAACCAGAAATAACGATTTATTCATTTTAAAATAAAATATTTTTCCTAAGTTATATTGTTTGTTAATCGAATTATGTCAGAATTAATTTAATCTGATTTGAATTATTGGTAAAACAATGAAATTCAATTTTGCAACTTTGACGGATTATAACATAGGGAAACGATAACGAATTTCCGAAAGCCCTAGTAGTCCTTTTTATTCAAAATCTGGTCCTCTGTGACCTTCTTAAATATAATACCGCCAGTGGTATACACTCTGTATAACCTTTTTATTGGCCCCTAGATCGCGAGGAATTAGTCGAATTTATGGTGCAATCAACAAGTGCATTATTCATGCCCAGTTGCACCCTATTGTTGAATAAGTTAATCGATCAAACAAAAATATAAAAATTCAAATCTTTAAAAGGAATGACAAAAACGAATGAGAGATTGTTATGGACATAACATACAATGTGTTCCAGTATGCCATATCGCTTGCTACAATGGATAGAATGACGGAAATTAAATTCTTTTTGTTCAAAATTTTTTTTTTCTCGTTATATTTTCGAGTTTGTTATTACTTTCGATTACTTCATTCAAATTATTTTTCTACTTTTCCACTTCGCATTAATTCCGTACCCTTAAAAAAATAAAAACAACATGTCGGACGAAGAAAAAGAGGTTGGAAAAAAATATTCGGTAAATGAAGCAGACCCTATACCCCAGTTTTGGAAAGACCTTTCAGAATTGTGGTTTAAACAACTCGAGGCATTAGTTAAGGTGAAAAGAATTAATACTGACGAGAACAGGTTTAATTTTGCGATAGCTCATCTACCGGTGGATGTCATAGCTTCGGTAGCAAGCATAGTTCGCAACCCACCGGATATCAATAAATACGACACACTCAGGGATGAAGTTATTAAACGGCGTTCCATGTCAGAGCAAGGGAGAATTGAAACCCTGCTTAAATCAACTGATATGGGAGACTTCACGCCATCTGACTTTTACAGACATCTTGAAGAGAAAACAGGTAGCTCGACTGCTGTAAATGCTCAGCTTTTAAAAACTCTTTGGTTAGGTCGACTTCCAGATTCGATAAGATCGATAGTTGCAATACGCGAGGCTGATAATATCAATGAATTAATAAAATTCGCAGAACGAATATTTGAAATAAATAAGCCTAATTTCAATTGCAATACCGTGGAATCGAAACCTTCGAAACAACCAAAAACGTTAAGTCAAACAGAAATCATCCTTGCTAATCTCCAAAAACCGATTGACCAACTAACGTCCAGATTCAATCGAGAATTTAATAACAGGTCACGATCCAGACAGCGATCGAATAGTAGAGACAACCAGCGCTCTGGATCCCGCAATGAATCTAGCCAAAGAAGTGGTTACTGGTTATGCTGGTACCATCGAAAATTTGGAAATCGAGCCAAAAAATGCGGAGGTTGCACATTTGCCCAAAAGCCGAACGCACAGGCTAAATCCAATCTGGAAAACTAACACGTCCCATAGTACAGGCGACGAGCGATGGGACATTTCAAAATCGCCGCCTTACCATTAGATGCCCTAAAACAAAATTGCGTTTTCTGATCGACACTGGCGCAGATATTTCCGTCGTACCCAAAATCCATTTCAAAAATCTTCTGAACGATTCTGAAAGCCGTTTAGTGGCAGTAAACGGTTCTAAAATTAGTACTTACGGCATCCGACTATTACACATAGATTTGGGTTTGCGTCGTGAGTATCGACATCCGTTTGTAGTAGCTTCATTCACTAAACCAATAATTGGGGCCGATTTTCTTGTAAAGTTTGGATTAGTTGTCGATCTAAAACACAAGCGTCTGATAGACACATGTACGAAACTGTCTGTCAGCATAATAGATACCATGGTTATCACTGATTCAATACCACGTCTATTTACCATTGATGGGCCATACGGCGAACTTCTCCGTCAATATCCGTACCTGACAAAAGATCCTCGCTATGACCTCCCTGTGAAGCACAGTGTAGTGCACCATATCGTCACAGAAGGTCACTTACCATTTTCACGTCCAAAGCGTTTGGACTGTGAAAAACATAAAATAGCGAGAACTGAATTTGAGTATATGTTACAATTGGGGTTGTGCAGATAAAGTTCATCCAGCGCTGCTTCAAGTTTGCACTTAGTGCCAAAACGTGACAGCAACGACTGGCGACCTTGTGGAGACTACCGTCGACTTAATGCGATTACGGTACCAGATAGATATCCTCTCCCCCACATCCACAATTTTTCCCTCAACCTGCAAGGCTGCACCGTCTTTTCAAAAATAGATCTCGTGCGTGCTTATCATCAGATTCCGGTTAATGCGGAAGACATCCACAAGACGGCCATTACTACACCGTTTGGACTTTACGAGTTCACTAGAATGCCATACGGCCTTATAAACGCGGCACAAACGTTTCAACGTTTAATGGACGAGGTAACGAAAGGTATTGATTTCGTTTATGTTTACATCGACGACATTTTAGTCTCAAGCAAAAACGAATCTGAGCACCGCGAGCACTTAAATATTCTATTCGAAAGATTAAACGAATTTGGTTTAACAATTAAACCTTCTAAGTGTGAATTCGGTGCAGCTTCCATTAATTTCCTTAGCCACGAAATCACCAAGGATGGCATCAAACCATCTGCGGATCGAATCG
Organism: Tipula vernalis; assembly: GCA_958295665.1. Classification (NCBI taxonomy): domain Eukaryota; kingdom Metazoa; phylum Arthropoda; class Insecta; order Diptera; family Tipulidae; genus Tipula; species Tipula vernalis. The sequence continues at coordinate 317,826 of OY282561.1, forward strand.
TGGCAATACAATCCTTTCCTCAACCAACTTCTATCAGGCAAGTGCAGCGTTTTGTAGGCATGATTAATTATTATCATCGTTTTATCCCTCACTTAGCCGAACATTTAGCTCTAATACATAGCCATCTCAGTAAACTTGGAAAAGTCAACAAGAGAAACCCATTTTCATGGCCACATGATTGCGAAGCGGCTTTAAATGCAGTTAAAGCTGCCCTCGCTCGGGCTACTCTTCTCACGCATCCTGTGGATCACGGACAACTGCGCATCAGCACTGATGCTTCAAGTATTGCTGTGGAGGCTGTATTGGAACAACTTTATGATAGAAGTTGGAAACCTCTTTCCTTCTTCTCTAAGAAGCTTTCCCCTCCCGAACAGAAGTATTCAGCTTTCGATAGGGAGCTTCTGGCTATATATTATGCCATTAAGCACTTCCGGTGTTTTGTCGAGGGCAGAATATTTTTCATCAACACTGATCACAAACCACTGACTACCGCAATCTCATCTAAGTCAGAATGTAGTCCTCGCCAGAGTCGTCAGCTCGACTACATCGCGCAATTTACAAGTGACATAAGGTACGTCAAAGGTGACAGCAATATGGTGGCAGATACTTTGTCACGACCACAAGAAGTTCAAATTGCCGCTATTTGTCATACCGCGCTCGATCTAGACAAATTAGTCTCTCTCCAACAATTGGACGACGAGCTTAGGTCACTAATAGCAGACAGTCAAAACCTGCGCTTCGCGAAACGCAAACTGGAGAGGTTACCTGATTTTGGTTCAGGCTTAGATATTTGGTGTGAAACGTCAACCAACGTAAAACGTCCTTATATTCCTAACGAAATGCGCCGAAGTATTTTTGAAATGCTTCACGGTCTTTCTCACCCAGGGGTTCGTGCAACACGCAAAATAATTGCGTCAAAATATTTCTGGCCAGGTATGAATGTAGATACGGGGTACTGGTCCAAAACTTGCATTCCTTGCCAGAAGTCGAAAGTTAATCGACACACACGTTCAGAACATGGTCATTTCAATATTCCTTCTGGCAGGTTTGAACATATTCATTTAGATTTGGTCGGACCATTACCTCCATCAAACGGAAATTTCTACATTCTTACGATAATTGACAGATTTACGCGCTGGCCAGAAGCATTACCTCTGGCTGATATGAGAGCTTCCACCGTAGTTAGAGCTTTCGTTGACCAGTACATTTCGAGATTTGGCGTCCCACTCGAAATCACGACTGACCAAGGCAGTCAATTTGAAAGCAATCTTTTCAAAGAACTTACCAAAGTGTTGGGTTCTCACAGAATACGGACAACGACATATCACCCACAGGCAAATGGTATGGTAGAACGTCTACATCGCCATTTAAAAGCCTCTTTGTATGCTAGATCAAATTGCCCTAATTGGAGTGAAGAACTCCCATTCATTCTTCTTGGAATAAGAACTTCGATTAAAACTGATCTTGGATGCACTCCTGCTGATCTTGTCTACGGACAAGCGCTTAAGGTCCCAGGAGAACTCGTAATGCATCCCAATCCTGCGTTATCGACTGATCCAACTTCACTGGTCGAACAATTACGTGAGTCGATGCGCAACGTCGTTCCCAAAGACACGCGGAATAGCCCTCAGGACAACGTTTACATTCCAAAGGATTTAACGGACTGCGACCACGTTTTCGTCCGGGTGGACAAAGTTAAAACAGGATTAACACCACCATATGAAGGGCCATTTTTAGTTAAGAGAAGATTCCGCAAATATTTCGTTGTTGATATAACAAAGATACAAAGGTAAAAATGAATCAATCGCCATCGACCGACTAAAACCAGCGTACGTAACGGACGAAATAAAATTAATGCCTTCGTCATCGCAAATATTAAATACACGACATGTCAATTTTAAGTAAAATATTCCTGTATAAAGCTATATCTGCAGGGTGAGTGATATGGTGCAATCAACAAGTGCATTATTCATGCCCAGTTGCACCCTATTGTTGAATAAGTTAATCGATCAAACAAAAATATAAAAATTCAAATCTTTAAAAGGAATGACAAAAACGAATGAGAGATTGTTATGGACATAACATACAATGTGTTCCAGTATGCCATATCGCTTGCTACAATGGATAGAATGACGGAAATTAAATTCCCAGCAGACGATTCAGGCCTGACAAACGTATATAAAATGCCTGACAAAAATGCCTGGTAATGCCTGACTTTGGCATTTATTGCAAATGGTAATTGCCTTCTATGTCCCGCTGACATATATGGCGGTCAGGCCTGAACGTAAGTTATATAAAACAGCTGACAATAAGGAACCGGAAATCCATTACGAACGGCTGACGTTGAGCACTAACTAAGGCCTTACTATTATACCTGACCGATAAATTACAGATTGATGACGCAAACGGCTCGAATTGAAAATGTAGGATCAAAATGATAAAAATAATAAGACGAAAATTAATTTTAATTTTTTTTTTTATACATTTTTAACGTTTTAACTTAATTTTAATTATTATCTAACTTTATTATATATATATATATATATATATATATATATATATATATATATATATATATATATATATATATATATATATATATATATATATATATATATATATATATATATATATATATATATATATATATATATATATATATATATATATATATATATATATATATATATATATATATATATATATATATATATATATATATATATATATATATATATATATATATATATATATATATATATATATATATATATATATATATATATATATATATATATATATATATATATATATATATATATATATATATATATATATATATATATATATATATATATATATATATATATATATATATATATATATATATATATATATATATATATATATATATATATATATATATATATATATATATATATATATATATATATATATATATATATATATATATATATATATATATATATATATATATATATATATATATATATATATATATATATATATATATATATATATATATATATATATATATATATATATATATATATATATATATATATATATATATATATATATATATATATATATATATATATATATATATATATATATATATATATATATATATATATATATATATATATATATATATATATTATATATATATATATATATATATATATATATATATATATATATATATATATATATATATATATATATATATATATATATATATATATATATATATATATATATATATATATATATATATATATATATATATATATATATATATATATATATATATATATATATATATATATATATATATATATATATATATATATATATATATATATATATATATATATATATATATATATATATATATATATATATATATATATATATATATATATATATATATATATATATATATATATATATATATATATATATATATATATATATATATATATATATATATATATATATATATATATATATATATATATATATATATATATGTATCTAGTATCTAATATATTATCTAATTATGTATATTATATTAATAATAATATTTATTGTATAAATAAAACTATTCTTAAAATCTAATTAACTAAACTATGCCATTTTCGGTCTTCCGGATCCTTGACTGCTTTTGGTGATACTTATTGTGTATTCGGTGAATCTCGTGCTTTACGAATTTCACATAATCTTCAAAGCACGAAATTTTTGAATCGTCTTTGAATGCTCCTAATAGAAAAGAAAGAATGATTTTTAATATTTTCAAAAATAAATATCCAGTTATTTATTAAAAGCTTACCAAATAGTGTTTGATTTAAATTTTTCAACGATGAAAAATTCTTTTTCCCCTGAACTCCAGCCCAATTGAAATTCAAGAGCACCTCTTCCTGAATTATTTCTGTCAAACGCCTACAATTTGAAAAAACAGTAACCTGTAAATAAAATAAAAATTCAATTAATTAAGTCAAGTTACTAGCACTAGTTAAGAGCACTAATTATTTTTATATAAATCCCTCACCAAATCTTTTTCGGTACACTGCTTATCTAGCGAATCCAGATCGGTTTCGTCCGAAATTGGGATATCAACCGTGATATCTCTTACCGATACCTTTGGTGTGACGACGGCCTGTTTTATTTCAGCCAAAGTAGCTTCTAATTTGGCAAACCGAACAGCATATTCACTTTTCAAGTCAGCATATTGCTGAGAAAAGAATGAAACTGCTATAAATGAAAGAAAACTGTTATAAAATAATAGACTTAAATACAAATTATTATAATCATATTCACCTGTTCTGCAGCAATTACATCGCGTTGATGAAAGCCCTGCCAAATTTAAATTTTCATCAGTTTGATCATCATATTTTGGCGAATTTGTAGCTTCATCTTCTTCTATTAAGTCCATATTGAACAAATCCTCAGAATTTGCTTGATAATTGGGATTCAATACGATCCCCCTTAGTACTTGGCTGTTGTCTTCATTCATAATTACTTTTTTTATTATTTAAACGTGAAAGTTTGCACCAACTGATCGCTTTAGGTAATACGTGTAATTTAAACCTAATTCTAAAATATCTATATTTATATACATAAATTTCCTTAAAACTACGTGTTACTAAAACTATTCGGATGTACATGATTTCCGCCTACTTTAAAATAATTTAACCCCTAACAAATTTAGTAAAAAACTAAATAAAAAAAAATTGAAGGCGATTCGGGTGGACCACCCTTAAAATTTGTTTTATTTTAGGTTACATTTTATGTTTAAAGCAAAACAAAACAATAAAACTGGAAAATTTTGTAATTAAAAATAATAAAACATCTTAAATATATATTTTTTATGACCACTGCACTTTGGAATTTCCAAATTACATTAGTTTTTATACTGTATGAATGATGGGTATGGAAACAAAAGAATCGTTATCACAAGGAAAGACTAAACATTTAGCGATAATTTCAGCGAATGGAAAATTTTCTGCAACGGAATTTAAATTATTTTTTGAAATTACATTAATGCCTAATTTTTGTGATGAAATAGGCTGATTAAAAAATGGTTTTGTGTCTAAAAAACGAAATCCCGAAAGACTTTCGGTACCATTATTGTTTATAATAATTTTTTTAATTAGAAATATAATTCCATCATTAAGCAAACAAATCGAATTGGCGAAGCCTGGGGAAAAATGTATGCTATTTCTGTCCCAAAATGAATTTTTATTATTTTTTTGAATACTCCAAATTTCTTCTATTCGATTAGTTATTTGTTTAAAAATATGTGTTGGCTTCTTTATTTTATTTTTGAGAACTTGTAAAAAATTTTCAAATTTATACGCACTGAAAGAATCCAGAGTACCAAACTGTCTAACACAGTCAGATAAGTGCAAGAGGTTATGTATATTGTAAGATATATTTTCTTTTCCGTAATATAAATGAAAATCATTGACGAATTCTTTCAATAAGCGCTCTGCTAAATTAATGCATTTCCAGTCTGAGTTTTTAGCAGATAGGTATCGAAGTGCGCATGAATATTTTAAAAAATGTACGTACTGTTCAGACGAAACAAATTTGCGCATGATAACTATTCCAATATACATATCAAACAGTCTGAATTCCGTCGCTTTGAATTTATTAACTTCAGTAAATGATCTAGGTTTCCGCGAAAACTCATTTGTTACAAATGGTGCCAAAGCTACGTATTCGTTGCTAAACTGCTGCAATATTTTTTTATTGTTAGCACAAAACAAAAGTAACATCTTTTTTGTACACCCAAGATTTACTAAGTGCATGTAGTCTAGCGGAAATAAGGAAATCATACCATATCCTTTTTCTTCTAATATATTTTGTTTTGCAAAATTTTCTTTGCTGTGATGATTATGATCCTCCCGAAGCATAAAAGAAGCATCCGTCCTTAATTTTCCACAAACAACGCTAAATACAGTTCGATTTAAAAATCGTTCCCCTATTTGATCACATTTGTGGCAGCCTTTGTATGAATTATGAGATTTGGAACCAACGATCATACTTTTTGCCGGTGTGTCGCAGCAGAAAAGCCTTATTTTGAACGGTTTCATTATTCCAGCAATACATACTCCTTTTTTTCTTAGTTGTTCGGCTTCCAGTACAAAATCATTCAAAAAAGCATCAATGTCTTTGGGATGACTTTTGCCTTGAAAAACTCCAATCACGAAAGGTGAAATACAAACAGCATTTGAAATAGCTCCTAAAATTGGCCAAAGTGAAGTTCTAGAGCTCTTATATAATGGTATTCCATCAATTCCAACATCTAGATGTATTTCTCGATTATCACTTAATTCATTTTCAATCATTTGAAGATTTTTTTGTATACCAATGTGGAGATATTGCTGATCTTCACCAATATTTGTGATTTTATATGACTTTTCTGTTGTTAATTTAAACTCCGATATTAACGCAGCTTTAGTTTTTGGAACTTCAACCCCATAGTCTAAAAGCATTTTTAATATATTTTCAGTAACCTCTTTCGATATATTCTTTGATACTACAATATTGAAGAAATTTTCTCTTAAAATTTCATCTTTTGTCTTAGATGTAGCATCCGTGAAATCTTCAATGAAACTGTGCGTATCAGAAGAATCACCAGCCATCGTCAAAATCTCTAAATTTTCTTCTAGATAGTGGCTATCTGTAACATTATTTACCATACTTATTACATCACAATTCACATCACTATTTACACTATTATTTACATTTATATTTACTCCATTATTTACATTTATATTCACACAATTCACACTTAGATTATCTGTCTCACAACTATTAATAAAACTGTTTGTAAAATTCCTGGCTTTTTTTTCACTGCCATACACTGATTTTAAAAGATTTTCTTTTATTTTTCGTTTTCGTCGATTTAATTGTCTCTTAGAAATATCAAGAATATCTTTTCTTTCCATTTTTGAAACTATAATTAATTACAAACAGAAATATAAAAAAAATTAAGTGACACAAAACTCGGAATGGCTTCGATATGTTTCAGATGCATTAAAATAAGGGCGAACTTAACGCCTGCCGTTTATATGACGGTGTAATGCATCTAATGCAAAGCTGATATTTTTTAAGAATAAGGTCTAAGTCAGTTCAATTTTTAAAAATGTTCCGCCTGAAATAGTAATGACAGTCATATCAATATTAGGTTTAGATTATAAATAGCTTTTTGTCACGTGAATTGTCTGGCATTACAACCGCCCTTATTTTATTGTTTTTGTCAGACCTTAAAATTAAAATGCCGGTAGCTCACAAAGACATTTTTGTCAAACCTCTTATGTAAAGCTGACAGTAAGCTTTAGTGACAAATCGTCTGCTGGGTTCTTGCTTGTTCAGTATTTCTCTCTACTCGTATATTATGTATATTTGATTCATTTATTTAGAATAAGAAATAAATATTGTATAACTCATGTATGTATCTCTATCATCATCGCAATAATGATAATGGATAAACAATAAAGGTATGAATTAAAAAAACGAAAAAAAGATCATTATTGCGGTGACCATCTTATGGAAAATATATACACGCTAAATTTTGTATATTTTATAAATTGTGAAAATATATAATAAAAACTTATAATTAAAATAAAATAAAATTATTATTATTTATTATTATAAATGGTGATTGTGTTTGATTAATTGGAGTCAGTAAAAAAACAAGTATATGTTAGTGGTTTCCGAGACATCAAATTAGAACCGCGCAGTTTAGCGGTATTGTAGAGGAACCACTACAAATTTAGTTAATTTAAAATCAAATATTGTCAAATTTTTGAAATAAATAACGTAGATTAAGGATTCTAGGTTTAAAAAAAAATTCTGATTGAAAATTGGTTAGTTTTAATGCAATTTGAGAATCTATCTAAAATCGCGTCGAGTGATCTAATTTCCAAGAACCAAACACCTATTTTTGTTCGGTTTATTTCTCATCGTCTTAAAATGATGTTTTTTAAGCAATATATTGTACCGAAAAATCTGTCACTGCGTCACATTGGCTTGGATATCAGTAATAGAATTTACTGCAACCATTATCTGTCGAAAGTCAATTACTCCATCCTTCAAGCAGCATTCAAAGCAAAACGAACTGTAAATAAAATCTCCAAAGTAACAACTAAATCTGGTTTGGTGCATATTACGTATACAAACAACAATAAAGTTTTTATACCAAGAAGTGTAGAGGAATTTTACAAAATTGATCGTCAATTTCAAACAGCTGATCATCCTCTAACGGTAGGCGACAATCAGGTCAAAAAACGCAATAAACAGGTAAACACGGTAGTAAATGCGAATGATAATTTTATCGCACCTATTACTAGGTCGCAAAACAAAATCAAATCATAATGTCTATTTTTTGTTTTCTTTTGAAACGTTTCAATATTAATAGTTTAACTGTATTGCATTCAATTTTTATTTTTATTTTTATATTTTATTTCTTTGTTGGAGTCGTAATTTCATTCGATTTCATTCAATTATTGTAATCAATTGTATTATTATTATTATTATTTTCTTTTTTTTTTGCTTTATTGTAATCATGTATTTTTTACTCATAAGTTTTTCCTTATCATATTTTTATTATTTTCAGGGATTCTTATACTACGTATTATCGAATACGTTCGAGTCTTATTCGAAAATAACTCATACAGCAATTAACAAAATCATTTGTACATGCTCAATTATTGACGCAGCGTAACATAAACAACATTAAGATTATATTAAATTTTATAAATATGTAATAAACTTGGAAATAATAAATATTTTTAATTAAATTAATATTTTAAACAGAGTTTAGGTTGCAGTATATATTTATTATATTATGTATTATAAATATATTATTTATTTGGTACCATTAGAAATCTTTTAGAATTTTATACTACATGCATGGATTCGATTCAAATTGGATCCTTGTGTTTTGTGTGATTGAATGTGTTCGAATATTGATTGTGAATTTCCAATATTATATACAAATTATTTGTGCATGCTCGATTTTGCAGCGCAGCATAACCATAAACAAAGTTGAAATTATGTGGGAGTACTAATGATAAATGTAGTAATGATAAATTTCGGAAATATTAATTTTTATTTAATTATGTCAACAGGGATATATACCTTATATACATGTGTATATATATATTGTAATGTTAATTTTGGTTAAATTTAATTTAATTCAAAGTAGAACGATAGATTGTCGAGTGAAGGAAAGACGTATTTTCTCTTGCTGAATGAATTTATTTAATTTAATTTAGTAATTTTGTTTTTTAATTTAATTATTTAAATTACATTTTAATTCAAATTTATTTAACGATTTGTATACATCTTGTATGTGATGGGTGGTAGTGGTGTTAGTTAAGTATACAGATTTTTGTTTTCCTGTGGGGCTTGGTGGAATCGTATGGGATTTTCAAAGGCATTTTTTTTGTGTCGTCTTATGCTGTGTTTCTTATTTCTGATCTAGTCGGTCTGATTGGTCTGAGTACTGGGGGGTTGTTTCTTATTTCAGCTCAGATCGATCTGATCAATTTTTTTTTTTTTTTTTTTTTTTTTTTTTATGTAAACGTTATTAAAATGGAAATAGAAGGAAATTTTAATTATTATGTGGACGAAGGTCGATAATTTTATTAAATTGAAAATTTTTGAAGGTTGAAAATTGTTTTGATCTGAAGAATCTACAACCTGTTTCTTATTTTGGATCGACCAGATCGAGCTGATTTCAGATTTCAAAATCTGTTCGATCTACGGATTTGAATGGGAAACACAGCATTTGTTTGCAGTTTGTGTGAACGTTTTTGTTTACAAATATGAATGGTTTGATATTAAATATATCGAGATGTAGTCTGTGAGCAATTTTGATTGAAATTAATAATCATTGAATGAATAATTTTGCATTTTTATTAAAATATTTTTTTTTTTTTAAAGCATCGTCGTTCTTCGTGTTCCTTTGAACATTTGATTTTCATAGTAAAGCTAATCTATGAAGGGACACGAAGCTTAGCGATGTTTGAGAAAGGAAGTCAGTTTACTAAAATGCAGAATTGTGTGTTGGAATTTTATTGAGTTTAGTTAGGGTTGTGTGCCGGCTGCAGTTCGATATATTTAGTTCCTGGTAAACATTTTTATTTCCCTCTTTACATTAGTGATTTGACTTTTTCAGTCTGACGTCATGGCTGTCGAAAATATTAATTTTAATTTTTCCAGATTTATATTAAATTGCTAATAAGTTTAATTTTATTGTTAAATATTTATTTTTTATTTTTATTTTTATGTTTTATTTTTAAATATAGTTGTAAGTATATAGGGATTAATTTATAATTTGTTTCAGAGAAGTTAATTTAATTTTAACTTAACTAATTTATTTATTTTAATGTGTAATATATCGTGTTTAATGTATATTAATTAATTTAGTTTAAAGAAGATTTAAAGGGGTCTCTTCCTTAATATGTTAATACATAATCCAATTTTCAGAATTCAACATAGTTCCAGAATAATTCATTATTATAGGGATTAAATTAATCCTGAGTTTCATAATTAAATTTTAGCTTGAATCAACCCTCCAGGATCAACAAGTAGTAAATTAGCTGTAGTTTAGAAATTGTGTTGTCCTGTGCTAACTATTTTACTATATAATTACTAACAATTTACTAACTATCGGCTATACCTAGGTGTCTGTAACCGGGCCGATTCTGTCACTTCTAACTATCCTATCCTATCCTTCGGTTTTGTTATGTGTGAAAGAGTGCACGGTGGGACCCGGCCAGGGGTGGACATGATGCTGTCACATTTATGTGATATCGCGGGTGGTTGTGCTCTCCTTGTGGTAATGGTGCTTAGGTATCTTCAGTATGGAAAGCATTCACCTGTGTTATAAAGTTGGTATGACAGTTTAATGACCACATCACTAACACGGGATTTCTTGCATTATAAGCTTGGCCGTGCATTCGTATCAATCAATCAATCAATCAATCATATTTTTATTATTTTCATTCATTCTTATTTTTATTCCTTTTTCCACCTCTATTTTGTAAATTGTGTGCCTGTTTGCTTTTCTGGTATCAGTTTTTTGACACTAAACTCGTTACTTCATAATTATGATGGGTAGTAGACATATTGACGGGGCTGGCTCGGTGGATGTGAGGAACGTTGTTTTTAAATCATCCATACCAGACAACAACGTTTTATTTAACTTCTGCCATTTAAATCCTGGTAGTTTGGTTCCTAATTTTGAAGAATTGAAGTTAATCGTTAAGGACATCCCGTTCCATGCTATTGCCATTTCAGAAACATGGTTAAAATCTAAACACTCCAGTAAACATTTTGATCTTGACAATTTTACTCTATTTCGTAAAGATCGTTCGGGGCGGCGTTCTGGTGGTGTTGGTGTTTATGTGAAAAAATTTCTAAATCCAAAAGTTATATACACTAATGCAAGAAACTCTTTATTCGACATAATCTTCATTGAAATTAGAAATCAACTTAACATGAAAATGGTGCTGGGTGTAGTATACAATCCGCTCAAATTGGAGTCCTCGAAATTAGGATTCCTAAAAGATCTTGAAACCGTCTTAAGTGATCTTATGACACTATATAATGAGGTCATTATTGTTGGTGACTTTAATATTGACTGTCTCGTTTCAACACCTACGGCTAAACAACTAAAATCATTAATGTCATCTTATGGGCTTGGATTAGTCTCAAAGGTAGCTACTAATTTTGTGGGTGATTCTGCCACTTTAATTGATTTGGCCTTCACCAATCATCCTAACAACATTAAAACTTTAACTCAAATCTCAATTCCTGGCATTGCAACCACGCATGATATGATTTATGGGTCATATGTGTTCCCTGTTGACAAAAATGTTAGTAACCAATTTATTTACGTGAGAGATTTCTCCAATATTGACAAGGACGCGCTACTGATGGCTGCTAATTCATTAAATTGGGTATCATTATATCATTTTTGTGATGTTAATAAACAGTTATCACTTTTAAATTCATTTATAAGTTATCTTATTGATAACTTTGTACCAATAAAAATGATTTGTGAGAAGCGTAAAGTGCGTGGTCCGTATTTTAATAACGATATTTTATTGCACCGTAATATTCGTGATTTTCTACATGAGAATTGGAGAAAGCATAAGACTGACATTAATAGGTTAAAATACGTCAGAGCTCGTAATAAAGTAAATTATATGATCAAAGCTGCCAAATGCCAGTTTTTTAATGATCGTCTTAGCAATAATACTACGAGTAAATTGTTCTGGAAGAACTTCAACACATATGTAAATCCGCCAATTCCGGAGTGTAAATGTGACATTACCTCTGATGAGTTCAATAATTACTTCGGTTCGGTTTTCAACTCCAATGATGAAAATTTTGTTTGTGATGCAGTTCATTCTGCCGCTGACGTAAATGCTTTCTACTTTAAAAATGTTTCTGCTGTAGAAGTTTGTTTTCATCTGGATAAAATCAAATCGAGTTCTGTAGGAGTTGATGGTATTCCACTTAACCTCATTCAAATTCTGCTTCCGGTTTTGCTACCTCACTTAACTTTTATTATAAATTCTGGCCTCACAAAATCGATATTTCCTGATGCGTGGAAAATTGCGACAATTTCGCCTATTCCAAAAATACCGAATCCATCTACAGTAACTTATTTTCGTCCTATAAGTATATTACCAACATTATCTAAGGTTTTTGAAAGAATTATTCATGCTCAGATCAGTGGCTTTATTGCTAAACATAACCTATTGGATGAACTACAATCTGGATTTCGTGCCAAGCACACTACTACAACTGCCTTGTTGAAAGTTACTGATGATATTACTATTAATATTGAAGATGGTAAAGTTGCAGTTTTGGTTCTATTAGACTTTTCAAAGGCATTTGATAAAGTAGACCACGCTATGTTGTTATCGAAACTATGTTATGAATATAACTTTTCCAAGAGTGCTTGTCAACTTATAGGTTCTTACTTGCATCTGCGACAACAATCTGTAAAATATCATGGCAACTTTAGCGACAACATTTTTGTCACATCTGGGGTTCCTCAAGGATCTATTTTAGGACCTATTCTGTTTTCATTGTACATAAATCAAATTTGTCAATCAATTAAACAAATGGGAAACATTTGCTATCACCTTTTTGCGGATGATTTGCAAATCTATTCTTTTGGGGATATTGATTCGGTTGACGCTGTGATTAATAATCTAAATCAAGCGTTATGTAATATTTTGGAATGGTCACAAGCCATACTAATAACTAACAAAAAACGTATAAATTTACCGATAAACAGTCTTTTAATTGACAATCACAGAATTGAGTTTTGTGACGTTATCAAGAGTCTGGGGTTGATCATAGACACAAAATTAAATTGGAGTACCCATGTTATAACCTATGTGGTAAAATTTATGGTATCTTAGGTAAATTGTGGTGCACGGCGAAATTTATTTCAAGTGATGTGAAATGTCATATCATTCGTACTCTTGTGGGACCTTTACTTTCATATTGTTCTTCGATATATTCGCAATGTTCCAAGAAGTCCCTACGAAAGTTAAATGTTGCTTTTAATTCTTGTGCTAGATACATATTTTTGAAGCGAAGGGGCGAACCAATTTCGCACCTTTCTGAACAGATATTTGGTGTAAGCTTGAACCAGTTTTTGGAACTGTCGGTGTTGACTGTGATGTTTGGTTTGACTAAAAATAAAGTTCCGAACTACCTTTATGATAAACTGAAATTCTCGAAATCGCAGAGGACATTAAATTTAAATTTGCCTAAATCATGCAAAACTAAGCCAAGACAACGTGCTTTCTTTATCCATGGGGTGAAGCTCTGGAATAGTCTGAATCCGTCTATAAAGGCAGCATCTAATTTGCGTGGTTTCAAGGGACTGTACCTCGAGGGGCTGATTGGCACATAATTCGTTTCCATTATTTTTCTTTTTTCTTTTTTCCATTATCACGTCTTCTAATGTTTTATCTTTTGTTCTTAATCTTTTCTTCTGTATTTTTAATTATATTATATTTAGTTTTAATTATTGTTCTAATTACTTTTCTTTGTAATTGCTTTAATACACATAGGAATATATCCCTGGATATTGTAAAAAGGCTATGCCTTATTTGTGTATAATTAAATAAATAAATAAATAAATAAATTATCACAGCGCCGGAAAATTTTGTGCGTTTTTTTTTTTTTTTGTTAAATATTTTAGAGATTAAGATCTTCCTTAAGTAGTTGAAAAATTTGACAATATTTGTTTTTAAATTAACAAAATTTTAATAATAGCTACGATTGGTTATGTCACTCAGCACAAAAAAAAATTATATCACTGAACTATTACTGTATTATGTTTTATGGAATATCCTGGTTAACGGTGATCTGTGGTTGAAGCTGCGGCGGTTGGATCGGGAGGTACCGGGTTCGAATCCCAATAGGGGCGGGATGCAAAAGGGATTTTTCATCATCTGATTACGATCAGTGATGAAAATGAACACATCTATGACCCCCTGTTGAGAGTGCAGAATCCATGGGCCGACCCACCTTTCATGTCAGTACTACAGGTTGGCATGAAGCAATGCAATGTGCAGGTGGTTTTCAAAGACGGATCTGTAGCCGCCCGTCCTCGATTTGGCTACTCCAGGCGTAAAGTAGGACGGTAAAAAATAAATCAATAATTCAAACAAACAAACAAACAAACTTATTTTATGAAAGTAAATAAAAACTTTAATAACGAAATTATTTTTAATTTGTGGAAAAGTAGTTGAATGTGTGTATATGTACGTATGTATATGATTTTGAATAATTTTTTTATAATAATAAATAGGTTTAAATTATATAATATGTGTATCCAATACGTAGCGAAATACAAAATATACGCAGAACTTTTTTTAACAATACAATTGTTACACCAGTGACACAGTCAAGCTTCCCCCTATTGCCAGGGTAGAACATATTCTCCCATCATTGGCGAATTGATATCGTCTTCGGTTGAGAATACTTTTAGTCCTACAATGATACTCTACCATCATTGCTACTGCCTGCTGGGTATTGGATCAATCAGCGTGACACGCGTACGCTTTGCACGACATGGCATAACTGAGGTATATCGAGTAGGTACCATCAAAGGACAGTTGATATTTAGCTATTTGACCTATAACTGGATGGGTTAGCTCGGCCGCGGTAACAGGGATGATGTAGTTTCTTATTGTTTTTTTTACTGCACCTGGAAGTGGATCATCCTCAAGACTAAAATTGCCATCATGAAATCTTGCAAACCACTTGTTTACTATTGAATGACCCACAGAATATTCACCCAAAGTCGAATTAATCAAATCCATAGCTTGAGCACACAGAACGACAGCTTGTAAATGACTAAAACTTATGTCATAAAAACAGCAATGACTAAGCTAAATATTTTCAAAATGGCGGGCGATTTGGATTTTTTTTGGGCGCCTTCAGAGCCAAATTTCTACTTGCACAACTAAAAGAAAAAGTTGGATTCAAAAACAAACTGGATGTTTGGGTAATATACGATTTAGCGGTTTACGATATCGTAAACATTTGAAGAAATCGAACAAATTTCATGTCAGCGAGACAAAGTAAGAAATGAATGTTAAACTTCGAAATGAATTATATTACTCGCTTACCCGTTTCTTTCTGCTTTCAGTCACCTTTTAAATTAGAAGTCGTTTAAAATTCAATGCAACAAATGTTAATTCAAAAAATGTTTTCCCCCTGAAAGCGTTAAAAATTAAAAACTATAAATTTGAAAAGGATTTTTGTTGTTTTTTTTTAATTTCTGTAGTTTTTTTTTATGTATTTTTATATACCTATTTAACGATTGTAAAAGTTAGGAAAAGCGCCTCTTACGGATGACAGACAAATAGAAGCGGATATATACAAATTGCGATGCAACCATAGTAAACATGTTATCAGCGCTTCTGCGCAAAATAGAAAAAATGAAGTAGATAAATAAAAATCGAGACCTCCAATCGTCAATTGTGACGTATCAATCGCCAAAATATTCATATCCTACTTACTAGTTTAGAAAAATATTGTCTAAGGCCCCATTCCGATTTTATGGCTCAAAGATCGAAATAGGGGAAAAGTGGTATCTTTAGTTTCTAATATCTATTCACACCCACAATCCTTAAAGAAAAATTTTGAAAAAACGAACTATTATGTTGTTTAATGAAACTATATATTTTCTCATTTATATTATTGGTGCAAATCAAACTCTATACAATTATTATAGTCCTCATTGTTAATTATATTATTTAAATATTATTAATTATTAAATTTTTAATATTATAATTATTTGTTTTTTTTTCATTAGATAATTAAAATTTATTTATTTATATTTTCTTGGTTTTGTTTGTTTGTTTTTATATAAACTTTATAATTTTTACAATGGTTTTTTTCTTTAAAATGATTTTATTTTGGTATCGCATAAAGTAATCTAAATAAATGAATTTCTGGAATAAATTAAATAATTCGATAATTTAATTAAAGTTTATCAAGAAGTGCGTCTATGTAAATAAAACTAGGTATATGTACAATGTTGCAAACATGATTTTCTGAACATAGTTTTTTAAGTATCCTAACAAAAAATATTTCAGTATCTGTTTTTAAAAGTTCAAATGTTTAAATTTGAAATATTCTTCGGAGATCAGGGACTATGGTTCTAGGCGGCTATCGTTTACCTGGTAGGCAAAAAAAAAAGGAAAGAATTAGTAAATATTTACTATTTATTTTCTTTACTTTGTCTGCCTATAGAGGCAAACAATAGCCGCCGAAAATTTACATCGAAAACTACAGTAGTATCCCAGAACGCCAGAGTCTTCTCAATGATAGTATTTATTGTAAGTCATTTTGAGATTAAAGCTTAATTATACCACAATATTTTTATTCGTAAGTATAGTTATGTATCACATTCCTCACGCCACATATTTTGATATTTGTTTGCAACATTTTAACATAATTCATAAAAATATTAAACAAATGTCACTAATTATTGACTCCTGCCGAATTGTTTATCCAAATTCTTTAAACAATTGAAATAATGTCATAAAACGGCCTCAAAATAAATGAAAATAACTTAAGTAATACGTTAAATTAAATTTGAGTATGCCATTTCTCTCCCTCTTCTTGCCATATATTTAAATGCATATCCCTTTCACATTTCTTCCTTCTCTTTTATTTATATGAAAGCTATTTTTTTTTAGTTTTTATATTAAATTTTATTTTTAATTAAATTCTAATTTCACTTTACTTGTTTTAATATATATATATATATATATACTTTTTTTTTAAATACAGTGACATTGAACTATTTTATTTAGTTTTTTGTTAAATCTAATTTTTGCAAATTATAACTAAAATTGCTTATCTTTTTTTGTTTTTACAAATCATTAAAATTAAATAAATAAATAAATAAATAGTAAAGTATTACAGTGTTTCGGTGTGTTTAAAAAAATAATGATTTATTATAAATAATACAAATTTATAAAGTACAGCCATGTTTGCTTTAAAACTACAAGTGGCGGCCATTTAAAATTAAAATTAAAATTTTTCGAAATATTTTTTTACGTTTTACATACTGGTTATTCAATCTTCTGTTATTTATACTAGAAATCAAAAAAAAAAAAAAAAAAAATTGAAGGTTGGTATTCTCGTATGCGGTAGTTAAACATAATTATATTTCTTATTGTTTATGGACTAGAAACTGACAGCAGTTAGGTAACCATACTCTGCCTTCATAGTTTATCAAATTATATGAATAGAATATTAAAATTCACTAAATATTGAAAATATACAAATTGGTTAGATAAATTAATATTAAATAAATACGAGTAGAAAAGAAAATGACAAAAATTCAACAGTTTGAGATTTTTTAAAAATAATTTTAAACAATAAATTAATTATAACTATGCACTAAATTAAATTTTAAATGAATTTTATCCATTTTTGTTTGTTTCATTTATATAAATCTTGACTAGAAAATTATGTTTAATAATATTTTTTTTAAGTAATATTAATAGTAACAGTAAATTAGTAAATTAAATATGAACATGTAAAATTGTCACTATATTTCTTCTTTCTGTTGGTACTGTAATTTTGCATTTTTTCATAAAATATATATGTTCAGACATATAGCTGTACCGGAATACCCTTGGGCAAAATATGTTATGGCAAAAAGGCACTTGGTGCAGCGTCTGATTATTTTTCAATGGTATTTTGTTAGTTTTTTTATTTAATTTTATTTTATTTTTAATTTAATTTAAATAAAGAATAATCACTAATTACTTGTTTATAATTGAATATTAAATATTACTTTTATTATATATAAAATCTATATATATATATATATATATATATATATATATATATATATATATATATATATATATATATATATATATATATATATATATATATATATATATATATATATATACAGTGGTGTTCAATGAAATAGCACCTCTATGATTTTTTGTTGAAAATTCTTAATTAACTATTGGGTGCGGTCAAGAATTCAGCCGCTGCGCAGTTTAAGCAGCACAAAAAAAATGAAAAGCAGGCGGAATGTAAAAAATGTTGGTTGCATTTTTATACGACTAGTAGCCTGACTGCAAGTTGGTCAGACATTTGTCATTTAACTACTTTTATAATTTCCCATGATTACAAATAATTGAGCGAAATCGTGTTTGTTATTTTATTTCACAAACAATAATGTATAAAATTGCATTTACAAAAAACAGAAATTATGATATTCAAATTAGTCGGATTTGGAATAAATAACCGTTCACAAATGTCAGGAACTGGTGGGCTTTATGGGCGTACCGATACCAATAAAAACCACACATTAGGTTTAATCATAGACGAATAAGACTGAAAATGAATTTTGGACAGCCTATTTGTAAAATAAAAAGTTTAATTATTATTTTTAATATTCCTTTTACAAATTAAATATGATTTGTTTTATATAAAATTGTAAGACAATATTTATACTATGTAAAAAAAAAAAAAAATTGAAAATTGATAAGTAGTTAATTGAGAATTTGCAAAAAAATCATAGTGTGCTATTTCATTTAACAACACTGTATATCTATCTGTATATATATATATATATATATATATATATATATATATATGTATATATATACATATATATATATATATATATATATATATATATATATATAATATATATATAATATATATATATATATATATATATATATATATATATATATATATATATATATATAATATATATATATATATATATATATATATATATATATATATATATAGTATAATATTTATATTAAATATATTTATACTATGAAACCTCACTTGAACGGTTATCGACAGGACCAAAGTAGTTGTCCGTTTAACCGAATGAGATTTACTTGAGAAAAGTTAAATTTGGAACTCAAAAATTTCATCGTTCCAGTTAGGTGTTCGCTTAAAAGTATTTTCGTTAAACCGAATATATATATATATATATATATATATATATATATATATATATATATATATATATATATATATATATATATATATATATATGTATAGATATATAATATATATATATATATATATATATATATATATATATATATATATATATATATATATATATATATATATGTATTTATATATATATATAT